>ML769447.1:185927-269216 GCA_009733575.1 Gymnopus androsaceus JB14
AAAACATTATTGTCACCTTTCCCTTGCTTGAAGGGTGAACATGCGGCACAGCCACAATTGCAGTTTTACCGGACCAGTCCCCGCATGTACAAGAACATCTTTTCACATAGCAGGGTGCCGGATGGCGTTGTTTGAAAGTCTCGGAGTGGGTGCGACCATCCAAAGTGCTCCTGGATCTTCTTGGCAAAATTCTCGAGACTGGGATCGGTGGTTTCAACTTGTCTGAGGAGTGTGCTGTGTACGAAATGGATGCTCTTTCTTTGGAGCGAGCATTTCGGTGAGCTTTGTTTCGTGGATCATGATGAAAAACTGAGAGAAGTTGTTCAAACGAAGTTGTTCAAACAGGGATTTCCTTGGTACTGGATAAGTCTGAACCTCGATTGTGATCTTCCTTGGTACTGGCTCGGGCGTCAATGAGTTTCTTGGGAACAGAGGAGCGGAAAAACAGGCCACCGATGCAAAATTCAATCGGAAACTCGAAAAGTCAGGGGCGGGAATTCAAAGAACAGTAAGTTTTTTATACTGCTTCGACGTGTCTGCTCGCTATTCTGAAATGGATTCTGACCTTCCGCCTTCCAGTCCTCCAGGTGCCTCAGACGACGATGATCCCAGAACTCCGCGCGCTCCCAGCATTGCTATCCAAAGTTCAGATGATCCTGAGTGGACAACCACACTCGACGTCCTCCTTGCCCAGAAAAGGTCCCATCGCTCTCAAGCTCCGCGCGCTCCCAGTGTCCCTGTTCCAAGTTCGGATGACCCTGAGGAGAACATCACACTTGATGTCCGCCTTGCTCAGTTGAGGGCTAACCGTTATGCGGTTTTGAGTCCTCCTGACGAGGAAGATGATTGGTTTGACGAGCCGACGGTCCTTATAGCCTCACAGAGCTCTGATTTGGTCGAACCATCTTCTGATGAGATCCCTTTGCTCAAATCGCTCTCATACCAGAATCTGACCCAGGTGTAAACCCTACAAGTCCTGCGACTGGTAATCATGCTCAGCGTGCAAAGAAGAATCGTGAAAAGGCTGCACGACAACGTGCATCACGAGCACACCAATCCGCTCTTCAGACCTCTGATGCTGCCAAAACCGTCATTGTTGATTCTACCCTCCGGAAATTTATGCACCATGGAATCCGTATCATTGATTTGATGAAGCGTATCTTTGATCCTGCCTCACGCCAGGGCAACATTCGATGGGACTTCTGCCGCAGAGCAGGAAATGCAACTCGGATTCTCAACTTTTGGGTATCCCCTCGAAATGCTCCTTCAGCGCAGGCGGAAGTTACGGATTGGGCGGTTGAGCACACTGCCACCTTAGTGGCAGAAGAAGCTCGAAAGATTACCGAATCGGGTTTGCTACGCAGCTCTGCATCCACTCGACCGATTACTGTTAGTAATGTCCTGCAGTGGGATATGTCCAGGTGTTTGCCAGGATCAAGAGCGGGGCCGCTACAACCACGACTCGGATTTACCGAGCGTTTACAGAAGCTCCTCGTTGTCTTGCCACTCAAGGAGAAGCAAGGGCTCGACGAACAGCAACGGTATGAGACTTGCCGGAAATCATTCTTACATCTTACTGATTTACCTTCTAGGTCATTGCATCGAATATCTTCACCTCGCTCGGTGAATACAGCAATGCAATAACTTCAACCGTCGCTCATGGGTCTTATCTGTATGCAAACCAGTACTTCGGGAGTAATCCTGTCCTTGCGGGCTTGGGATATCCGAGAGTTACACAAACCTTGTTTCTCCAGATACCCGTTCCAAAGCGCAGCGCAAAAGGATGAGTTAGGTTCAACAGGCTGGACAGGATGTGCCGCCACCACGGGGGGTACGTTGCGTCAGCTGCTAACCCCAGCGCGTGAGGATGTCGAAGCTTGCAGAGGGGGGACTTTTGAGAGATATATGATAATTCAATATGTCACGATGGAATGCGGACAATTATTGGACAACATAGTACGAAGCCCAATTGTGGCCAGTTATGTATAACCTGTTATCTAATAAAATTAGTTGTAGATACTCAAGAGAATGAACTGTGCACACAATATGGCCTCTACGAGATGCTATCCCGAAGATATGAAGCTTTCTGACTTCACCGAAAGCTTTGATAAACAGCTCGCCCTCTTACCTTTCGATATACTCCACACCGGACGAATCAAACTTTTTCGGGATGCCTCATCCTGTCTTTTGCATTACTTCGCACGCATTGAAAGAATATGGTCTTTGAACGGTTCCAGAAGGCCTAAGTCCAACACTGTAACAGTTGATTAATCGGTCTACTTCCACTGGTGAGACCATCCTCCATCCAACCCCCCCCAATCGGAAGTTGATGAGTCACATCAACGGTAATGCTGATGTAGACAATGCTTCATAGTCAACAGAGGCTCCAGTTTCATCCGTATCCTTGTTCCTGCAGGTGCTCGAATCATTGCAGGCGCATCAGCTGTCAAATGCTGGCATGCGTGCACTGTTTAATTGACGTGCTGTAAAGGGGAGTACCCACCTTGCATGGGTGCATGGATGCCTGGGTTGTTCCATGCAAAGTAGCTGATTCGCATGGAATGCTAACGACCTCATTTGCAAACCACATTGTGAACACACGGAACCCTGGATGCCTCGCTTCCATTAAGAACAATTGCGCCGTCTTCCCGGTCCTTGAGACTTCTCTCTCCACTCCTTTCGCACCCTGTCGTACTTTTATCTTCGTTTCCCTCAATTACCGTCCTTGCATTGTCTACTACTTGTCAGTGGCTTATGTTATCACTTGGAGAATGTGCATAAGGAATTCCAGACTTCTCACAGCTCCACTATATGGCAGAGGAAATCATTCGACACTACTTGCAGATTCAAAACAAAGTGGCCGAGCTGCGTTTGGACCGGAGGATAGGAGCTAAACGGGAACACCCAGAGCGGGAAAAAAGAGGGAAGGAAAAAATCCCCCCCTTCTTTGCTCTAGTACAGGCTTACCGGCATATATCACACCCAAGGTCAGCTGTGGACAAAGACCTGGGACTTCTCCGCATTCGCAAGGAGCGCCAAACAGAGCTTATATCAGTCCAATCGGTCATTCGAGGAGCAGTAGCAGTCAAAGCATCAGAGGATCCACTCAAATCCAATGAGATGCTGGTGTTTGATGCATTAGATGGTGACATGTTCCTCCGAGTGAACAATGCCTTTCCTGGTTATACAGTAGGAAGATAGGCTTGATGTGGTTCATATAGATTTTCCTAATTTGATTATCAGGATTTCCATATAAATATGTTGTGGGTCCACATCACTCTTGATCTTGAACAGTAGCGACACAGCTTTCCTCGAACTTCTACGTCGCTCTATTCTTGCTAACATGTCCGACTCTGAAGAAGGAAACATCTCAGATGTTTCTGATGACCCCGAACCTGTTCCCTTTCAGCTCCCAGTATTGAGCATACTAATATGTTTGACTTGCGAACAGTGAGTGGCACTTTCATAGAATTTACATTTACTTGAATTAATGTTCTATAGGCCCTCAAGGATGCCCATTTGCAGAACCAAAAATTGTTTGAGCATAATGGCAAACTTCGAATGCTTAATTCTGATCTCGCAAGCCAGCTCAAGTTGGCGAAACATCGACTTAAGGGAAAATCAAAAGGGAAGGCAGATGAGCACGACCCGCTGCTAAACAAGGATCTCATTCTGAAGCTGGCAAAACAATATACCATCATGGTCTACCCTTGGGCTTCCGAAGACCTGTTCTTGACGACCCCATCAGAGGACAGTCCCGAGCCAGAGTCTTCAGACCGTTTCAAAACCTTGCAGACCTTCAACGAGGGGCTGGTCAAAGAGGTTCATAGATATTTGAAGGATCCCGAGCTGTGCAAAAAGGCAGCGGGATACGCACCGTTCAAAAAAGCAGTACGTTCTTTCACCACTTTACAAGCTTAACAGAGCCTAATAAATTGTATGAAGTTCATATCCCAAGCTAAACAGGGACGCTCAGCATCAGTCCATACTATCCGCAAATGCCTCCCTATTATTTTTGATTCCATCGACGCTCCTTCAGGTATCTGGCTGACCAACAATGGCACGTCTCGGGGAAGGTCTCCAGTCCTCAAAGGTCTACTGCAGTTTCCCAATACCTTGGCTACGAAGGAGCCACTCTCTCCCATATTCTACCCTAATTGCACTAAGAATGCAACCCTTTTATTTATGAACGATTTTCAGCCCAAGGTAAATCATCTACTGACTTCATCTTTCCCTCATTGATTAATATTCCAATCAGATCGCTCGAGCCCTTCTGTTCAACACGTCGTCGCTTGTTGCAAAATCATTCCGCTATGGCCAGTCGCTTTTAGGCATGAGTTGGGGAGTACGCAGTGTTAACGACTCTATTATTTCACTTTCTGCTGTCTTGGTGAGTTCAACTGTCGGGTAACCTTGCACTGAGTAACTGAACATTTCCAGCTCCGATTTGCCCTTTCTGAGGACGACGAGTTTGTACCCCGTGGAAAAAACTCGAAAATCGATTATCAAAAAGATTTTTTCACGTATCGACAAATGCTTCATCAATTAAAGGACACTCGTTATAAACAGGAGCTCTACATCTTCTATAATAGTCGAGTCTTTGAAGGATTGTCTTCTGCCACATCGGCAGTCGAGACTAGTGAGGAGCACACGGATTCCATTGCTGAGGCATTACTTGCCATACGACTTGCAGATGCAGGTAATTTAGCTTTATTCTGGATATTATATATATATTGCTAATATACTCTCATTATAGGACCTCCAACCACCGCTGCAACCACCATCGAAACAGCCACTGCATCTTCCCCATCGGCTCCCACTATTACAGATGCCACTGGAGATGGTGCGTATACTCAACAATCTCCCTTTCAAGCTTTCCGTTGATCTATATTCACTTTAGACCCGTCTTCCGCACCAGAAATGCCTGCCGCCGATCCCAATCCTGAAGACTTGCTCGAAAATGTTTTTGGTCAAGGGGTAGTCGAAGATGCCACATATCGTCAGGATGGTTTTTCGTTGGATCCCTGTGGACCACCTGGTCCTAATGAAGCAGAAACATCTGCAGCTGGAGGTCACGGAGGTCGCGGACGCGGACGTGGACGTGGACGTGGTGGACGTGGACGTGCTCGCAGGAGGTGCTCACGGAGGGGGGATAGAGACATCCAATGGTCATGAGGAGTCTGCAGTCCCTCCAGTCCACACCAGGGTAACGCGTCGGCGAGGCTGAAGTCTTATCGAGAGGAATTTTGATCTCACACCCAATTGCATATCTCACCATACTAGTAACACTCGCTGTAATTGTACATAGTTGTCCCAGCGAACCAATTGTAAATAGTTAATCTAATATCCTGGCAGTGCAAATATGAAGCCTAGATATGAAGGGCCCAATTAGAATCAATTTACTTGAAGAGTGAGGTTTTAACATACCTGAATAGCAACAACCCAACAGCTACACTCGTCCTGGATGGCAAGCCAGCAATGAAAGAAAGCAAGCGAAAAACTTCCTGCCGCGCACTCTAGACAAGTCTAAGTTGTCTGAAGACCATCAGGCGATCGACGCTTAGTGGCAGGAAGAGCTTTCGAGTGAAATGGGATGGTGGGTCGAAGTTGGAGGGTTTATTCTTGTAGATGTGTGGCGGGAAAGCCTGAACGAGAAAAGCATCAGCGAGGTTTAGAGCGTATAGGAGTTAGGGAGAAGCATATGATCCTCGGCGTCCCCAAAGTCGGGGTCGCCTAACGATGTAGGTAGAATTAAGAAATTTGGGCTTACCGGAGAGCTCTATGGTCCAGATGACAACAGCGACTCCAACGAGTCTGAAGCCTTGCGCGAGTGATGAGAGGTGTTGAGGTTGATCGAGTTAACGAGGAGCCATCGACGAGCTGGGGGTGCCCACGAGAAGCTGGGTTGAAAACCCAGCTTCAATATAACGCCGATGTATTGTTGAACAAGAGCAAAATCAACAAAGCGCGCTTTATACACGCGCGCCACATTTGTCACATGGGCCGGAGCTCACGTGAAATTTTCGCGCTTTCTTCCAACTCTCACCTGGCTTCCCATCTCCTGCTAGCAGTTTCCCGACGAAATACAAACGCAACGGAAGCTCTTATCTTTCTCAATAAGCTCAAAGAAGTCTTGATCGAGTACTTCAAAGCTCTGGAGGAAGAATCCGTTCGGGATAACTTTGTGGTTATCTACGAGCTCATGGACGAATGGACTTCGGGCATCCTCAAGCAACCGAGAGCAAGATTTTACAAGAGTGCGTGTTCTTCTCCTCTTCTTTATTTACTGACTGGATCTCTGTCTCCAGGTATATAACACAGGAGTATCATGCCCTCGAATTCAGCAACAAGCCAAGTCTCTTGCGTCGGTCACAAACGCTGTGTCATGGCGTTCAGATAGAATAAACTCGGATCGCTTGGATCTTCTCTTTCTCTCCTAACCAACTCGCTACTCGGCCACAACCCAATTATCGATTGTAACCACATTTGGAGTTACGCTACTGTTATTGGGTATCTGCTTTTAACGTTTTAAAGCCGAATTCAAAGTGCGTCCACTCAAGCTTCTGCATTACCTGTATACTAATGACTTGTTCGGCTTAAGGACTCCCTTGATTTCAATGCAGCATACCGCTCGACATATATTCCTGATTCTCTGATTGAACAACCTCCGAATCCACTCCCCAACGCAAACTTCCAATTCTTCACCGTCAAAGCGTGTCAAGGGGTCGATGCAAGAGCAGGAGCGCGTACGACAACGACATATCGGGACTGGGAATCCTTGTCGTGCGCCGAGTGCTACTGCATCTGCGTCTAGGAGAGGAGAAGGGCAGGCGTTGACGGCGGAAGATTAATTCTTCCTTCCATTCCACCGACACCGCTGACCAGCAACCGGTACCAGTCTCTGCGCCAGAAAGGAGCAGAGACAGGGAATGGCAGTTCTCTCTAAACGCACGCTACCGAAATCGTCGTCGTCTCCGTATCCAATTCCTATCAATCCGAATTATACCCCACTTCCGCATCTGTATCTGCATTTCCGTTGTACGAGCTCGTCGGGCCAGAATCCGTTACCCAATGGGATCAAAGACCGAGCTGAAGCCATATTACGCGTAGTCGTCGTCGCAGCAGTATTGATCCATATCCGTGTCCAGCCAGCTGCATATCTATATTTATACCTCTACCTCCACCGACTGGTATACGCCGTTCGACCGCGACCTGAACCGGAATCCAAATCATGCTACGATAAGGGCAGTATTAACACCTGGCTTGCTAGATTCATAAGGTGTGTACTTTACGCTATAGCTCTTTTACTCGCTCACTCACATATCTTTCATCCCTGTCCCTCGTAGACGGACTAACATGGGCTCCCTCTCGCCTCCTTTAAACGTACTCGCCAAGCCATATTCACTGCTGGTGGCGTTTCGGAAGGAGAATTCGAGCGTGTCAGGCTCAAAGAGCTTGAACCCCTCAAACGCCACCGCACTAATTCGATGGGTCGATCTCTTACCGGCATATTCCTCTTCTTCCCACCATCTCCGATCGACCCTCAAGTACCCTATTGAGCACGGTATCATCGCCCGTACTGGAGAAGATTTGGCATCATATATCTCACAACGAACTCCCTGTCGCCCTAAACCCGAAAACCACTGTTTGGGCTTCACATCTTTCAGACGAGCTCAAACATCGCTTCTACAAAAGCTGGTACCGTTCGAAGAAGAAGGCCTTCACTCGTTACGCCAAGAAGCACGCGGAGGATGGTGGCAAGTCTGTTGCCCGCGAGCTTGAGCGTATTCGCAAAAACTGTACCGTTGTCTGTGTCCTTGCGCACACTCAAATCCGCAAGACCGGTCTCTCACAGAAGAAGGCGCACCTTATGGAGATCCAGGTTAACGGCGGTTCGATCCCAGATAAGGTCGAGTTTGCTCACAGCCTGTTCGAGAAGCCAGTCGAGGTCAGCTCTGTCTTCGAGCAGGATGAGTGTGTGGATGTCATTGCCGTCACCAAGGGTCATGATTTCGAGGGTGTAACTCACCGTTGGGGTACCAAGAAGCTGCCGAGGAAGACGCACAAGGGTCTCAGGAAGGTGGCGTGTATCGGTGCATGGTATCCTTCGAAGGTCATGTTCCTGGTAGCCCGTGCTGGTCAAAGTACGTATCATCGCTTTCGTTCCTCCTTTTTCAAACTTATTGTCAATTTTAGACGGTTACCACTACTGTACCGCAAGAAGTTGTACCGTATTGGTTCTGGTTCCGACGACGCCAATGCCACGACAGAGTCGGATGTCACCAAAAAGCAAATCACGCCCATGGGTGGTTTCCCTCATTATGGTATCGTCAAGAACGATTTCCTGATACTCAAGGGTTCCATCCCTGGTACCAAGAAGCGTGTGGTCACCATCCGAAAATTGCTCATGGTCCGCACTTCTCGTCGGGATCTTGAGCTTGGAACACTCAAGATGAGTATTGTCGTCGTTCTTCCATACTGTGTTATCCTATGCTTGTACCCCTATACTACATTGCTATGCCGCATGCACGAACACTATCATGGATAGCTTTCCTTTGTACATACAACACAGCGGCAACCTAGAAGTTCATTTAAGGAAAGCCTCAATCTATCTCTCTTATTGAACTAGGGTTCCCTTATAAATATGGCGGCGTTACTAAGTGGTAACTATGCCCAATAGAGTCTTAATAATGTACGCGTTAACGAAGGTCAAGGGTTCGAACCGGTCAGTAAATCACTATAAATTTTCCAACACACTACTAATTTGCTTACATAATCTACAGGAGCTAAGCACAGTAACTAATAACTAATACCAATAGAACGACGAACTCCAGTAGTACTAATAAAGCTCAATACAATGAACTACAAAATACAATAGGTAAGTAAATAAGTACAAGTAACTAATAAACTACGAAGTACAGTAACTATTAGAATCTAATAGTTACAGTAATAAAAGTACTAGTACACGCACTAAGCAATCATAAGCGCTTATGCTTGTAGACGTGGCACAAGCGCTTACAATTGTTGGCTGTGTTATGATTAAGCGCTTAATTAACATCCGACTCTTTTCGGATCATCGCTTATAACCGGGATTCTGATTATGGGGTTTATAAGCGGTTACAGCCGGTTATAGCCGAAATTCAAGGTTTCCGACATCGTGATTGGGATGCGCTAGAATGCGAAGAATACTTCAGCTCGTCATTCTAAGAGTAGTTCGTAGGACATACCTATGGCAAGCCCAGCGAGGGCAATAACTTGGACTATGGGCAATACAATCATTGGGATTGGTCAAGGAGGAAGGGCTATAAAATAAGCTTAAGGCTCGTCATTTGACCTCTTTATGTAAAAGTGTAATTTCTTCGCCCGAACACTTTCGCAGCAAAAGCGCAGTTTAGATGGATAACAAACGGCCGCCACAGATGATACATTGTCGTCGTGTGGTCATTACAAGTTCTATGTCGCGTAGTATTCGTCTCTGCTCTTAACACACTCTAGTTTTCAAGCATTATCGCATCAATTCTCGATAAATTATGAGCTAGCGTGTTTTGTGCGTGTTTTTTTTTCTCAAAACGAAGCAATCATGTCCTTGGATCTTTGAAATTTTCACCTCCGAGCGACGCTGCGGCGGAGGAAGTAGAACTAAAAAAAGGTGAGAATTTGATTTTCACGTATTAGCGCCGGGTGAGCGCCTCTCTCGCCTTCAATAGAGACCAGTCCACTCGTGTCCTGGTAAAGAGTAATGGATCCCGACTCCCCGGTAAACAATAGCTTTACCTTCTTCTCCTGGTCTCCAAATCCGGAACTACGGCTTTTCGAGAAGCAAGAGATCGAACTACGACGGATGGAAGCAGAGATGCATACTTCGTCTTCATCTCCGCATGACCTGGACCAGCCAGTACCAGTCACTTTGGACCAAGATAACGGAGATGTAGTAGATTGCGATGCAATGTATAACGATCCAGACTACTTTCGCGTGTACCACGTATATCGGTTCTTTAGAACTATCGAGGGGTTTTTGCAGGTGAGTATGATGATTGATCCAAGATACCTCTCTCAATCTTCAGCAGGGAAGTCTTGATTTAACTGGAAGACATCAACGAAGGCTAGACGGCCTTATACCACTCTGGTTAAACTTCTTCAAGGAGTTCTTCACGCTCAAGGAATCCGCTCGTGTTTCGTTAACCAAGGAGAAGATTGAGGGTCAAGCTCAGGAAGTAGTTTCATATGAGGTTGAGCATGATGCTTGGACAGAATTTCGAGTCAAGTGGAAGATACCACGGATTTTCAGTTTTAACCATCTTACTGAACACGCAGGTGTGTTTCGTTCGCATCGCTCGTGTCTTGGCTTGGTTTACTCCATCCTTTCTAGATTACATCATTGACCTGGGATTCGGACGCAAAGAATGGAAAGTTCAGAAACTATGTCTCCTTGACCTGCCTAATGAGCTTTTGGACCACATCTCTTATCTTGCATCGCTCGATCAATACCGTCCTGGAGCAATCTTCCTTTCCGCTACTTGCAAACGCATGTATTACCTAGGACGACCTCACCTTTTTGAAGTAAATACGTTTGCTACGTTACTAATTTTTTTGTCACTGATCATCTTCAGAGCCTCTCGCTTAACCTGCAACTCCCTCATGACCGCCGCTTTAAAACTTTGCTAGATGCCGGCACCGATCCTACCAAAGACTACGACGCAATCTACAGTGACATCTCGCGCCTCGCGCTGGAAAACTTTTTTGACAAGAGCGCTTTTATTCGATCCCGTCCTGACTTGGCAAAACGGACGAAGAAGCTATCGTTCCGGAACTGGTGGCGGATTGAAATGTGCAAACATTATCTACAGTATATCGATAGGGCGGCGTTCACTCACATCAGTTCCGCCTTCACCGAGACTCTGCATGCTGTGAATAATCTCCAGATCCTACACGTATCACAGCTCGATTTAACGCCAGATTTCGCTATTTCGCTCTCCCAGCTACCACTACTGCGCGAGGTTTCATTGGATGAATGCGTACAAACGGAGGACCTAACGCGCGTACTCATGAGCGATCAGTGGGCGAGATGCAACCAAGTGCACTTTTTAGAATTGAACGCTCATTCTATAGATGAATTTGAGCACTCTTACATGCTTTCTTGGATCATCCTTCTTCTTTTCCCCAATCTCTCCACGTTCAACTGCATGAATCCTTCTCATGAATGTTTGGTCCATCCCAGCCTTCCAGATTTCTTCCTTGCGCCAGCATCATTGGAGATGCTCACAAATCTTCGCTACCTATTCCTTTCTCACTTTCATGACATTTCAACCCTCGCCGATATGATTCGAGTAAATGTCACTACATTCGGCGCAGACTATCGACTTCCTCTTACTCATCTCAAAATTCATAGTTGCTGGGCTCAGCCCGACAGCGTCATCATTGACCTGCTAGAAGTGCTACACGCCGCAAGTGCGCCTCTCGAGGTCCTTGTTCTTGACGGTCTTCAAGACGCCGAACTTGGGTTATTCGAGCACATCGCAGAGTATTTTCCTGACCTACTCGAGTTGACTCTTATTCGAAGGCAAAATTCTCGCCAGCATGAAGCAAAACAATGCTCGTGGCTCCATCCTTCCTGGGAGTATGCTCCGATCTTTTCTCGATTCAACAGGCTGCGCCATTTTGGCTGGAATTTTTGTTTCATGGCTCATCACTTACCAACGATGATGCTGGTTTTTGAGAGGCAGGTTGAGCTCAGTCGTACCCCGGGCCTCAGTACCCTAGAGTTGGAGGAGTTACTTGCGAATGACGTAGAACTTCGTGAGCTGGAGGATGAAGCGGATTGGGATTGGAATATTCTTTGTGGACATGTTGCAAAGCTATTTGGCGCTTATTGTCCTACACTGGAGGCGTTTGAGGATATTCCGAAGGATCGTTTCGAAAAGGTTTGTCTTTCTAGACACGAGAGCGACGGGATTAGTTTGTACATCAAGAATCGATTTCAGCACAGCACACGGTGGAATCCACGCTTGCGTCGGAAGTGGACAAGTAGAGGGGCATCGACATAGGTGGGGTTTGGTGTTTGATATCTCGGTTGGTAGTAGATGTCAATGAGTACAACAATTCCAACAACTTGGATGCTACAGTAGTACTCGTAGCGCTAGTAATATCGATCCAAGTACATGGATCCAAGTACATGTATTCCGCCGCTCTTCACATCAATTTAGCCGGCAGGTTAAGTCTTATAATAATAATACCTCGCAGAAATCAAATATGCTGTCACGGCACATGGAAGATATCACTTTGGAAGAGTTGGTTAGATGGGAGGCCCGAGGATGATCTTGACAATGATTAAGATGAAGAGGAGCAGGAATAAGTAAATTTATTACTACTACTCGTGTAACATTATTATCATTCTCCTGTGATGCCCTGCGGTCTACCTTCCTCTTTGCGGGTTGAGCTCGCCGCAGAGTCCTCGTGGGACCCCGCCTTATGGCGGACCCGAGTATCTCTGATACATCATACATCTTGTATCTTGCTGTCATTGGTGACAGGCCATCAACTTTAAATAACTGTAAATAAGGTAGCTGGTATAAAAGCTCTGTCCTGTGCGCTAATTCTTGCTTAACATTCCCATCATCAATATCATGACAGAACATCATCAGCCAAACCTGTATGATGTGGGTAGTGCTTGAACAAGCTGTCTAGAGTTCCCAGCGCTCCAGCGTCCCAGCACTCAGATGGTCCAGCCAATGCAGGAGGGGGCTCCCAGAAGCTCCCAGAGGCCGCAAAATTACCTAATTTGGAAATAATGTATGATTTTATATTTCTGACAGCACTGGCAAGCACTGGCCAGCGCTGGGAGCTCTGGGAGTGCTGGGAATTTTAAGTATTGCTGTGGGAATTAAAATGCAAAATACAGGTTTTGCTGATGGTCCTTCCCCAGGCAACAAGTACGTTTAGGCATTCTAGTAATCTTAGTATGCCAACTGTGTTGATGTTTTTACTCACGGTAGATCTGAAAGAGGAGACAGCTCTAATTACAGGGTCAGGTAGGATACTAATCTCTTGATAGAGGGCACTTTTTCAATATTTAATTGTACTAGTATGCTTGAAATTTCTCACAACTTTGGGATATACGGTGGGAACTTCATTGTTACAAATGATTCATCAAATGTTACTATTCACTGTGAGCTACTGTTCCAATTTTGAAGTTGATTTTTAAAAATATGAATTTGACTGTGATACAACTTAGCACATGATCAAGTACAGAAAATCAGAGACTGGCTTCAAGCACCAGATTGCTCTACCAATCCTGGTCCAATCTCAACACAGCTGCAAACAAGAAAACTGCAGGAACTGGAAAGTGGATTGTTGAACATCCAAAATACATTGAGTGGAAGAATGATGGTGGTTTGCTGTGGATTCAAGGCAAAGGTAAATTGAGCTAATTAGTGCATCAAAGATCATTCCAAGTTATTGATGTAATTTTCCAGTGGGGTCAGGTAAAACCATCATATTGTGAGTGGAATTAGCTTATTCTACAAGAAATAAAAAAGCTTGAAGGTTAAATAACTCCTAGATCACCTATGTGAAACCTCAAGCACTGTTTGGTTTCACTACTTTGATTTCCGTGATAACACGGGATAAATCTGGTTACCGAGGATTTCTGTTGAATATGATGCAACAAATGGGTGAGAATGAGCAAGGAATTCATCCTGCATTGCAAGAATTGTATAACCAGTGCAAGAGAGGTCATCAAATCAGTCAACCTCGCACCTTGCAGTTGGAAAATACCCTGAATAGAATCATTGAAGACTCTAGTTCAGGATATATTGTGCTAGATGCCTTGGATGAATGTAACCTGCAGGATAGAGCCAATGTAGTGAAATGGGTGGCAAACATCTATGACAAAATACAAACTGCTGTTACAAGTCGACATTCACCAGTGGACCAAGTAGCTGGTATTTGGTTAGTAATTGGATTGGACATGGAGAATTCCAGAATTGAAGAAGACATTTCCCTGTATCTGGAACATCAAGTGCAGCACTATTTCAAAGGAGAGTTGAAAACCAAGGTATTGAGTACCTTGAAGGCCAAAGCTCAGGGGCAGTAAGTATTTAAAGTCCTATCATGAATACATCCATGCTTACAGTTGTGATCATTAGATTCCGCTGGGTGGATTGTCAAGTCAGAACATTGATTCAATGTCCAAGTGACAAGGCAGTTATTCAGGCATTGCCAATGCTACCACAAGATTTGGAGGAAACATATCTGCAAGCCATACAAAATGCTGAGAAAAGTAGACATGCAGCAGATGCACATCATCTTCTGATGTGGCTCACATTTGCCTTTGAGCCATTGGATAAAGAACAGGTTTCTGATTTTCTTGCAATTGACTTGGAAAAGCAGGAACTGTATCCAAGTGATGGCATGTCCCTAAAGGTAGAGCTGCTTATTGATTCCAATCTAGTAACTGTTGACACAAATAATGTTGTCCAATTGGCACACACCTCTGTGAAGGAGTTTCTTATAAACAAGAAAAATTTGAATCAAACAAGGGGATCATATGAAATCAATGCATGGCTAGCTCATGCATCATTAGCTAAAGCATGCATCATATATCTTTTAAAATCACCCAATGCAATGAGTGAAGCCCCCAGAACATATTTCATATCATCCAAGTCTTGGCCAAAAACATATGATTATGCAGCAAAATATTGGCAAGCCCACACAAAACAAGTGGAAGAATCAAGTCCAGAGACAGAGCTTGAAAATATAACTAAAGGCTTTCTAAAAAAGGAAAGTGCACCATTTCAAGCACGGGTAAGAATAAATCATGGATATTCTGGAGGGAAGCCCAACCCACTATATTGGGTGGCTGGTGGTGGTTTGAAAAGGAGTATGCATGACCTGATTTTGAGTGGTGAATGCAACATAAATACAGAGGGGGGTGAATATGGAAATTCTCTGCAGGTAGCAGCATCCAATGGACATGAAGCCATTGTCCAGCTCCTTCTGAACCATGGAGCTGATGTGAGTGCCAAGGGAGGCAAATTTGGAAATGCTCTCTAGGGAGCAGCATCCAATGGACATGAAGCTATTGTCCAGCTCCTTCTGAACCATGAAGCTGATGTGAATGCCCTGGGAGGCTGTTATGGGAATGCTCTCCAGGGTGTTGGAATATCAAAGGTGAATACGACGTATCAATCCCTTCAAACGACATGTCGTATTCTCCCTATTTTGAGAGATAGTTTGTGCAAACTACGGCTCAGTTGTATATGCAGGTTGTGCAGCTCGTTTTACTGTGCAACTACGCATACACAGGTCGATAAAACCTCTTTAGCTACATTAATTAGTGCTCAACACCTATATAAGCTGGGGACCTTGTCTGTAAGGTCCCCAGATCAGTTATTTTGGAATTATATCGGTTTTCTTCTCTCGTTCAGTCTCTCTTTCTCTCTTTCTCTCTCAATCTCTCTCTCTCTCCAAAGTTCCTATCATCAACCAACACAACCTTGATCTTGAATCCACAAACCTGTTAGACATATCTGCCCAGCAGTTTCCATTAGTGCAACTCGTATTATCAGCTATCCAAATCACTCACCATTAAAATGGTTCCACCTTCCCATTTGACATCACCTAGAGAAGTCAATGCGACATGCTCTAACACTACCATATATGTTTGTGTGACATCACTAGTTAGGACTTGTATATAAATCCTACTATATTCTGTACAATAAAAAGGTGGTCCTTTGCCCATTGATCTGTGTGATTGTTCTACTAAGTGCTGTGTGCACTTACTGCTGCTACTTTCTTGTTAGGAAAATAACTCTAATAGCAATTGTACAGAGAGGAGAGGGGAAGGAAGGAGCTGTTCAGAGTGTACAAACCTGGAGGTACTGGTGGATTTCATTGATGCTAGAGACACATGACACAGCCTCATTCTTGAGATCATTCATCTGTAGCACTCTTTGCAGTTTTTGCACATCATGAAGCATCTTGTACTTGCTGTAACTCAGTAAGCTGTTTATCACCTGTTGTAAAGCTTTCTGGACAAGAGGTGATGGCTTCAAAGCCTTTTGATCATTGTGAAATTCAGCTATCATGCTTTCCATCTTAAGGAGGGCTGCCTTGGCTTTCTCCCATTCATCTTTATACTCAATGATTTCCTTCCAAAAGAACTCAGTCCTTATTAGAACAATATCCTTGATAAAATAGGCACACCTTGCTTAGCTTGATACCTTTATCTTGGAGATATGGTACGCTCTGTACTGCTTCACTAATCTCCCCCACAATGCTCAGGGTCTGGGAAGTGATGGAGAAAAAATCCTCAATCCTTGACTTGAAGTTGATTGAACTTTGAACAGTTTTACTGTACCGTTTCGACCAACTGTTCAGTCATGCGTCACATCATTGGCCCAAAATGAACAGTTCACACCAAGGTGTCACCGGTCATTTGGGGTTATGAACACCATGACAACCAAGACCAAAAAAAAAAATCCTCCAAAACCAAGAAAAAATACTTTGAAAAGCTGAAAATTTTCTCAATCTACCTTTAAACAAACTAGGATGAGTTGAAATGAGGCATAATGGAAAGTATAATGTAATATATGGTAAATATAAGTACAGATAATTGACCTTTGTGAACAGTTCACTGCTCAGTCACAGGTCACTGTGATTTGTGAACACTTAGAATTCTGAAGTTAAATCTGAACAGGGCAGGTCATCTGTCACACTCCATGAACACTTGGTCAAAACGGTACAGTAGTGACAGTAGGCACTGAAATACATGAGAAATAGATCGGAAAGTAGTAGCTGGCGAAGTACCTTTAAACCACGAGCTACACCAAACTGCTGCTCAGTTTCCTTTCCTATAGAATGAGAGCATTTCTTATCCATGGCACGAAAGGATGCAAGTCAGAAGCAGGTTTGTTGCTACGTAGCATTCCCGGGTACATAGGGGCAAGTCGGAACGGAAATAATCACAGTGGCTATCAATAATCAGTCATCGTGTACGTCTTTGCTTTCAGCTGAAGCAGCAAGCTTGCTCCTTCATTTCATTGTCCACATTTTTTTTGTTGAAGGAGCGGGAACCCCTGCCGCAATGAAGTCGGCATCTTAGAATGTTCAATGAGTGTCAGTTAATAGACAGTCGCGAAGATAGTAGGGGATATGAGGATGGGGATGCGCTCTACCACCGGTGAATCCAGTTTATCCGATCCTCCAATGCCAATTGAATCCTCTGAGCTGAATACTTGAAAGGTCGATTTTCCCATACCAATACGACATTCCATTATCCCACAATCGCATCAATATCCTGCACCGTACCTATCCTAAATATATGATGAAGCCGTTTTGTTTAGTGACTGGCTCCTAAGGCTGCTCCCTAAATGCTGGCCGATGAAAACCCATAAAACAAGTTTCCAAACACTGGTAAGTATGTACATTTGGTTTTCTGCTTTTATTTACAACTCCCTTCGGTTAAAATACAGCCACAAACAATCCAACTTTCACAATTCATCCCACTTCATTCTTAACAATCAAATTTTTGGAAAGACTTGACGCCTCCCCCAAGGCCCGTAAAACAGAAACCAGTTCCCGAGGCCTCAAATACCTCGATGAATCCAGATGAACAGTCGGAGCTGCTGAACGCGTTGAAGCATTCCGTGGCGCTATCTATAAGGAGGCTTATGAGTAATCACCAAAGCTCAAAAGGGAGCAGCATACCGGTGAAGAACTGGATACTGTCCCAAGGGCCACCAATCGAAGTACAAAATGCATCGCCGAAGTCAAGTGTGCCGGAGTTGGCCCCGGTGCAACTATTATCGGAGTATGCAATAGCTTCGGCTTTAGCCTGGACATATCCTGCCATGACGAGCATGGAGACCATGGATACAAATGTGCCAGTACTAGAACGACAGTAAGTCCAAGCAGTAAAACAACAACGAAGCCAACATACAATTTCATCTTGGTTTTGTTTGCTGAGTACTAGATGCAAATGGCTGCTGAGTAGGTTGGCTGTTAGATAAAGTAATGTGGGCCAGTATTTATACTCCCATCGTATTACTGGTGCTGTCAGGAGTCAGATGTACTACCAATTATTGAAGCCAAATGGAAGAGACCCTGCCAAGCAAGGAACCTTTTACCTCAAACGGAGATAGTAGGAATGGCCAATGAATTCTTTCATGTCGATTCGGAGAAACAGTGACCGTAGAAAGAAGGAAAAGCCACTGAAATTTTTTGCCACAGCCAGACTAACACATTAGCAGCTCGCCAATTTTCCGGCTGGCCCTTGCCAAGGTTTTATGAGACCCCGGACTCACGCTACGGACGGACGTCGACATGATAGATTATTTCCCCTGGGGCGATCTTTCATCCCCATACAAATACAAACAAACGTGCTAGCCCAATGGCCAGAAGAAATTTCCATTTTGGGGACAAAAGATTCAGGACGACAGTCTTTACAACTAAAAATATGTATGAAATTACTAGAATAACGCACGATAGGCTCAAAATGTTCTTCCAGCTGCTTAACTCTGTTGTACCTACATTTCAGATGCTCTGCCCACACTTTCTGCAAAAATCGAAATTATGACCGACGTTGGCGCGTCGCAGAAGACTGCATAATGACAGAATTATGTCAAGTTGAAGAAGTATTATTGAATGTCAATCATTGATGGACAATTCTCGGAGAGGGAGATCCGACGGCCTCGAGCGGTCATACTGATTGAGTCTTCATTTAAAAGCAGCGGATTACAAACTTGCAGTGTATTTCCAGAGCGCTTCTGATACCCCATTAGATTTTCCTCGTAGCCGCGTCGTACAATGATACTAGTAAAACTAGAGAAATTCACAAATCAAGATAAATTTTTAAGAATACACTAATCAGTACTCCTTCCTTGGAGCTCGGTTCCTCCCTTAGCGATTCCTGAACTTCCCTGTCTCTTACTAGTCACTGGAAGTACTGTATGTATGGGTGGGCAATTTAAAGCGTTGTCGCACACATACATTCAGCGGGACACTGAGAGCGCTCGGAAGCACTGTTTACGTGTAGATGGAGGAACTTTCTCGATACCTGCTCAAGGCACCTATATTTTTCAGTCTAGGAACAGCTGCGAAGATATAAGTATCAGATCCAGCCTCCAATTCGGATCGTCCTGTACAATGATCAAGGTCCGGGCTACTTACTTCAAGTCTGTACTCAGGTTAGCATCGCTCAGCAAGGATCAGACCAGATAATGATATCCTTCAACTACAACACCGAATATTTGACCCCTAATCTAGCAGTATCTAAGCCTGAGGAGTCTAGCCGGTTTTACATCGTTTCGTATTGTAAACTAGTATACATTGAGCTAACAGGCTTTCGACATCTGAAATTCCTGAACGCGCCTCGGCGAACGTCGGTGAACATGCTTACATATTATACATTTTCAGAGATGCTAACATTGAGTCTTAAACGGGATATGTTCGGATTTCAAACCCAGAGCCGGGAAACAAGGAAGATAGACACTAACGGAAAGGATGGAGCTGTTATTTACAACTCAGCGTTAGAAATCCTCTAGAGCTGGGGTGTAATTTGAGGGAGATTAGTGCAAAGCAACTATCGGGGACTTGAAGCAGGATGCAAGGACGTTGGATGGATCGACTTGGACTCAAGATTCGGGGGAGGCTCCTAGAGTGCCGAGTACTAAGGATACGATACGCCAAGACACCGCCAAAACTGCATTATGTTTGAACTTTGGAGGGCGTCCCGGTGTAAGCCTCCTCCCCTCCGTCCCGCCGTGTTGACTTCTACCTGCATTCCTAATTCGTTTATGAAGCCAAAGATATTTTCACTCGCACTACTAACCGGACCTCCACCTCCTCCCATCGTAGGCGCTGCGGAACCAGATATTCCTCCTCATCCTTCTCCTCCTGTAAGAGGGGGTTAGAAGAATGGAGGAAGCAAAGACGAGGTACATAAGAGGTCGGGTTGTAAAAGCAGAAAGAGACTGGAACGCAAAAAGAAAGCAGAATAAAGAGAGAGAGAAAGAATGTTACACAAATGCCATGCGGCATGCTGCACGCAATGCGCAACGCGAGCACAATGAATAAAATGAAAGAATATGAGAAAAAAAAACAAAGTGGATGGAGGTAACCAACGTAAACGTACCTCGGAACAGTAAACACGCCACTAGCTGGTACATAGACCACTGTCAACTTCTCAGGTTAGCAGAGGAAATGGGGGAAAACGTGCTTGCCCCACCTGTACTTTCGGAGTTGAAGGAATGGATGTAGGGCAGCGTAGGAAGTAAAGAAACAAGCCAGTAGGTCTGAAGACACGAGTCGGCCAAGATTCAAATGAGAGAGCGGAGATTTCGAGCAGCAAGAGCAAGCGCCTATAAGCAGCGCGTGCTGAAGTCTAGTGCCTAAAGCTCGCTCTCTTCAGGGCCATTCCAGCTCCCTTGCAGAATTTTTCGCACTCGACACACACGGGATATCTCATGCCGCAATGCGCGCCCAACAAGATCGTGATTCATGACACAGACACAGACTCGGACCTTGTGAAAGAGACAGCACTGGAGGTTTACCGTTTACGGCCATCATGAAATGACTCGGATGCGTAGGTGCGTAGATAGCGTTGAGGTCATGACAAGCGTCCAGCGAGTGAAGGATATGCAATTTGCTACCAAGGGCGAACGAAAGAGACCTAAAGGGAATTATTTAGATAGACTCGGAAGCGGGCGCGGAAAAAGGGGTACCTGGTAAAACATCGAAACTTTAATACCGGTCGAACAACAGTTAAATTTGAGCCAGAACAAGAACATTTGGGCGGGACATTTAACGTTCTGGTATTAGTAAACACCACATTAGCAGTTACGCCGGCAAGATCTCCTTCGGATGCGATTGAACCTTCGCATCGACTGGCTTGGGGGTTGTCATCGTTAGTAACTTCGCCGACCGATAATAGACCCTCAGGAGTCAGGTAGCGAAGGTCAAGTAGCCTCTACCGACCTGGACCTGCAGGCGACCCACTGATCGAAGGCAGAAAAAAACGGTGACGCGTGACTTTGTCGCACATCTCCTCGATCTTGCTAAGTTGCTTTTGCTCATCCAGCTCCGTTATCATTTTTAAGGAAAAAGATCAGTATATTACTGTTGGAATTCACGGGTTTGATATCAGGTTCTGGTGAGTAAATTATAATGTCTTTTAAAATCTGAATCTGACTTACTTTGGCTCTAGAGGGATATTGGATACGAAAATATACTGCTAATTTCCTCTCACATGTACATTGATTCTATCATTGTCAAATCAAAGTTGGTTTCTCGGCAAATTCCCCAGAAATGGCCAGGATTCCCATCGAAACTACTAGACGTATGTATCTCCGACATCTGGAACTATCACGGTGCCACCATGCCCGCCCGCCACCTCACCAAAAGGCGAGAAACCTTAATCCGTTGCAAAGCCGCTTCAAAGTACGCTTCCGACGTCGAATTAAGCTGGACGCAATTTCGCAAAACATCGTATGAAAGGATACCATTCTGCGCCAAAGTTCTATTGAATACCTCCATGGACCGTGCCGAAAGGTTACCGTGGTACGATATAAGCCTATGGGCACATTGCGTGATATCAATCATGAATAGATTGGATCTACCATTAGTATCGGCTCTCTTTAGTACTTCCAGCTCATTAGAAAGGCATAATTTAGGCTAGAGAACAGTAGGCTTGTTCCATTGATCGACTCAGGTGCGTGTTCAATCTTATCGCAAGCTAATCAGTTACTGAGGCAAATTTACTAGCTTGATGAAGACCAATCTCCACCAATGGACTGAGGAGCTCATCCTTGCTCGACTTCGAAATCAAGAACTTCCTGACGATCTGGAAACCCAGGAAATCGTCTTGGAAATTGAAGATCTGGAGCAGAGACTATCGGAATCCGTCACTGGCTCCAGTCATGCTTCCAATAAATCCTTATCTAACAGCGAGCATGATGTTCTTGAGCAACGTCTAGCTTATTGCCGCGCATTCCTTGCTCCAGTCCGTCGATTGCCATTCGAACTACTCGCCGAAATATATCATCTCATCCTTTGTTCAGTCCGTGATAATTCACCCAGACCAAAAGAGCAACTGGCTCCGACACGAGCACTCGTGGTCTTATCTCACGTCTGCTCCTTCTGGCGCAAAGCCTGCTTCTCTACTACGACGCTCTGGAATGATATCCGTATCCCATCCTTGTTTCGCAACGCCAAAGATGCTCGTTTGGTGGAAATGCAATTGCGATATTCTGGAAGCAGTCCTTTGGATATCCAGATACACAACTTTGGTGCTAGCCGTGAGGCGGATATGGACAGCGCCAGAGATATCTTGGAAGGTCTCATCTCCCATCGTGAGAGGTGGAGGAAAGTCTTGGTTATTGGAATCAATACCTGGGCGGAACTCAACTCTGCTTGCTCGACGGTACACACCCAAACGGGCGACCTACATTTCCCGTCATTGGAATCGCTACTCTTACGGGATGCCGATCATAGCTCTGTTAATGCCTTCTCTTCTGCGGACTTGCCTCGTTTACAGACTATGGAAGTGCATGGCTACAATCCAAGCTCATTTCCTTTCCATCAGCTCACCTCCCTTTCCCTGGTCCTAGATCGCAGAGAGACACGAGTGTTTCGACTTCCTCGAGACTTCACAGACCACTTGGCCAATCTAGAGCACCTGCATTTAGAGGGTGAATTCAACTACCTTCCTAACGAAATTGGCTGCACGGACTTTGAGCACGCATTGCCTAAATTGAAGTCGTTGGTTATCGAAGTATACTCCAAACCGTTTTTAACCTTGTTCTTGAACACATTCCGCCTGCCTGCTCTACTTTCCATAGAAATAATTACGCCCTTGCAAGATTGGCCTCAGGCAGATTTTATCTCCCTGCTCACTCGTTCACAGCGTCTTTCTGCATTGACGAAACTGTCATTGAGATGGGCGCAGATTACAGATGAGCAGCTGTTGGAAATTCTTCACCTGACGGAGAGCTTGGAGGAGCTCAAGGTTCTCGAGGATCACACGAACACTCTATCGCCCTCCCTGTTTCGGGCAATGTCGATCAGTTCGACGCCCATAATTGTACCCAAGCTGCAGCATATATTTTTTTCCATGGCGATTTCCGAGAAAGAATGTCCTGTTGGCATCGAGATGGTGGCTTCTCGTTCAGCGAAATCACTCTCAAGTAACTTGGATTCTCCGAGTTGCGTTCCGCTTAAATCTTTTATGCTGTTCTTGATCCTGGCTTACAAGCCCGTGGAGCCTCCTGCTTCGCTAGGAAAAGAGAGCTTAAGAGCGTTGCGGGAATCGATGGAGATCACAGTCAGACTGGCTGCTCGGGATGCTCCCGTGGAGGAGAATATTTTATAGTCGGGCGTAGTATCCTGATGATGGTGCTTGTAGTTTGTACTGGAAATTTACGAAAAGCTTTATTTATGGCTCGAAAGGATGAGGGTTTGGAACACGGCTTCCAAAGTCGAAAAACAACTCGATGAAACTGTTCCGTCTGAGCTTTCTAGCCAGAGCAAGCTCAAATCCGACCAGTCCATCATCCCGCATGACGACAGGTAAATCCATCGGCAAACTGACCAGCTGAGCCCAGGTACGTACTATCTTTTGTTCGAGCTTTTCCCTAAAATAATTCTACAAAGGTCTTATCTTTGAGCTCGAGCAATAATTTACCAAAATGAACCACGGAGTCGTTCCAGAGGCAGGTACGTCTAGCGTTTCTTTTTGACATCGTTCACGCATAAATGTCAAGGGCTACTAAGACAAGCCTTACCTCGAACTAGACGGCGACAAGAAGAAGTATCCCTGATACTATCATCCACACCGTCTTATCGGCTCCAGCTCGAAACACCAGCTCTCGACTACCAACATCATTCCCAGTGTTGAGTGTCTCTTTACTCGAAACACCTGGCTTCCCTAGTCTCCCTCTATCTCCGATCGATGAAGTAAAGCTCACAAAATCGCTGAAGCTGGTGGTGGAAAAAGCCGAGGGATGTTTGCGACGCGTTTTATACGTGCTGGGGAACTCGTATTGGACGAAAGGTCTATGATGCTCACTAACGGCGCGCGCAAATACATTTAGGGCAGCAAAAGCAATTATTATGAGCATGGAAAGGCCGTCAGAGCTGTTTTTAAACGAATACCCGTAGAGCACGAGGAAGCTTGTGTGAAGTTGCATAACGCTCATAAGCACAATGGAGTGATGAACTTGTCGGGTACGTCCATCCCTTTTCAGTTATAGACTTTATTGCTCAAACTTCACTTCGATATAGTAGTCGCATTAGATTCTTAGCTTCTACGGGAATCCTATCCTTTTCTCGGGAATTTTGTCGTTTCGTTCGCTCTTGGTAGCGACTCGCATACCCTTCACTCGCCGGACGCTTGTCACGATCTCAGCGCCACCTACGTACCTGCATCCTTTCATGATGGCCATAAACAGTTCAGTGGCCGCTGTCTCTTTCACAAGGTCCGACTCCCGAGTCTATGTCGTGAATCGCGATCTTGTTGCGCGCATTGCGGCATGAAATATCCCGCGCGTGTCGAGGCCTAACAATTCTGAAAGGGAGCTTGAATGACCCTGAAGGTTGATTGAGAGAGGGTTAGGCGCTAAACTTCAACACTTCATTGTAGCGCTGCTTATAGGCGCCTGCTGCTCGAAATCTCCGCTCTCTCATTTGAATCTTGGCCGAGTCGTGTCGTCAGACCTACTTGCTTGTTTCTTTACTTCCTACGCTGCCCTACCTCCATTCCTTCAACTCCGAAAGTACAGGTGAGGCAAGCACATTTTTCCCCATTTCCTCTGCTAACCTGAGTTGACAGCGGTCTATGTACTAGCTAGTGGCGTGTTCACTATTCCAAGGTACGTTTACGTTCGTTACCTCCATCCGCATTGTTTTTCTTGTACTCCTGCATTGCATTCATTGTCCGCGTTCGCATTGCGTGCAGCATGCAGCATTGCATTTGCATAACATTACTCCTCTCTCATATGCCTTCTTTTTGCGTCCCATTCCTTTTCGGCTTTTACAATCCGACCTCTTATGTACCTCGTCTTTGCTTCCTCCATTCTTCTAACCCCCCTCCTACAGGATGAGGTGGAATATCTGGTTCTGCGGCGCCTACAATGGGAGGAGGTGGAGGTCCTAGTTAGCAGTGTGAGTGGAAATATCTTTGACTCCATAAACAAATTACCGATGCAGGTGGAAGTAAAAACAGCGGGACTGGGAGGAGGCTTACACCGGGACGCCCTCCAAAATTCAAACACAATGCAGTTTTGGTGTGTCTTGATGTATCGTATCCTTGGTACTTGGTACTCCCCCGACTCCTGTGTCCAAGTCGATCTCATCCGACGTCCTTGCGTCCTGTGATGAGTCCCCAAAGCTGACAAGCCTGCTTCAAGTCCCCGCCTCCCAGAGTCACCGACAGTTGCTTTCGGCTCTGGGTTTGAAGTTTGAACATATCCCGTTTAAGACTCGATTTTAGCAATCTATAATATGTAAGCATGTTCACCGACGTTCGCCGAGGCGCGTTCAGGAAGTTCAGATGTCGAAAGCCTGTCAGCTCCATGTATACCAGTTTACAATATGAAAAGATGTAAAACCGACTAGACTCCTCAGCCTTAGATACTCTACGTTAGGGGTCAAATATTCGGTGTCGTGGAAGAATATTATTATCTGGTCTGATCCTCGCTGAGCGATGCTAAGTTGAGTACCAGACTTGAAGTAAGTTGCCCGGACCTTGAAATCCGATGATCATTGTACAGGGCGATCCGACCTGGAGGCTGGATCCGATACTTATATCTTAGCAGTCATTCCTAGACTGAAAAATACGTGAATAAATAGGTGCCTCGAGCAGGTATCTCGAGAAAGCTCCTCCATATAAACATAAACAGTGCTTCCGAGCGCTCTCAGCCTACCAGGCGTCCCGCTGAATGTATGTGTGTGACAGCACCGTAAGTTGGCCCATGACTCTTCTACGCATACATACAGTATTTCCAGTGATTAGTAAGAGCTAAGACTCAGTAGTGTATTCCTAAAAATTGATCTTGATTCCTCTATTTTACTAGTATCATCGCACAACGCCGCTTCGAGGAATCTAATGGGGTATCAGAAGCGCTCTGGAAATACACTGCAAGTTTGTAATTCGCTGCCTTTAAATGAAGACTCAATCAGTATGACCGTTCGAGGCCGTCGGATCTCCCTTGTCCATCAATGATTGACATTCAATAATACATCACGCAGGTAAGCCTGTCTTCTGCGAGGCGCCAACGTCGGTCATAATTTCGATTTTTGCAGAAAGTATGGGCAGAGCATCTGAAATGTAGGTGCAACAGAGTTAAGAAACTGGAAGAACATTTTGAGCCTATCGTGCGTTATTCTAGTAATTTTCATACAGATTTTTAATTGTAAAGACTATCGTCCTCAATCTTTTGTCCCCAAAATGGAAATTTCTTCTGGCCATGGTCGAATTGCGCTAGCACGTTTGTTTGTATTTGTATGGGATGAAAGATCCCCCCAGGGGAAATAATCTATCATGTCGACGTCCGTCCGTAGCGTGAGTCTGGGGTCTTCTAAAACCTTGGCAAGGGCCAGCCGGCAAATTGGCGAGCTGCTAACGTGTTAGTCTGGCTGTGGCAAAAATTTTCAGTGGCTTTTCCTTCTTTCTGCGGTCACTGTTTCTCCGAATCGACATGAAAGAATTCATTGGCCATTCCTACTATCTCCGTTTGAGGTGAAAGGTTCCTTGGCAGGGTCTCCTTCCATTTGGCTCCAATAATTGGTAGTACATCTGACTCCTGACAGCACCAGTAGTGCGATACGAGTATAAATACTGGCCCACATTATTCTATCTAACAGCCAACCTACTCAGCAGCCATTTGCATCTAGTACTAGTTGCGTTCCGCTTAAATCTTTTATGCTGTTCTTGATCCTGGCTTACAAGCCCGTGGAGCCTCCTGCTTCGCTAGGAAAAGAGAGCTTAAGAGCGTTGCGGGAATCGATGGAGATCACAGTCAGACTGGCTGCTCGGGATGCTCCCGTGGAGGAGAATATTTTATAGTCGGGCGTAGTATCCTGATGATGGTGCTTGTAGTTTGTACTGGAAATTTACGAAAAGCTTTATTTATGGCTCGAAAGGATGAGGGTTTGGAACACGGCTTCCAAAGTCGAAAAACAACTCGATGAAACTGTTCCGTCTGAGCTTTCTAGCCAGAGCAAGCTCAAATCCGACCAGTCCATCATCCCGCATGACGACAGGTAAATCCATCGGCAAACTGACCAGCTGAGCCCAGGTACGTACTATCTTTTGTTCGAGCTTTTCCCTAAAATAATTCTACAAAGGTCTTATCTTTGAGCTCGAGCAATAATTTACCAAAATGAGCCACGGAGTCGTTCCAGAGGCAGGTACGTCTAGTGTTTCTTTTTGACATCGTTCACGCATAAATGTTAAGGGCTACCAAGACAAGCCTTACCTCGAACTAGACGGCGACAAGAAGAAGTATCCCCTGATACTATCATCCACACCGTCTTATCGGCTCCAGCTCGAAACACCCAGCTCTCGACTACCAACATCGTTCCCAGTGTTGAGTGTCTCTTTACTCGAAACACCTGGCTTCCCCAGTCTCCCTTTATCTCCGATCGGATTGAAGTAAAGCCCACAAAATCGCTGAAGCTGGTGGTGGAAAAAGCCGGGGATCTTCGACGCGTCTTATACGTGCTGGGGAACTCGTATTGGACGAAAAGCCTATGATGCTCATTAACGGCCCGCGCAAATACATTTAGGGCAGCAAAAGCAAATTATTATGAGCATGGGAAGGCCGTCAGAGCGGTGTTTTAAACGGATACCCGTAGAGCATCAGGAAGCTTTTATGAAGTTGCATAGCGCTCATAAGCACAATGGGAAACTTGTCGGGTACGTCCATCCCTTTTCAGTTATCGACTTTATTGCTCAAAATTAACTTCGATATAGTAGTCGCATTAGATTCGTAGCTTCGACGGGAATCTTATCCATTTTTCGGGAATTTTGTCGTTTCGTTCGCCCTTGGTAGCGACTCGCATACCCTTCACTCGCTGGACGCTTGTCACGATCTCAACGCCACCTAACTGCATCCTTTCATGATGGCCATAAACAGTTCAGTGCAAGTTCAGTGCCGCCGCTCTTTCACAAGGTCCGACTCCCGAGTCTATGTCGTGAATCGCGAACTTGTTGCGCGCATTGCGGCATGAAATATCCCGCGCGTGTCGAGGCCTAACAATTCTGAAAGGGAGCGTGAATGGCCCTGAAGAAGGTTGATTGAGAGAGGGTTAGACGCTAAACTTCAACACTTCATTGTAGCGCTGCTTATAGGCGCCTGCTCTTGCTGCTCGAAATCTCCGCTCTCTCATTTGATCTTGGCCGAGTCGTGTCGTCAGACCTACTTGCTTGTTTCTTTACTTCCTGCGATGCCCTACCTCCATTCCTTCAACTCCAAAAATACAGGTGAGGCAAGCACATTTTTCCCCATTTCCTCTGCTAACCTGAGTTGACAGTGGTCTATGTACTAGCTAGTGGCGTGTTCACTATTCCAAGGTACGTTTATGTTCGTTACCTCCATCCGCATTGTTTTTCTTGTACTCCTGCATTGCATTCATTGTGCTCGCGTTTCGCATTGCATTTGCATAACATTACTCCTCTCTCACTTTATTCTGCCTTCTTTTTGCGTCCCATTCCTTTTCGGCTTTTACAATCCGACCTCTTATGTACCTCGTCTTTGCTTCCTCCATTCTTCTAACCCCCTCCTACAGGATGAGGAGGAATATCTGGTTCTGCGGCGCCTACAATGGGAGGAGGTGGAGGTCCAGTTAGCAGTGTGAGTGGAAATATCTTTGACTCCATAAACAAATTACCAATGCAGGTGGAAGTAAAAACGGCGGGACTGGGAGGAGGCTTACACCGGGACGCCCTCCAAAATTCAAACGCAATGCAGTTTTGGTGTTGTCTTGATGTATCGTATCCTTGGTACTTGGTACTTTAAGAGACTCCCCCGACTCCTGAGTCCAAGTCGATCTCATCCGACGTCCTTGCGTTCTGTGATAAGTCCCCAAAGCTGACAAGCCTGCTTCAAGTCCCCGGCTCCCAGAGTCACCGACAGTTGCTTTGCACTAGTAATCTCCCTCAAATTACACCCAGCTAGGGTTTTTGACGCTGGGTTGTAAATCACAGCTACACCTCTCCGTTAGTGTCCATCTTCCTTGCTTCCCGGCTCTGGGTTTGAAGTTTGAACATATCCCGTTTAAGACTCGATTTTAGCGATCTATAACATGTAAGCATGTTCACCGACGTTCGCCGAGGCGCGTTTAGGAAGTTCAGATGTCGAAAGCCTGTCAGCTCCATGTATACCAGTTTACAATACGAAAAGATGTAAAACCGGCTAGGCCCCTCAGGCTCAGATACTACTACGTTAGGGGTCAAATATTCGGTGTCGTAGAAGAATATTATTATCTGCTCTGATCCTTGCTGAGCGATGCTAACTTGAGTACCAGACTTGAAGTAAGTTGCCCGAAACTTGAAATCCGATGATGATTGTACAGGACGATCCGACCTGGAGGCTGGATCCGATACTTACATCTTCGCAGCTGTTCCTAGACTGAAAAATACGTGAATAAATAGGTGCCTTGAGCAGGTATCCAGAAAGCTCCTCCATATAAACATAAACAGTGCTTCCGAGCGCTCTCAGCCTACCAGGCGTCCCGCTGAATGTATGTGTGTGACAGCACCGTAAATTGCCCATGACTCCTCTACGCATACATACAGTATTTCCAGTGATTAGTAAGAGCCTAAAAATTAATCTTGATTCGTGAATTTCTCTATTTTACTAGTATCATTGCACAACGCCGCTTCGATGGGGTATCAGAAGCGCTCTGTAAATACACTGCCAGTTTGTAATCCGCTGCCTTTAAATGAAGACTCAATCAGTATGACCGTTCGAGGCCGTCGGATCTCCCTCTCCGAGATTGTCCATCAATGATTGACATTCAATAATACTTTTATTCATCACGCAGGTCGAAGCCTGTCTTCTGCGAGGCGCCAACGTCGGTCATAATTTCGATTTTTGCAGAAATGTGGGCGGAGCATCTGAAATGTAGGTGCAACAGAGTTAAGCAACTGGAAGAACATTTTGAGCCTATCGTGCGTTATTCTGGTAATTTTCATACAGATTTTTAGCTGTAAAGACTGCTGTCCTGAATCTTTTGTCCCCAAAATGGAAATTTCTTCTGGCCATGGTCGGAATTGGTCTAGCACGTTTGTTTGTATTTGTATGGGGATGTAAGATCCCCCCCCCAGGGGAAATAATCTATCATGTCGACGTCCGTCCGTAGCGTGAGTCTGGGGTAAAACCTTGGCAAGGGCCAGCTGGAAAATAGGCGAGCTGCTAACGTGTTAGTCTGGCTGTGGCAAAAATTTTCAGTGGCTTTTCCTTCTTTCTGCGGTCACTGTTTCTCCGAATCGACATGAAAGAATTCATTGGCCATTCCTACTATCTCCGTTTGAGGTGAAAGGTTCCTTGGCAGGGTCTCCTCCATTTGGCTCCAATAATTGGTAGTACATCTGACTCCTGACAGCACCAGTAGTGCGATACGAGTATAAATACTGGCCCACATTACTTTATCTAACAGCCAACCTACTCAGCAGCCATTTGCATCTAGTACTCAGCAAACAAAACCAAGATGAAATTGTATGTCGGCTTCGTTGTTGTTTTACTTCTTGGACTTACTGTTGTTCTAGTACTGGCACATTTGTATCCATGGTATCCATGCTCGTCATGGCGGGAAACGTCCAAGCTAAATCCGAAGCTATTGCATACTCCGATAACAGTTGCACGGGGCCAACTCCGGCACACTTGACTTCGGCGATGCATTCTGTACTTCGATTGGCGGCCCTTGGGACAGTATCCAGTTCTTCACCGGTATGCTGCTCGCTTTTGAGCTATGGTGATTACTCATAAGCCTCCTTATAGATAGCGCCACGGAATGCTTCAACGCGTTCAGCAGCTCTGACTGTTCGTCTGGATTCATCGAAGTATTTGAGGCCTCGGGAACTGGTTTCTGTTTTACGGGCCTTGGGGGAGGCGTCAATTCTTTCCAGAAATTTGATTGTTAAGAATGAAGTGGGATGAATTTTGAAAGTTGGATCGTTTGTGGCTGTATTTTAGCCGAAGGGAGTTGTAAATAAAAGCAGAAAACCAAATGTACATACTTACCAGTGTTTGGAAACTTGTTTTATGGGTTTTTCATCGGCCAGCATCTAGGGAGCAGCCTCAGGAGCCAGTCACTAACAAAACGGCTTCATCATATATTTAGGATAGGTACGGTGAAGGATATTGATGCGATTATGGGATAATGGAATGTTGTATTGGTATGAGTCACCGGGGTGGTAGAGTAGGAGCTTCTATCCCATATTGTCTTCGTGAAGTGACTTTCTATTAACTAACTCACACTGCCTGGATCACTCAGCCGTCCTGTTCCGGCAATATTTGGTTGTCAATGGGTGTTCTGTGACAACATGTGTCAACAGAATAATCCGAGCTTTGGAACAGTGTCATTTTGTAAGTATATTTATTCCTTGACTATTTACTTAAGATCATGTGAATATTCATGAATACATTCAAATGTTGCAGCATATGCGGGAATATCTCACACATTCAACATTCGAGACATTTGCATGGAAAACACTCAAATGTGAATGTCCCAATTTAGGGCATGAATATTCGCATCACAAATGTCAGATGCATTCGAGTGTGCATTCGTGGCCCATATCTAAATACTTAGGAAAATTTGAGATAAAAGGAAAATTTGAGATAAGTATTGTCCATTTATCAGAAATGATATGAACATTGGGATCAGGTAGTTGGATACAAGAATTTGAGGTGAAGAAACCCAGCATGAGACTATTGAACAAAAAGAAAAACATAGACCAATCAATCATAGTAAAAGAATATACTTAACCTTGGATGCAATAATCAGAAAAAATCTCAAAACAGAACAAGAAATTGATAAAGAAACCATGCACCTTTAAATTCCAAAATGGATAAAAGGTACCCATTTTGCAAAATTGGTTTCACCAACTTGCTTGCGGAGATTTTTGGTGGCTTCATGGAGTGCATATGCTGGACTCATTTTTGATTTCTGTGCATCTGAATTGTCATGATGTCCTAGAAGATTTGCATAGACTTTATCAGCAATCAGAGGAGCTTCCCTATCCCCAATAGACCACAGTGTAGCAATAACACTTGGATACCCTACTGCAAGCATACCAGCTGCAAGATGGACAGCTTCTTCAGGGAGATTCTCATCTCCTGTGGCTGTCTGGCATGCAGAAAGGACTGCAAGCTGCACATTGTTTAAGGACAAGGACATCAATGATTTGAGCTTTAGTTTCTGATCATACAGGGCAAATGCACTGTCAAGTGGATCCCGTATATCCTGGATTCCATGACAAGCAAAATGGATGATATCATATTTGCCCATTTCATGCATGACAGTGTCTGCAGTTGCTGCATCATGATTAAGGTGGTGAGAATGTGTATTTGAGGTGTATTTTTGAATGACCTTTGCCTCTTCCACAGTGCCAGGTAGAGGTGACAGTCCAGGTGTATTAGGTTGTGAGACAATGAGAACAGTAGGGATCTTGGCCTGATGTTGTTTGAGCTTGGGAACAGAGCTAAGCAAAGCACTCAAGGTTGTGGTATATGAGGAGACCACAAAATCAGAAATATTAATGTCTCTCTCTGTTGGTCCACCATATATTCCTGCTGCATGAAGTGGGAGAAGGGTAAGTGGACCTGTTGGGCACCATGTGACATGAGGAATGGTATCTGCAGCCAGTTTATATAACTAATGGAGAGCTATCAGAATATATTAAAATTAAAAATTAAAATAAAATAGTATTACCAGATCTTCAATATTTGATAGAATTGGATGCACAACATTCAACCATAAAAGCTTCAAAATTAATGCAAAATGGTCATGACTTTCTCCTGGTGCTGTTTGTGTAGCACGATCACCATTACGGTCAACTCGAACACCATTGATATGCAGTGATGAGAGTAGTTTTAAGTGCAATTGCTGTGCCAGTTTCAGGGAAAACATTGGGAGAGGAACATGAATGATAGCCTCAGATGAGCACAGAATGAGTGCATCACACCGATGTTCATCCACATTCACAGTGATTAAAGGTCCTTGTGTGGCTGCAGAAGCAAGCTCAGAAACTATTTTTGGCTTCAAGAAGCTAGTGAAACCATCCATGCTCCTAATGTTTTGCAGAAGCTCTTTATACCGAGCAGCCATCCGGCGATGCTTCTGGGCTTCCTCCTCAACATTTTCTGCCTTCATTCCTGACACTATATCTTCTGTTTCATGCTCAGTAGATGTCCCTGCATTTTGCAACACCTGAGCAACCATCTCCAACTCCTTTGCAATTTTTGGATGCTGATGATGAAGATCATCTAATGGTGAACGCAACTGAAGTATCTGTCCCCAGATGATACTGCGACCTTCATCCAGCCACTCAACTGCCAGTGGCACTTTTCCTGCAGAAATTGCAGTAGCAGCTGCTGCACCAATGATCCTTCCTATATAAGGCAATTCTTCATAGCGACGGCTGACTGTTTGCCCAAGCCAGACAACTTGAGGGATTAGCTCAAAAAATCTTGTATAAGCTTCTACAGCCAAGGCTGAAGTTGAACAGAGCCTGGACCACCTGATTGCAGCCTCTAGTTGAACATGAGCTATACCAGATGGGAGCAGACTAGCTCTTTGGAAAGCAGATAAAGCAGAATCAATGTCAATTTTATCCTGAGAATAAGCATATTTTGACTGGAAGGCAGCAGCAAGGTTATACAAGCAACCAGATTTCCCAAGATGACCATCAGGTGAAAGTTCAACTGCCTGAATCAGTGCCACAATGGCATTCTCTATGTCAGTGAGCTCTCCCAGATAACTGAATCGTGACTGATAAGCCTTGCCAAGGTTATTCAACCGTGAAGACTTATGAGCATGACCATCAGGAGTGAGTTCAATTGCTTGCTTCAGGGCCATAATGGCACTGTCTATGTCAGTAAGTTCTCCCAGATGACCAAATCGTGACTGATAAGCATTGCCAAGGTTGTTGAGTGGGCGGGATTTGTTAGCATGACTATCAGGAGTGAGTTCAACAGCTTGCTTCAGGGCTACTATGGCACTATCTATGTCACTAAGCTCTCCCAGATGGCCAAATTGTGACCGATAGGCACTACCAAGATTATTGAGCAGGCGGGATGTGTTGGTGTGACCTTCAGGAATGATTTCAACTGCCTGCTTCAGGGCCACAATGGCACTTGCTATGTCACTGAGCTCTCCCAGATGGTCAAATCGTGACCGATAAGCACTACCAATGTTACTGAGCAGAGTAGAGTTGTTAGCATGACCATCAGGAGTGATCTCAACTGCCTGCTTCAGGCCACAATGGCATTGTCAATGTCATTAAGCTCTCCCAGATAACCAAATCGAGATTGATAAGCACTGCCAAGGTTGCTCAATCGGGAAGGCTTATCAGCATGACCATCAGGAGTAAGTTTAATTGCCTGCTCTAGGGCCATAATGGCACTGTCTATATCCCTCAACTCTCCTACATGGTTAAATCGTGACCAGTAAGCATTGCCAAGATTATTGAGTGTGCTGGATTTATTAGCATGATCATCAGGAGTGAGTTCAACTGCCTGCTTCAGTGTCATAATGGCACTGTCTATGTCACTAAGCTCCCCAAGATGGCCAAATCGTGACCGATAAGCACTACCAAGGCTATTGAACAGGTGGGATTTATTGGCAAGACCATCAGGAGTGAGTTCAACTGCCTCTTGCAGGGCCACAATTGCACTCTCTATGTCTTGAAGCTCTCCCATATGGGTAAATCGTGACTGATAAGCATTGCCAAGGTAGTTGAGTATGGTCAATTTGTTGACATGACCATTGGGAGTGAGTTCAAATGCCTGCTTGAAAGCAAGAATGGCACTCTCTATGTCACTAAGCTCTCCCAGATGGCCAAATCGTGACTGATAAGCACTACCAAGGTCACTCAAGTGGGGAGGCTTGTTAGCATGACCATCAGGAGTGAGTGCAATTGATTGCTTCAGGGCCACAATAGCATTCTCTATGTCACTAAGCTCCCCCAGATGGTCAAATTGTGACCGATAAGCACTACCAAGGTTACTGAGCAGGCTGGAGTTGTTGACATGACCATCAGGATTGAGTTCAATTGCCTGCTTGAAGACAACAATGGCACTCTCTATGTCACTAAGCTCCCCCAGATGGCCAAATCTTGACTGATAAGCAGTGCCAATGCTACTCAACCGCTGAGGTTTATCAGTGTGACCATCAGGAGTGAGTTCAATTGCCTGCTTCAGGGCCACAATGGCACTCTGTATGTCACTAAGCTCCCCCATATGGTCAAATCGTGACCAATAAGCACTGCCAAGGTGATTGAGCAGGCCAGACATGTTGGTATGACCATCAGGAGTGAGTTCAAGTGCCTGCTTGAGCACAAAAATGACATTGTCTATATCACTCAGCTCTCCCAGGTGGCCAAATCGTGACTGATAAGCACTGCCAAGGTTAATCAACCGGGGAGGCTTATCAGCATGACCATTGGGAGTGAGTTCAATTGTCTGCTTCAGGGCCACCAGGGCACTCTCTATATCATTAAGCTCTCCCAGATGGCCAAATTGTGACTGGTAAGCCTTTCCCAGGTTATTGAGCAGAGCAGGTTTATTAGCATGGCCATCAGGAGTGAGTTCAATTGCCTGCTTCAGGACCATAATAGCACTCTTTATGTCACTAAGCTCCCCCAGATGACGAACTCGTGACTGATAAGCATTGCCAAGGTTATTGAGCAGAGCAGGTCTGTTGGCATGACCATCAGGAGTCACTTTGATTCCTTGCTTCAGGGCTACAATAGCACTTTCTATATCACTAAGTTCCCCTAGATGACTAAATCGTAACTGATAAGCACTGCCAAGGTTATTGAGTGGGCTGGATTTGTTCACATCACCATCAGGAGCAAGTTCAACTGCCTGCTTTAGAGCTACAATGGCATTGTCTATATCACTAAGCTCCCCCAGATGGCGGAATTGTGACTGATAGGCATTGCCAAGGTTATTGAGCAGAGCAGGTTTGTCAGCATGACCATCAGGAGTGAGCTCAATTGCCTGCTTCAGAGCCACAACGGCACTGTCTATATCACTAAGCTCCCCCAGATGGTGAAATTGTGACTGATAGGCATTGCCAAGGTTATTGAGTAGAGCAGGTTTGTCAGCATGACCATTAGGTATGAGGTCAACTGCCTGCTTCCAGAGTTGTACAGCATTCTCAATTTGGGATATGTCTCCTGACTGTTGGAAAGACTGTGCTAACTGCAATGCTGCATTGTTTAACTCATCCACCTACTCAGATCCCATCAGTGATGTATACAAGGTCCCACCATAAATTGAAACATACTTTCCTTGTCCTCTCTATTCTCTCCATTTGAGATATGAGTTCACTCAACTTACTGCGGTGCAGCTCAACAACTGCCTCATCAAACTCCTCCGATGACAAAGTTGACAGAATTAAAGCATTTTCAAGCTCTTCTTGATCCTCTGCATTGAGTGAGGTATCACTCATGGTCTGCAATGGTATATTATTACATGTTAGACATTTAGCATGTACCCAAAGACATACTTGTGCTTCAAGTTGCTCCAATGACATGTTGATGGCCATTTGAAGTTCAGCATACTCATCATCATCTTGCATAGAGTCGCTAGATGTTCTCTCCATATCCTATCCCCTATCAGTATATTGCATGAGATAAATAGCTTGACTCACTGCCATTATCAAATCCCAGCAGAATTGGAGTTCAATGGGAATGAATGTACTCTGCACTTGATCAGGATGAGAAATACAAAATAGTAGAATAATAAGGGAAGAAGTGGGCTTTTCGGACACAAGTGACAGAGTTTTTGGGCCTTTATATCAATTTTTGATCTAATGACAGCAAGAATGCGGAACAACTGACAGCTGTTCCAAAAATCTAGGCCAATATCAAAAAATCGTGTAACAGCTCCCTATTCAGTAGCTACTCCGTTTGATTCATTCACAAGCCAGGAAGGAAGGAAGGAAGATTTATTACACGGCACGGTCCACAATCTGAACAATCAGGATATATCGTAGTTAAACAGATTCGGTCCCGAATAGGATAGCACATCATAGTGTCGGTGCGAGAGAGAAGGAAGTAAGTGTAGATCAAATGGAAGCAATGAGATGTATCCTTTCCGCTCCCTCTCTGCAATGTGCATCTTCATAATAGTGATACCCTTCCGTGTTTCAAGACGTTCAACGGTTCATCCTGCTACCAGGAATTTCGGCCGTTTTACGTGAAACCAGTGGAACGCGTGACCTTGTCGCACTTGTGACTTGTCCTCGATCTTGCTTCGTTCATGCAGCTCCGTTATTATATCCAGAGTCATTTCATAGGTTTACAGGCTGGTGTTAGGTTGGTGAGCAAATGATAACGTCTTTTAAAATCCAAGTCCGACTTACTTTGGCTTTAGATGGATATTGGATGCAACAACTATACTGCTAATTAGAAGGAATTTCTTGTTACATGTGCATTGATTTTATCATTGACGAAAAGTGGTCGGCCGACAACGGTACCATCATACTCGCCGCCGGAGCCTGAATCCGTTGGAAAGCCGCTTAAGTACGTGTTGACCTTGCCACCGTGTTGCCAGGCTTCCAGTCACTTCTTGAGATGGGTCGTCCTATCTCTCGATTCAACCTTTCTGCGCGCAGGCTCTACTGAATGCCCCATGGACCGTGCCGAAAGTTCGTATAAGCCTGTCCATGGCACATTGCGTGATATCAATCATGAATAGATTGGATCTACCACTATCGCCTTGTTCTCTTTAGTACTTCCAGCTCAGCGGAAAGCACATACGTTATGCTAGAGAACAGGTCTGTTCAGGTGCGTGCTCGATCTTATCGCAAGCTGATCATTTACTGAGCGAATTTACTAGCTTGATGAAGACCAATCTCCACCAATGGCCTACTGATGAGCTCCTTGTTCGCCTACGAAACCAAGAACTTCCTGACGCTCTGGAGACCCAGGAAATCCTCTTGGAAATTGAGTATTTGGAGAAGCGATTTCATCATGGATCGGACTCCGTCACTGGTTCCAGTGATGCTGCCAATAATTCCTTATCTAACAACGAGCACGAGCAACGTCTAGCTTACTGTCGCGCATTTCTTGCTCCAATCCGTCGCTTACCATCCGAACTACTCGCCGAGATACATCATCATATCCTTCGTTCAGTCCGTGATAATTCACCCAGACCAAAGGAGCAGTTGGCTCCAACACGAGCACTCGTGGTCCTATCTCACATCTGCTCCTTCTGGCGCAGATCCTGCTTCTCTACTACGACGCTCTGGAAGGATATTCGTATCCCATCCTTGTTTCGCAGCGCCAAAGATGCTCGTTTGGTGGAAATGCACTTGCGATATTCTGGAAGCAGTCCTTTGGATATCCAGATACACAACTTTGGTGCTAGCCGTGAGGCGGATATGGACAGCGCCAGAGATATTTTGGAAGGACTCATCTCCCATCGTGAGAGGTGGAGGAAAGTCTTGGTTATTGGAATCAATACCTGGGTGGAGCTCAACTCTGCTTGCTTGACGGTACACACCCAAACGGACGGCCTACATTTCCCATTATTGGAATCGCTACTCTTACAGGATGCCGATCATAGCTCTGTTAATGCCTTCTCTTCTGCGGACTTGCCTCGTTTACAGACTATGGAAGTGCATGGCTACAATCCAAGCTCATTTCCTTTCCATCAGCTCACCTCCCTTTCGCTGGTCCTAGATCGCCGAGAGACAGTCTCAACTTCCTCGAGACTTTACAGACCACTTGACCAATCTAGAGCACCTGCGTTTAGAGGGTGAATTCGCCTACCTTCCTAACGAAATTGACTGCACGGACTTTGAGTCCACATTGCCTAGATTGAAGTCGCTGGTTATCGAAATGTGCTCCGAACCCTTTTTAACCTTGTTGAACACATTCCGCCTGCCTGCTCTACTTTCCATAGAAATAATTACGCGCTTGCAAGATTGGCCTCAGGCGGAGTTTATGTCCCTGCTCACTCGTTCACAGCGTCTTTCTGCATTGACGAAACTGTCATTAAGGTGGCGCATATTACAGATGAGCAGCTGTTGGAAATTCTTCGCCTGACGGAGAGCTTGGAGGAGCTCAAGGTCGTCGAGGGCAACATGAACACTCTATCGCTCTCCCTGTTTCGGGCAATGTCGATCAGTTCAACTGCGCCTAATACGCCCATAATTGTACCCAAGCTGCAGCATATTTTTCTCCACATGTGGATTTCCGAGAAAGACTGTCCTGTTGGCATCGAGATCGTGGCTTCTCGTTCAGCGAAATCACTCTCAAGTAACTTGGATTCTCCAAGTTGCGTTCCGCTTAAATCTTTTATGCTGTTCTTGGTCCTGGCTTACAAGCTCGTGGAGCCTCCTGCATCGCTCGGAAAAGAGAGCTTACGAGCGTTGCGGGAGTCGATGGAGATCACCGTCAGAGTGACTGCTCGGGATGCTCCCGTGGAGGAGAATTTTTTATAGTAAGGTGTAGTATCCTGATGATGGTGCAATATAGTAGTTGTGCTGGAAATGTACGAAAAGCTTTATTCTCGAAAGGTAGACTCGCGATATGTAATTTATTTGGCGTAAACAGCCAAATCCGTTTATTTGTACAATACGCGGATGGTCACGACTTGTGAATTAGGAAACTTCGCTCGCTGATCGCCAGAATTCGAAGCCCAATTGAACCCATCAAAAGCAGCACACAAATGACTCTCTCGTTTTTCAACCATCATCAACATGAAGCGCGGTTTTCTGACCACTTCCAAAGCTAAAAAGCAACTCGATGAACCTAGCCAGAACAAACCCAAACCGGACCAGTCCATCGTCCCGCACGACAACAGTATGTATCTTTTTCGAGTTTATCACCCTCACAGCTAAAATCGACTTGATCAAGCTCTTGCCTCTCAGCAGAAAGAGCTATTTCTCTCTAACGCGACATCTGAAGCGATGAGACTATCTGAAAAATGGAGATCGAGGATGGTTCTGGGTGAGGATGGTAATCCCAAGCCTGACGATCCTGCCGTCCTCGGTGCGTATCTTTGCTTCTACTGTAACCAAGGCTAACAGATGAATTCGATAAAGGTTTGGAGGCAGAGCTGAAAAATATGATTACCAGATTGAAGCAAGGCGTCGTTCTCGATGAAGGAGGCAAAACCATAGCCAAATTGACTACCCCAGGTACGTACTATCTTTTCTTCGATTTTTTCTGTCCTTACCCTAAAAAGGTCTCACCTCTGAACTCGAGCAACAATTTAACAGATTGAGCCACGGAGTCGTTCCAGAAGCAGGTACGTCTTTTTATCTCTCTTTGGCATCGTTCACGCATAAATACTCCATTCTAGGCGTTCCCGAGGACTACCAAGACAAGCCGTATATCGTACTAGACGGCGACAAGAAGGAATATCCCCCAGATACTATCATCCACGCCGTCATACCCGCTCCAGCTCGAAACAACCAGCTCTCGGCTACCAACGTCGTCCCCAGTGTCGAATGTCTCTTTACTGGACACATCAAACGTGCGATCCTCGAAACTTCTGGCTTCCCTAGTCTTCCTCTATCTCCGATCGGAGGTAAAGCTCACAAAATCGCTGAAGCTGGTGATGGAAAAGGTCTAGGGATGTTCGCGACGCGTCTTATACGTGCTGGGGAACTCGTATTGGACGAAAGGCCAATGATGCTCACTCACGGGACTTACAAATACATTTTGGGTATCGGAAATTTCACGATCGAGCAGCAAAAGCAGATTATGTTGTATGAGCAAGGCAAGGCTGTTGAGGCTGTTTTCAAACGAATGCCCGTAGAGCATCAGGAAGCTTTTATGAAGTTGCATAACGCTCATAAGCACGATGGAAGTGGTGAGCTTGTCGGGTACGTCTATCCCTTTTTTTCGGTTATCTACTTGATTGCTCAAACTTCACATCGACAGTCGCATTAGAACCAATGGTATTTCGACTACTGGACCCGAAAACCGCGATGTGCTGAGGGATAAAGGCACGCCGCTCTAGTATTGACGCTGTTCCTCTCTAATCCTCTCCTTAGGCACGACCGGCCCTGTAGGTTTGCACTCTGCTCTGTGCAACGAAATATCTTATATAAATCATTGGCAAGTACGACCATTGAATCGTCTTTTTCTGATTCTGATTCTGTATCAACAGCTGCAACCCAAACACCGTTTATCACTGGCACACCGACACCCTCTCCGTACGCGTGTACGCCGTGCGCGACATCCCTCCCGGTACCGAAATCACAATCTCATACGGAGACACCCTCGCTCCTGCCGCTGAACGTGCCAAATATCTCGCGCCATATGGTATTCGCTCATGTGCGTGCGGTCCATCCTGCAGCGACCCAGCCCGAGCCAAGATCTCCGAAAAGCGCCGCGAAAGTCTCCGCAAACCCCTCACGCTCTTTCCTCCCCCCGAGCCCACTACGCCCAGAGATAAATGGATCCAGCCTGCGGTAAAGCGGGTGCAGGAATTGGAAGAGGAGGGTCTTCAGGCTCCCGAGCTGTACAAGAGGACCTTGCATCTTTTGGTGAATGCGTATACGCATCTGCAAGATGTCGACAAGGCGTTGTTCTATGCTAAAAAGTTGAAGCCGGTGTACAAGGCGCGTGAAGGAGTGGATTTGCCTGCAATGTATCTGAGCAAGAGTGGTCTCAAAAGTAGTCCGGGGTATATGGCGGCGGCTATGCAGAAGAACTTCAAGTTGCCCCCAGGAGCACCACCTATGTTAATGACGGCGTTTTCTTGAGAAGTTGGAGAGCTTTGTATAATCCACGTTACTCGTACACAATTTCCGCTGATTCCAGGTAATAGTACAATATACACTGTTATCACAATCTATCTATTGAATTCATTCGTTCGTGCAAATAATCTATAATGCCATTTGAATCCAAGCCACGTATCTGTCTAGTAATCGCAGTGTCTCCACATTTTCACGTAGTCTCTGAGAAACGTTGAAAGGGCCAACATCAGCGATGAAGGCGTAGAAAGGATGGAGGAAGGAAAGACTCACACAATCATACCCGTTCATAATCATCCTCTGGCCAAGTAGCGGACCACGTTGATTAAGCGTTGGTAAAATCGCGCATTGCAGCTATCGGATTGGCAATGAGACGGGCATGAGACGGGCATGATACCAAGGATCAGATGATTGTGATTGTGATAGGGACTCGACAAGTGCATGAACATCGAATCAAAATGTGATTCATCATTTGTACACGTTGGAACTTGGAGGGAGGAGGTTTTCGGGATGTGTAAGTATTGAGAAGTTTGCAGCAGAATCAGATTGGAAAGATCCATGTACTAGAAATGATTCCTCTGACGAATGATCTATGGATGGGAATCGGGATTATGATTCGGAAGATGGGGCATGTAAGGATGCCCACCGTTCCTGTGAGTACGGGTTACCGTTACGGATACGGACCCGTACCGTCGGCCAATTTGGAGCTCATGCTGGATACTCACCCGTACATTCCGTATTGAGATATCCGTTAGGCCGTGTACGGGAAGCTACGGTCTTCTCCAAATTAAGTTATGTTCAGCACGTCAATCTGTCAGTGATTTGCTTTTATTAGAGTCTGCAACTTTTAGGAGTTCAAAGACTAAGTAGGGAATATCAAAGAAGATGAATGATGCGTACTAGTACTACTTTGAAGCACTGCCCTTCATTCTCATATCTATGATCTGATTCTTGAGACTATTCATGTTTATTTCCGTTTGTCCCACATCCGGCTAAATGAATAGATGATCAATGGTTTCAATATTCCTAATCAGCAAAACATGTATTAGCTGGACGGCAGTTGACAGAACTGTACAGCAACTGATGTGCTATCCAGTTTCAGCTAGCGGCTCCAGAGCTCCCAGTCAATAATACATGGCACTGAAGCAATGATATAAATTGAACACATGCAAAATAATAATAAATATCACTACCAGCTGCATTGATCCCATTGTACTCCTCATCGTTCAACTTAAGCACAATATCTACCATGACACCAGACGAGTCAGAAATGATTACACATGCTGGGACTGTATTAATTCAAAATATTTCTGCCCTAATATTTACATTTGGACTCTTTGGTAAGCAATGTATATAAATGTGGTAGAGAGCGACACTTGTTTAATACGTTGCTACCAGGGGCCTACATACTGGCTTTCATCATTAGCATGCATATCATCTTGTGCGCTTATTGCTTTGTTCCATACTGTTATACTAACACTCACATATCCCAAACTTGAAACCACACTATAGGCAAAAGGAAAATAATGGATGGGCACGTAAAGCCATGATTGCACTCCTTCTGACAGGATTTGGCATGTTGGTGCTTAACACTTGTGCAACTATTGGATTCGATATGTTCCTTGTCAAGTTTGGCTTGGTGGTGTCACTTCCAGGGGGTCTTATTGCACAAGAAATGGCTTCAGATATGAAATCCATTGCAATTGGAATTGTAACAGGATGGTCTGAAAATTTCCTTGTGAATTCTGCATAAAAATCTTATTTCAGGCATAAATACTGATATTCTATCCCACATACAGTTTGTAATTGCTGATACAGCTATTGTTTGGAGAGCTTGGGTACTGTGGACAGAAAATAGGCTGATTAGATGGACACTGCCAATTATTTTACTGGCAGACATTGGTAGTCTATTTTGCAATATTTCCCTGGCATATATGCTGACATTATTTAGGTGTCAACATTGCTGATGCCATTATTGACACCAAATCAGCACTCAGCTCCGAAGACATTTCTGTTCCTGTAGCTTTTGATTGGCTCAGTACTGCTCTCAATTTGACAGTAAATACTGTGGCAACACTTCTGATAGCTCATCGAGCATGGTGGGCATTGGGCACCTCATATACTTTCAAGACACTTATTACATGTGTTGGTTTAGGAAACATCATCAATCAATTCATACAATATCAGTCAACAAGAGAACTCCAATCGAAGCAATTCTTCTACTTATGGTTGAGTCTGGTGCAATTTTTGGCATGGTACAGGTATGTGATCTTTCAAGTATCAGGAAATACTCAAAGTTATAACTTATGGTATGAAAAGATAATCAATATCATCCTCATTGCAGTGGACATTCACAAAGCCTACCTTTCCCCTGTTGATGATGCTCTTGGATTTCTTAGCGAGTTATATATATATAGTGCTGTAAGTCTGACTCTATTTTGGTATCAGGTTTCTGTATTTGACAAGGATTATTTGATTCATTTTTCTATGATTCACAGGCTCTGAATCCTGTTGCTCTTGTCATTTTAATCCAAACAGGAAACACCTATGAGTACAGTTTCCATTTGGAAGATGTCACCTCCCCAGAAAATGATTCAGTCCCAAATGTCAGCTAAAAATTCAAGATTATCAGGCCATGGTTTTCTGACTTTGCTTTTGACTTCCCTTGATTTTGTTCAATGTTTCTTCTAATTCTTTCTTGATGGATTATTCTATCCACTCCTGCTGTTGACCACCCTTACTATATATACTCAAACAAAGAAATAGCTTTTGTCAGTGCTCAAATTTTACTCCATGGTTTAAGAACTTCACTAGCCCATACAGAGGTTTGCACCATTAGTAGAACCTGGGTACTGTACTCTTCCGACCAAGTGTTCAGTCCAAGGGGGTCCGAAAAAATTAATTTCGTACCAGGGGTCGGAAATTTATTTTTTTTCAGCCTCGGCGCTGGACCCTCCCTCCCTTCACGTGATTTTTGGGTCATGTGATTGCCAAATAAGGTAACTATGAGACACTGATCACCATTTCACCTTACTGTGCTGGTCTTTTGCCCTTTGTACATGCTCTACATAACTAATTAGCCTTTGTAAACTCTTCACCTCACTCTGGATGCCATATATCTCAAATTATATTAGTCAAGGCCAAGAACTGTAAGCACTCATGAAATGACCTAAAAAGGCAATAAAAAGGTATATACTCACTCTACACAATGTAGCTGTTCTAAATATACTTTTCAGGCACTTCTTAGGCTTATTTGACTCAATTGGACATCACAAAAATGCATTTTGAGGGTCAGTCAAAAAATAATTTTTGGGCCTCACGATGGACCCACCCTACCTACCCCCGGTACGGGATCTCCCAGCCTGGACCCCCTTGCGGAAAACATATCTACTCAACTATCTCATCCAACAACTAGTGAGCAGTGTTTTTTTATAAGAATGCTCGTGATATTGGTCCCAAGTATCTGCTCCGGTTCAGCCCATTCCCTGTTCAAGGCCTTGCATTGATTTTAACCACCATAAGTTGCACATTCTCTTGTAATTTTCTGGTCTCATCATCTCCATAGATGGAGTGCAGCATTGATGGATGGACTAATAGTATCTACATCGATGTTCCCTTCTCTGCTGAACTTTACAAGGATATATACAGTGGCGGCAACTACTGATGCACACCCCCAAATTGGGAAGATGGGCGCTTAAGCGTTGTTCCTCAGCGTAGTGCTCAAAAGAATCATGATTTTTGAGTATAGGAGTACTACATGATGCTTGATAAGTGTCATTTTCATGCGAGGAAGTCCAATGGGCTTTTTTCGATGAGACATGGGGGTTCAAAGCGCTTAAGCACCTGTCGGCCCAATTTGGGGGTGTGCATCAATAGTTGCCGTCACTGTATCTGGACCAATTGCAAAGATCGAAGAGTTTGCCATTCAGTCGAGTCAGCCCAAAAATCCTCATGTCTATTGACAATAATGGACGGTAAGGTCAATTATGTTGGATAAGCACTTAGCCGTTGGTTGTCCGGCCGCTCCACACATCATATTACCCCTATCCGTTCCTGTATATAAAGTATGTAGGTACAATTTGCTAATCAATCATTCTTGTCCCCGTCCATCACGATGCTCGATTCCCTCCTCTGTCGAGGTTGTACCGACTGAGCCCGCTCGTTTCTCAACAGATTATGAGACTGGATGCTCGCTGATCCTGTTTGCCCTCATCACCATTGTTGCTGCTCGCTTGTCACCCCCATTGCTGTACTCGTCGTGATCATTTCCATTGACACTCGTTGTACCCATTCGTCACTGTGTTTCTACGCCCGTTGTTTGTCTGCACGTTGTGTGCCCATTACTGCGTTTCTACGCCCATTATTTGTCTGCACTCAGTGTGCCTGTTGTCGCGTTTCTACACCCATTGTTTGTCTGCACTTGTTGTGCTCGTTGCCGCATTTCTATGCCCATCGTTTATCACGGCACTCATTGTGCCTGTTACTGGTTCCAGTGGGAGCTCTGGATGTTGTTTACCCTGTTGCTGGCTCCAGTGGGAGCCCCGCGATGCTTTATCATTTCATTGTGCATATGCGCCCCGACTTCACCCAATCCATTCGAAACCCTCCATCCTGCTCCCAATATGTCTATTCTCTGTGCTACGCAACCGTACAAGTGGGAGTGTTGGATAGGCACTTAGCCGTTGGTTGTCCAGCCGCTCTGCACATCATATTACCCCTATCTGTTCCTGTATATAAAGTATGTAGGTACAATTTGCTAATCAATTGTTCTTGTCCCCGTCCGTCACGATGCTCAATTCCCTCCTCTGTTGAGGTTGTACCGACTGAGCCCGCTCGTTTCTCAACAAATTATCCTTCTCATATGCCTGCTGACCATGAATTCTTGCCCCACAGTGTCAATGCCAGGGTCACCAATGATGGACCTAATACAGAGCATTGTCTGTCTAACAACATTTTTGCAGCTGCTATTGATGACTACCTTGCAGATGATGGTGGAGAGTCCGAGTCGGAAAAGGAAGAATCAGATGGTGGAGATATTGAGAATGAAGTTGGGGGACTGGCAGGAAAGCCAGATGGGAATGACAATGACAATGGCCAAGAAGAGATGGGAGAGCAATGAGCTTTGGCGTAGCTATGTCATACCATGCAATACAATTTCGCTTTTCTTGTTCTTTTTTTGGTGGGCCTGCAAGCAATCACCTCCTTTGAGTGAAGCTATATTTCTCTAAGTACTACAACTTAGAGCTAGATACCAGTTGTGAATATTTTTGAAGCAACTATGTACTGCTATATATAGCAATATGGCCTAATGAGCTATGCTGCTATGAAGGAAAGGCTACTATATACTGATAAATAGATTTTGCCTGTGGCTAATTGGCACTAAACATCGGGGGGAAGCATAAGGTGCTAGGATTACTATGTATGGTACATAGCGCTACATATGGATTCCACTTTTCCTGATGCGGGCACAGCAAGCTGCCACTCACCAATAGATTAGTGCAATGTAGGTTGCAGAGAGGAGAGAGAGCTGAGAGAGCAGTAGACTCATCAGCCAAACCTGTACCATCACAATACATTTCTTTTGTCTCTCGAGCAAGGATAGTAATTTCAGAGATCTCCAGAGACCTCTGGAGATGTCTGGAGAAGTTTGACAGCTTTTTGACAGCTGTCAGAGCTCTGGAGATCTATGGAGACCTCTGGAGACCAACCAGGTTTTGCTAATGGAAGATTAGTAGAATGCATTATTATTACAGGTGCCACAGTACTCCTAATATACTGTGCTACTGAATACATTACAACTGTAGTAATACTTATAGAAGCTACTAGAAGGTTGTAGAAGGAGGCATGACTACATGTGAGACATGTTGTGAACATCCCTGGACCTTTTCCATCACTGGCAGCTTCAGCAAATTTGTGAGCTTTACCTCCAATCGAAAATTGAGGAAGACTAGGGAAGCAAGGAATTTCGAGAATCGCATGTTTGATGTGTTCAGTAAAGAGACATTTGACACTGGGAATGACGTTGGTAGCCGCCAAGAGCTGTTTCTTTTGAGCTGGAGCTGGATAATAGTATATGGAGGATATTCGTTCTTGTCGCTGTCTAGTTCGAGGTATGGTTTGTCTTGGTAACCAGTGGGAACGCCTGCAATGTAGTATTTATGTGTGCACAATGCCAAAGAGAAACAAAAGACGTACATGGTACCTGCTTCTGGAAAAATTCCATGGCTCAATTTGGAAAATTGTTGCTCGATGGCTCGTAATACGTGAATGCTCATAGAGCATCAAGAGGCCTTTATGAAGTTTCATAACGCTCATAAGCACGATGGAAGTGGTGAACTTGTCGGGTACGTCCATCCCTTTTGTTCGGTTATCTACTTGGTTGCTCAAACTTCACGTCGACAGTCGCATTAGAACCAATGGTATTTCGACTACTGGGCCTGAAAACCATGATGTGCTGAGAGATAAAGGCACGCTGCTCTAGTATTGACGCTGTTCCTCTCTAATCCTCTCCTTAGGCACGACCGGCCCTGTAGGTTTGCACTCTGCTCTTTGCAACAAAATATCTATAATAATAAAGGAACTGACTTGTCTCGAGACAACTCTGTAATCTGATTGGCTACCAAAGCACTTATGCTTCCCAAGCTCCCGAGCTGTCAGCATGACTCTACTCAACTCCGAGCGCTCACATCTTTCCATCCTTCTAGCGAGCCAGGCGGTCTTGGCTGCCTACCACAACATGAACACTAGATCCCAGTGAAAAGTCTGTCGGTCGGGAGCAATTCGGAATGATTGGTAGTGATTATGTAAATCACCACGAATCGCTATGAATTTTAAAAACAAGAATACATCAATTTTTTTTTGATTGGATTGATTGAGAATGATTCAAGTCCGTTTTGCTTTGGATTGCTCTGAATTGTTGCCAATAGTATTCAAAAGATGTATAATGATATATTGTGATTCATGCTATTTACGCTGCATTACCTCGGAATCACTGTACAACAGTATACATCAATGCAATATAGCACTACTGAGCAGCCTGCAAATGACATCAATAGATATACATAACAAGGAAAGACGAAACATACTTTTTGAAGGGCTTTTGCAGCATCGGAACAAGCCTCATATGCCTTCAATTGTGCATTAGCATGGGCATTGATTAGAAAGACCAATCCACAAGTTTCCAGTCTCTCCTCCCTTCACACTATCCCAATGAGCAGCAAAATCTGCCACTGTCGCTTTAGGATGTTTGGCCATCCAATTGATGGCGCAAAGACCGCTAGGTGATAAACAGATGCCAGATACAATCCATAATCATAAACAACTATATGGCTTACCGTGGGGTTTTTGAGGTCTTGGATGGCTGATAAGGACAAGCCGAGCCCTTTGCAACCTTGGTCTTGGAAGCAGCAGTAGCTGGAGGGGCTGTGATCGAGGAGGTAGAAGCAATAGAGGATGATGGAGTCATGGAAGTTAAATCCATCATTTCCAAGGCGCTGTTGTTTATGGTATCGGAAGTAGCAGTTGTAGGATCTGGCAGTGTCACAACACTGGGGCTCGAGGAGGTAGAGGTTGCTGATGTGGTTGTCAAAGTGAAATCCAGCCTTGTTGCGGACAGGTTAAGGCTATCATAGATGATATTTACAGGCAAGATATTTTTAGATGTGCTCTAGCTTATATCTACACTGTTGTTCCAGAAACATAGTCTTCCTCATATCCATCTTTTAGTGTTTACCGCCTACAGGTAAGTCATTCTGAATGTTAAATTTCAGGGATTCAATTGCTAATGCCTATTTCATAGGAGGGTTATAAGCTTCATTCATAGTGTTGGAAATGGGTATGGGTATAAGTGTAGGAAGGCTGTAATTTATACAATGGATGCTATTTACTTGCTATTTACTTACAGGTAGTGTAAGATATATACATTTTGAAGTTTCCAGACTGCCAAAAGTGGTCAAAATAGGCCAATCTTTAGGATGTCAAAAACTTTTTTGGGCTGGGGGGCTGGACTAACTAACCTAGGCCTGGTCGGGCGCTAAATTCTTTGAACCCCCTTGGTCCAGAGGGTATGGGTGTGGGTATGGGCCAGGATTCCGAGACCCATAGGTATACCCATGTCCAATCCTATTCATACACCTGAGGATGTTGATATACAGTGTATCCATGTATACTGGCCAGATCCTGATACTGAACCAGTCCTCTTCAATATCATCAAAAAAACATATGGCTCATGGTCCTTATGGGGGAGCTAATCCCAACTGTCCATGCATGCTTGATGGTCATTGTTTAAAGGCTTTCCCCAAGGAATTTCAGTCAAGAACTACTATGGACCAGGATGGATATCCCAAGTACTAGCATCCAAATGATGGTCAAGGCTATCAAGCTGGCTCACATTTGGTTGATAACCAGTGAATTTTTCTATACTCACCTTTTGTTTCAACCAAGTACAACTGCCATATTAATGTAGAATGTGCTACTTCCATTGCTGCTGTGAAGTATACTGTCAAATACATTCACAGGGGTGGAGATAAGGGAAGTCTACAAGCTGGGGAGAGGGATGAAATCAAGGTGTATATTGAGGGTCATTATTTATCATATGCAGAGGCAGCCTGGTGAACACTTCATTTTGAAATCCACAAGCATATTCCCAGCATACAGGTTCTACAAATCCATGCACCAAATATGCATCAGGTTACTTTTTAGAGGTGGGCACGAATACATACTTGAATATATTTGTTATTCGTGGTACAAATATTTGTCACCTCAAATCCACTATTTGTATAGACATATATTCACGAATAGATATTCGTGAATAACGAGTATTTTAGGGTGAATACTCGAGTATACTTGTGATTAATTAACAACATTACAAATAAAGCAAATATAGGCTCGAACATGTAAGTAATAATGTTGAAGTACTTAATAATAATATAAATACAGTTTGTATACATTTCCGAGTACTATTACATGACACAAAATTGCGGCAGTACTGAGAATTGAACTCTGCTGGTCAGCTATCACGGGAAGGCCTGACCTTAATCCAGAGTCGGCGCCCATAACCACTAAGCCACACAGATTTTATTACAGTTACATGTCAATAACATTATATACATATTCAAACATAGCCGAATTAAGTTATATATTGAATGTTTGCTTAAGTAATGAATACCTCACATGCTCGTGCTAACGAGCACATGATATCGGCGAATATTCGCGAATATTCATGAATAAAGTACCACGAATATTTGTGACATCAAATTGGCTATTTATACTCGAGTAAGTACTTGTGTAACGAATATATTCGTCACTCATGACTAATTATTTGCGAGTAATGAATGGCTAAATACTCATGAATACTCATGAATATTTGCTATTCATGCCCATCTCTATTACTTTTAATCCTCAAAATGACCTGCAGGCAGTTTTCATCAATGCAGATTTCACAGAAACTACTCTTACTGCATTTTCATCAGCAAAACCTGGATAATTGCCATAGCTGTTATAGCAAACCATAGCAAGCCATAGCAGCCATAGAACTATGAACTGCTATGAATTGCTATGGGTAGCTATGAGTTACTATGGACTTCACAAATTATATTGCCCATTGACAGATGTCATACTCTATAGCAATCCATAGCAGCCCATAGTAGCTCATAGCTCTGGATAGATGGGGACCTTGCTATGGGTGCTATGAGTGCTATGAGTGCTATGAGTGCTATGAGTGCTATGAGTGCTGGATAGCACTATCCAGTGCTATCCAGTTCACCCAGGTTTTGCTGATGCTTTCAAGCTGAATAGTTTGAAAAATGCTGAAGGATCTTGGAAGGAGCTTGGGCATGCACTCATCTCTATCATGATCTTCTAAATCACTTTGTCTTTGAAAAGGTCAATAAGAGGAATAATAAACCAGTGCAGTGGAAGGCTAGACAAAGGCAGTTGCAATTGGGAGAATGTACTATGTACCACCAACTGGTGGTGAGTGCTTCTATATCTGGAAGCTTTTGACTGTAGTTTGGGGCCCAACTTCCTTTGAAAATATTTAAACTATCAATGGTTTCCTCTTTCCTACCTTTCATGATGCCTGCCTTGCTAGAGATCTACTTACAGATGATAGAGATTGGGAAAAGTGTTTAGACCAATTAAAAGTGTTGGGCAGTTGCATCAATTATTCTCTACCCTTCTTCCATTTTTCCAGGTCTTAAAACTGGAGGACTTTTGGTTAGCATTCTGTCAAGATCTTTGTGATGATGTCCATTACAAATTACAGCTGTGTGGGCTGGAGGAAGTGGGCAAAGAAGACATTGATGATTATTTGGATGAAATTTTGCAAGAATTGGAAAGGGATCTTACCAACTATGAGGAGATGCCAACACCAAGAAGGGACTGGGGGAAGCTGAATTGTAGTAGACCAACTCAATTACAACTGTGATGATGAGTGTACTATGGCAGAAATCCATATTGCACAGCTCAACAAGGAGCAGCTCAATGCATATTCTACTATATTGCACAGAGTCAAGAACAAAGAAGCTCTTATTTTTTTTGGATGGTCCAGGTGGCACAGGTAAAACATTTGTCTATATTCCTCTGTGTTGTGTACTATGGGGTGAAGGCTCTGCTATCTTGTGTGTTGCATCTACTACTGGAATTGCTACTCTTATTCTACCTGGAGGAAGAACAGCCCATTCTATGCTTAAGATACCAATTGATGGTCTAAATAATGTGTTATTTTTTGTTTACTAATTATATTAAATCATGTTGACTTACATTCCTTCAGTGTCAGGACAGTCTACCTGTGATATTTCAAAAAGCTCTTATTGAGGTGAGCTATTGTGCATGGCAAAGCTCATTGTTTGGGGACAATACAGCTAGATCTTTCACTCTTACTGCCTCACCATATACCAAGCTCACAAAAGACAACAAACTTTCATCTGCATTCTCATCCACATTCACCATTCCTGAAATGCCAAGGTGGTCCAAATTGTCCACTATTATGCAAGGTAGAAATGTTACTGCAGAAGGCTTCAGCATCTCCATAACTACTGTAGAGACAGTAATGGGTTTGTCCAGACCATTATTGTTGAGGCAGAGAACCAGTGAGAGAAGGCTACCCTTCAGAAGTCCTTGCTCTTAATTTATCATAGTCAAAGTACTCACTGAATATCTTAGCTTTATCCTCAACTGCAGGATTTAAAAGGCAAAACAAATTTAGTTATGCAGATAGCATCAAAAAGGCTTGCACTAGCTGAATGGATTATTGCTTTTTGCTTCTTCTACTCATGCTACCTACTGAAAGCCCTTAACATTGAGCCTTGCCTTCTGAATATATTGATCATTGCAAAATTACTGAATTGGACTACTTAGAACTACCAATCACTTGAGTCAATGGGTTATATAATCTGTAAACTTCAAAAATTGTCAACAAACATTTCCCTTGACTCTCTGTACTTTTTACATATGAACTTCAATTTTCCTCCCCCTCTTGTGGATTTGTCTCCTGTACAAATGGGTCATGGCCTCTTGGTAAGCATAATAGTTGCTCTATATGGAGAACTGGTTTTTATCTATCTATCATATCCTGCCTCACTTGATTATGGTACTGGTCCTTTTGCTTAACTAAAACAGCTTTATATATACTACAATTCAGAACAGAGTAAATACATGGGGAAGAAGATACAAAAGTTTTCTTCAGTGGCAACTTGAATGCCATACTTGGAAAGTTCTTCAAGTTATGGTATGTACATGGATAGGTTTATTTATGTCTTTTGCTCCCTCTGCCACCTTAAAGTCTCTACTCCATTGGTGACACACCTTATTAGAAAGCAAAGAAGCCCTTACACTCAAAGTGATCAAAAAGAGCATTATATACTTCATAATGAAGATTTGAATAATAAGAATGTGGCTATGCCCGGGTTTTCACGGGCTATCTTGCTAGTCGTATATAAATTATTGGCAAGTACGAGCATTGAATCGTCTTTTTCTGATTCTGATTCTGTATCAACAGCTGCAACCCAAACACCGTCCACCACTGGCACACCGATACCCTCTCCGTACGCGTGTAGTACGCCGTGCGCGACATCCCTCCCGGTACCGAAATCACAATCTCATACGGAGACACCCTCGCTTCTGCCGCTGAACGTGCCAAATATCTCGCGCCCTATGGTATTCGCTCGTGTGCGTGCGGCCCATCCTGCAGCGACCCAGCCCGAGCCAAGATCTCCGAAAAGCGCCGCGAAAGTCTCCGAAAACCCCTCACGCTTTTTCCTCCTCCCGAGCCCACTACGCCCAGAGATAAATGGATCCAGCCTGCGGTGAAGCGGGTGCAGGAATTGGAAGAGGAGGGTCTTCAGGCTCCCGAGCTATACAAGAGGACCTTGCATCTTTTGGTGAATGCGTATACGCACCTGCAAGATGTCGACAAGGCGTTGTTCTATGCTAAAAAGTTGAAGTCGGTGTACAAGGCGCGTGAAGGAGTGGATTTGCCTGCAATGTATCTGAGCAAGAGTGGTCTCAAAAGTAGTCCGGGGTATATGGCGGCGGCTATGCAGAAGAACTTCAAGTTGCCCCCAGGAGCACCACCTATGTTAATGACGGCGTTTTCTTGAGAAGTTGGAGAGTTTTGTACAATCCAAGTTATTCGTATACAATTGGTGCAGATTCCAAGTAAGTAATAGTAGTACAATATACGCTATTATCACAATCTATCTATTCTATTGAATTCATTCATTCGTGCAAATAATCTATAATGCCATTTCGATCCAAGCCACGTATCTGTCTAGTAATCGCAATGTCTCCACATCTTCACATAGACTCTATGAAATCGAAACGTCGAAAGGATCAACATCAGCGATGAAGGCGTAGAAAAGATGGAGGGAGGAAAGACTCACACAATCATACCCGTTCATAATCATCCTCTGGCCAAGTAGCGGACCACGTCGATTAAGCGTTGGTAAAATCGCGCATTGCAGCTATCGGATTGGCAATGAGACGGGCATGAGACGGGCATGATACCCAAGGATCAGATGATTGTGATTGTGATAGGGACTCGACAAGTGCATGAACATCGAATCAAAATGTGATTCATCATTTGTACACGTTGGAACTTGGAGGGAGGAGGTTTTCGGGATGTGTAAGTATTGAGAAGTTTGCAGCAGAATCAGATTGGAAAGATCCATGTACTAGAAATGATTCCTCTGACGAATGATCTATGGATGGGAATCGGGATTATGATTCGGAAGATGGGCATGTAAGGATGCCTGGAAATCGCGCATTGCAGCTATCGGATTGGCAATGAGACGGGTGTGAGGATGGAATAAGCGCGGTATGATTATCAATGAGAACAAACCCCAAAGAGCAACGGAAAAAGGCTTACTATCAGAAGCATCAATCCAAGGCTTGTTTCCCTGTCCGTCTGGGAACCATCCGTTTGTACCACCGACAGCGACGTTGAGAATGAGGTAAAACTCTAACAACAAAAGCTATTAGCACCAAAGCAGGCAGAAACCCTCGGACCGTACCTTGATCAAAAGGTGTCGCATTAGTTCCATTGACCCATGGGTTTTGCAACATTTCCGACTGAGACCCATTCTGTACCACGCTCGGGAAGTCGCCGCGTTCAAAAAATGGCTTGTTGAGCCTATCAAAGGTAAAAACACGTTTAGTCGACGACAAACATTAAAAAGGTCGACCAACTTACTTGAGAAAGAGAAGCGATTTCAACCTGGAATCAACGTACATTCTCATAAATGTCGGTGTCTATTCCAAAACGTAGGTGTGAAAATCTTGCTCGGAAGGGTTCGGAGGATCAGCGGCCGAGTTGAAGACTTTGCGTCTCTGAGTAAAGTAGGAATAGGTTTTCTTGACACCATTGAGGAACGTAGTAGGTCACCAGTTGAGAGATCCTTGAACGTAGTTGGACCCACGGAAAGTATAGAGAGATCCGTTGCTCGGATTCGACGATATCGATCTCACCTAGTTGAGATAGTTAGCAAACGTGAAATAAGTAGCGCGAGGAAACGTACCACTCATTGCCATGTTCCGTATGTATTATTGACTGGTAGCATCCATATTGCCGCCAAAGCTGCAAATCCAGGTTAGGAGACATAGAGTGAGAATCGGAAGAGCATATCTCACCCAGTCGCCTTTCGGCATTTTCGCCTTGACTTCCACGCGTCCGTATCGAATTGAGCTGCTTCCCATAGTGGTAAGCCTTGCACTCTGTACCGGGTTGATCACAGTTCCAGCAGTAGCGTTAGAGACCGCTGAACAGGCTTCGAGGTATGCTTTTTGGTCAAAGGTCGTTCCTAGAGAACGCGAATACGGGTAAGAATAATGAAAGTCGATTGAGATAATGGAAAGACTGTACCCGAATCGGCATCAGTAGTTGCCTGAGTGTACGACGTAGATATATTGTAGGTGCAGCCAGTGATATTGTAGACCGTGTTGTTGAGGATCGAGCTCAAAGGCAAAACGTTGGACGTAAGTGTTGGAACAATGTAGAGGTAGCCGTCTTTGACGTAGGAGTTGTTGGATGAATCAGTTGCCATTTCGAATTCCCCGTTACTAGAAAGAGTTGAGAGAGAGAAAGTGACAGTAAGCTGATAAAAGCACATACCCGAACCCGCTCATATCGACTTCCCTAATAAACGTTCCAGTGCCATCTCCGCCATTTCCATTGATCCCTGTACCAAATACCGTATCCGGATTGTTGAATTCCTCGTCCAAGACGATACAAAGAGGGCTTGTATCCATGTCGATACGTTACGCCAGTTGAGATAACACTGCAGCGCGCCTGCGACCAGACCGAGAGACATGACTCCGTACGTGAGCCAATACGACAAACTTTCACGCGTAGATTTGGCAGAAAGCCAGGGTTTTTGCGGCGGATCTTCTGCAGAAATCATCGTGCTCCGCATGCGGGTATTCAACCAGGATTTTTGGCTTCCAAACTGAGAAGAAGAAGAGCGAACCAAAGGAGAAGAGGCAGACGCTGTTACTGTACGACGAACCGGCGGGCGAGGAGCAGCAAGACGTAATGCGCTGGGCGATTTTGGAATTGCAACTTCTGCAGCATTGCTTGGACCATAATAAGACGGAGAACGGATCGAAGCGGCTGGACGAGCAGGAGAAGACGGCGAGATTCATTTTCAGTATCCGAAGAGTAAATTGAAGGCGTGAAGAGCTAGAAACGAGATCGCTATCCTTTTCGTTGAAAGGTTCATGGTTGAGTGAAGGATGGTAGTGGTACTGAACCAAGATTCAAGATGCATAAGCGCCAAATTTAGACAAGCGCGTGACCGTGATTTTTCTCCAATAGCCAAAACATACAGTATCAATAAATTTATACAAAGGCTATGTACTATGTACTAGATAATAATCCATTCCGTCGAAGTAAGACGTGCGGGTATCGTCGACTTTGGGCTGTCCCAAAGAGATCTACAACCAAGCCATTAGCAGCAGTACGCGATAACGAGAAGGGAAGAACTTTACGAATCGATTTAAAGAGAACCTATTTTTATCACCCCAGGTCGTTAGCATACCTGGTAGAGATGATTAGAAGGGAGGAACGAACGTTGTCGAGCTTTTTTCGAGACAACGTCATCAGCTAACGAGGACCAGCCGAAGCGAAGTAACTGCTGGTCTGTTCTTGGGAACGTATGATCCTTAAAAAATACTTCATCAAGTCGTCAGCTTCTCCTTGATCCTGGATATTCTCTACAGCCTCATCCATCGATTGCCTCGTCAGATGCTTGTAGATCCTGGAATGAGAACCTTGTTATTAGGCGAGATGAAAATGAAGTAAAGTTCAAGAACACACCGACGCCATGCCCCCATTACCTGGTCCATCACGATATCTTCTCCCTCGCTATAATCCTCTTCTCGCTCTTGGAATTCGTCGTTATAGATTACAATTTGCCCCGCAAGTTCCTTGAGGCGCGCTACTGAGGCCTGCATGAGAAATCAGTAAAATTGAACTGGCGAGCTGGAAACGTTACTCACTCCAAAAGTGGCATTAGCGACGGCCTCCTTGCGAGCCTCGACAGAGAGGTAGGACTGGGAGAGTAGGAAGATGAGGAGGAGGAGCGAAAGGACAGCGAATGAGCCGTAGAGCCAAGCAAACGAGAATAAAGTTATCAAGGCAACAACCTCGGTTGACGAGGAGTCAGTTCCCCAGGAAAGCGTTCGATGCATGTAAATACTCACCATCCTGGCAGATTGTACTTTCGTGATGGACCAAATCTGAGAATATTATCAGTGAAGAACAACGCTAATTGCAAAAAGCGATTACGTTGGTACCAATACCTGGCGACGTAGAAGCAGCGGAGGGCTGAGGAGCGGAAGGCAAACTTTGAGAAATGGCTGGGCGAGTTGACGAATAAGACGCTGATTGGGAACGTAGCAGTAGAGAGTCGGATGCAGAGGTAGAAATCATCGCTAGTAATGTATAGTGGTAGGTGGTAGTTTGGGTAAGAGTTGGGCTGAGCTTTGTTGAGCCTTATATACAGACAGTACGATCGGGCGATCGCATTCCAGATTCAAGATCCTCAAGTCAGAAAATCAGCATGAGATTACATAAATTTTTGAAGCAAACTTTCTCTTGGCTTGCCAGGGAGCCATGAAGCGACTAGATTTCCGTTTGAAGTTGGTTTCAAGAGAGAGAAAATCTACGCTTTGGCCAGTGTGGCTGTGCAAATTCGTGTGATTAAGGGCCGCAGCCGAGTCGCTCTTATCCTCATTCATCACGTTGGAGCCTCGAAATGTCTGCTAATCAGCTTGCGGCAGAGATTGTCGAGGAAATCTTGCAGCAGCTTTGGTCCTCGGACTTGTCTCCAGCAGAGCGAATTCTCTTTATGAAAACTTGCTCTCGTCTCAACAGCACCTGGAAGTCTCAATTTGCTCGTATCGCTTCCGTCACCATCCACATTCCCTGCATAAGCTATCTTCTTTATCTGGCTGAAATCATCCGCACCGGAAAATCACTTTTATACAATAGACAGTACCTCAGAACGGCGGCGCGCACCATGATTTGTTCTCTTGACTTGCGAGAGCCGGGAGTCGGAGTTGATAGCAACTCTTACAGGGTCTGGTGTATGTTTTTCCGTATGAGAAACTTCATTGGTCTTCGAACATGCTTTCCGAGCGTTCAGAGGCTCTCTTTCCAAGCCGTCTTCCTCCCTCACCTCGGGTACTGTCTTGGAAGGCGACCACAAGTGGCTCATACCGACCTATCTATTTTATTTGACACTGCACAAAATCCTTCCCTTCAGCAACACAAGGTGCTCATCAATTTCGTGATCCATGACCCCGAAACAACCCAACCCTTCTCAGTTGTACACACTGAACACAGCAGTGCGACGACGCTGGAATCTCTCTCCAATTTCCGGGCTACGGTCCGCAGATGGGGGAGACTCGGAGCCATAGGCTCATTGTACTTCTTATTGTATGCAAAGCTGGGGCACCTACCAGGCCGTTCCTGGGAAGAGTCGCATCCAATTGATCCTTACGCCATCAGGGAGAAAATTGTAGATGGATTGCACCTCCATGGCCGTGAAATCCGCGTTAGCTGTAATACGGAGTTCTATGAGCATGATTTATCCGACTCGGACGATTTTTGGGGTATCAGTCGACGTCTATATATAGCAGGAACTTCAGCTTCAACCCCTAGTTAGTATGCTTTCTTCTCTCTCTGAGTCCATCGACTGAAGCATTTTTGTCTTGAATGCAGGCTGGGGTCTCTTTGCCATTCATCTGTACCACCGAGTCAATGAAGTCTGGCTACGCTACAAAGTTCCAGATATTCTGGGAAGATATGTGAACCCCGACAGCCCTTTGAGGTCATTAATGTTAATGCGGTCCCTACGTACAGGCGCTCTGCATTACTACTAATTAGCTTCGACTCTCGAGTCATAGTCAAGAACTTTGCGCTTTTTACAGATACATTTTATCAAATTTCCATTGCAACGAGCTGTGCATTTGTCAACTTCGCCAAGATCTCCAGTGCCATCGACGGCCTAGATGGCATGAAGAACAAGCCTGAATGTGCTGCTTCTGTAAGACGTCTTCGTTCCAACCCATTTCATGAGCAAATGAGCAGATGAAAGTTCGAGTTGAGAGGCAAAAATTTGAGTAAGAAAATACAATATCCAGCGAACTCTACTTAGAAAACTATCATTTAATGAAAAACGTCGCAACTGCAGCAAACCCGCACACTATAGCACACACGACAAATCCATAAGGATAGCCTGACGGATGCCCCTCTACGCTTATGGACCACAGCTATGAAAAATACATCAGCTTCGAGTGAATAGAGATTGGGGGGGGAACGTACCCATCCACCCAACACAGGTCCAAGACATCGAGCAAGGCTCACTATGGTCTGTGCTAGACCGTTAGCGTATCCGACTGATTCTGGTGGGGTCACTGTAGACGGTATGCATGAGAATGTGAGTAGCGAAAAACCCGTAACACGCACTGTAATTTAGAAGCACAGAAATCGAAGTGAACGCAAAGGTCATTGCACAATATCGAACGGCTCTGTATAACCACAATTCGAATTAGAGCCAGCAGAGGAGCAGGGATTCCTAAATGAGCTTACGTGCTTATCGCGATAGCTGTAGAAATTCACTAAGTAAAACATCTCTACAACAGCATGTGTGACACTCACCCGTCATCAGAGCCAACTTGCCCAACCCATCCGGATGCCCAAACGGAATTCGGTACAGGACAACAGTCAAATACGCTGGTATGAATAGAAATGTACCTAGTCGGTACATAGTCAAATGGGAAAGATGACCTCTCGGAGGGCTAGCATAGAGAAGATATAAGTGGGACGAAGAGAGAGAGAGAGAGGATTTACATACCCCACATTCCTAGTTGATTGGTTAGTACAAGCTTTGAAAGCAAAACGAAAAAGACCTACGGGTATAGATAAAACTGGTAGAATATTTGAGCGATTCCCATCAGCGCAACTAGATATAGCAGTCAGTACATCTCCTAGATCCTTTGGAAAAAATATCAACGCACTCAATTGCGCGAAATCACTAGCAGTGAGACCAAGACCACCTGCATCATACGCACTGGCAACATCATTTCATACAATTTCAGCACTACGTTTAGGATATACATACCTAACCAAATACGACATGAAAACCTGATCATGCGTCGTCGTATGAAGCGCCAAAAGCCCAAACTGAACAATAACAAGACCTGGTAGCTGCGCCAATGGCGAAGACGACACCGCTGGTGCCGCCGAGTCCAAATCCAAAAGCGGAGTAGTCTCCGACACTGTTAACTCATCCAGGCGCATAACCGAAGGCTGTCTAGATTCCAGAATCGGTGGTAAATCTCTTTCAGGGGGTGAGACAATCAGATCCACTTCAGAGGATTGAGATTGGTAGGATAGATTGAATTCGAGGGCTGTTACAGCGGGCGGCGTGTTGACTCCAGAGTTGGCGAAGATTGATGGGAGGTGCTGTCGAGAGGCAAAGACGTTGTCGAGAGAATGGGAGATCAAGGACTCGGAAGAAGTGCCTACTAGAGGAGAAGGAGCCATAGCAGTCGCGGCGGAAGGTCGACGGGAAGATCTACGCTGTGGGACGGGGAATCCCTGATTTGAGGCTACTGAGGCCAGACGAGTACGAGGACGATTAATACTTTTTCTTGAATCCCGACGTCCTCTGGGCTCGTTTTCATCCACATCAAAAGTATCAACATCATCATCACCTCGCTCAGTGCCCTCATCATCCTCGAATGGATTTTCATCAACGTTGAGAGCAGAAGCCACCCAAAGATCTGCAATACTATTGACAGCATTTTCATTTGCCATAAAAATCATCTCGGCAATGCTGCGAGTATCCGATACGTCGAGGTCTTCACGAGAAATATGGTGTGAACTCCCACTATGGTTTGTTTGAAAAGGTGGTCTGGCAGGGGAGGAGTTCGCCAACATCTGCCGATAGACGGATCCGGAGGTACGACCAAGTGAGAGTTTACTTCCTCGTCTTCTACTATACCCTTCGAGGTTGGACCTCGAACTGGACATCGTACGTGTTCGATGGCCAATTGGGATACCCGAACCTGTTGACACTCGTGATGCCTGTTCGTCGATATTCGGAGTTGGGTATTCAATCTCGATCTTTTCGGGATGAGAGGGAATTATACCTCCTCGAGGGCCACCGTCGTGTCCGAGGAAACAAGCCAAGATAGAGCCTATTGATATGCGGAGATGAAGGGGCTGGTTAAGCAGTGGGAAAGTGCTAGTACATACCAGCAAGAAGGATCAGTCCAGCCACTATCGAGGGAAGAAGGTAGGGGAAATCAGTCAAGAATCTCCACTGATGGAATATCGGCCATCTTTCAGCAGGACGTTCGACTATTGCGGTAGGAAATTTCAGCTCCTACAAACAGTACGAATGTTGCAACTTACATAAACCGCCAATGACTGGACCTAGGAGGCCACCAAAGCCCCAGAAGAACCTGCATATGGATAAGAAACCATGAGTCTTACCGTGGACGTCATACAACTTGGTAAACGTACCCCAGGATAGCGTAAGCGCGGCCTTCGTTTGAACCATCTGTGATAAATACGACAGAACCTCTAGCCACACCGACTGCTCCTGCGAATACGCCTTGGACCAGCCGAATGCATATAGCCTGCGTGATAGTTTTTGATAACCCAAAAGCAGCCACAGATACTGCGCTTCCAAAGAGCGTCAGGACAAGCACGAATCGGCGTCCGTATCTCTCTGCGACCGTTGCCTGAAAGATGAGCGGATCATGAATCTGATGCGGAGAAAGATAAAGAAACCGACTAACCCAAAGTAAGGATGTCAGGAACTGACTGAGGAAGAACATCGCCACTGTGAACAAAGTGCTTGACGTTAGAAATGACACAAAAAATGACGATATTGATGGACTTACCCAAAATGCCAGTCCAGAACGCTGCATCTGCTTCGTCTGAGAACCCAAAACCTAGAGGAGAGAAAAGGATTGGCAATGGAAATCGAGATTTTTTGTAGAAAATAGCGAACCTTTCACCATGAAGAGCATAAACGGCACTGAGACGTTCGAAGAGAGAAACTCTCCAAGCATTGTCTAGAATGGATTCGAAGTGAAAAATAGATCAACAGGAGTTGAATCCGTAAACCTACAATTGAAAGAACCGACATTGGCAAAGCCGGCAGAGGCGTGATTGGCATTTCAGTCGACGAAGGCAACATGGTGGGTATGGGAGGCGGTGGAATTGACGCGTCAGTTTCGATATTGATGTCACCTATATCAACCACTGCTTGTTGAGCAGGTTGAATTGTGGAGTGAGAAGAGCTGCGCGGCATTGCGAGCAGTACAATGCTGCTTTTTGAAGGAGGACGCGTGAAAGAAAATAGGAAGAAAGAACGGGACGAAAGCGAAGGCTTTTATTCCCGTCAGTGATGACGATTTTTTTTGATAAGGTCTTCCCCTTGATGAGCGGTGCTAGCGGTTCCACTCAACATTCCCGCGACAGTTGTCAAGATTTGGCAAGTAGAAGAGTTGAAGCAGATTTCTAGAATTTCGAAATACGGAGGAAAGACGTGCGCTCAGAGGAGCTCAAACTCCGGATTTAAGCAGGGTCCGACCTAATATCAAGCGAGAGATTTCTGCCACGAGCACGAGAGAGGCGGGTTGTTCAGAATCATTGTTTGTTATCACGGAACCGAGGCCCGACTGCTATGTAGCGTGAATTCTGCTACAAGACAGAGGCCCGATACAGGTTGAATGTCGATAGCTGTAGCCTCCGATTCCAGCTCTTCATGGTCTGGAAGCCCTAGATAACGGACAGGTCTGACGAGTACAGCCGCTGCACTTCGCAAAAGTTCAGCGGGATCGTTTGGAGAAGCTTGTGCTCCTTGATCGTCGCAGCGCTTTCAGATGTTGAATCTGGATCTATACATAAAACACAGGGTCATGCGTAGGGTGTCATGCGTAGGTGGAAGTTACAGTCAAAAAAGAGCTAGATACTCAGTATAGTATTTAGCTCACATAATTATGTCCTTCTTAGCTCAGTTGGTAGAGCGCGTCACTAGTATTTACGATTGATGACGAGGTCAGTCGTTCAAGTCGGCTAGAAGGAATTTCAACTTTCACTGTGTAATTTTTGACTACAGATAAGTCTTTGAGAGTCATGCATTTCATTTTTTGCGTGATACATACATTATCATAGATACTGATATTCGTCGATACAACAATCACGTTTTCTTTCTGCATTCTTAATTCACGAAACAATCACCGATCACAAACAAAGTCGGAAGTCTTATTGCTGGTTTCATATAAAGTAGTTATTTTGTTCTGGGCTGTTCGGGATTTTGATGATTGTCGCAATCTTCGTACATCACTTGCACGAAGTAGAACGCTACGCATACGAGATGCATCCTTCAGCGTCTACAAACTCATGGGCAGCAAGCACTCAAGAAATAGGCAGCGTTTGTGTAATTTTTGTTCACTAACAGCAAACGTTCAAAACGTTCAAATGCAATAGAAGATATATTACATGGCGCGATCTGGCTCCATCGGCTCCTACAACATAATTTGACTGTAGGACCCTGTAGGACCTCTCCCCAAGTCAAATATCCCCATGCACGCTACTTTTCATCCCCACAATGCGACAGGGCCTCAAGCACCTTGCCACCCACCCTTTTAACCTCTCCTCGAGTATATACTCAGTAGTTGTTTGTAGAGAACGAAAGGGAACTTGGTATAAGGGGAAAGGTATGAGAGGTCATTCTGCAAGATACTGGAAGCGAGTCTGTCAATAATTCCCCAGCCGACTCTCGCCTTGATCCCTAATTTCAGCAACTTGGAAACGCAGCCATACGTGTCCAATGCCTGCAGTGAACAGATAAGTGGACAGTTTAAAAGAGAGATACCTCAAGAGTAGCGTGTATGGCTAGAGCCCTCAAAGTATTTGTGCCTTTTCTGTAGCATCTACCATAAGAAGCTTGGAAGGCTCTACCTTGTTACAGATGAGAGAGATGGCAGCAGCAAGTCCGCAAGGTCCGACACCTACAATAAGTACTTGAGTTTCTGCTGGGAGTAAAGCTGGCATGTTTGGGTGAAAGAGCCAACGCCGCAAATCATACTCGTTTTATAGACCTTGAAGCACTGAACGGCATGGTCAGCAGCCAATTAAAGAGTTGATAATTTGTAGGGTTCACTCGAACGGTGAATAGACCAACGCGCAAGCTGTCGCAGGTGAATCGGAAGTGAAATAAAAACTGGGAAGAGGCGGTAAAATTTCACTGCATCTGTACTTACGCGCCCTTCATTTCGGTGAATGAGTAATATGTATTCGAACGAATTGTTCATTTTCTCCGTCTTGAAGTTGAGCTGAAGAATGTGCATCACTTTCACTCGAATCTGTACTTACGAGCACTTCATTTCGGGAGGATGAGTAATCTGTATTCGTTGAACGAATTGCTTCTTTTCTCCGTCGTCAAGTTGAGCTAATGAGTGCATCACTTTCACTCAAGTCATTTGTACTGCGGCCGTATTTGTATAGAGGAATACTATGTGGATGGAGTGAGATCCACGAAGGAAACGCACTCCTTGAAACGTAGAACGCACCCGACACTTCGAAGTGATTGATATTCGATGATTCGAGTTGCATTCTGCGAGTCACACACATGCCTATACGTATGAGTCAAAACCGTCCAATATTAAAATTTACATCGAAAGCACGAGCATGTAAGACAATACTGAGATGTTGAAGAGATGTGTCGGACCCCTTGGAAGTATCAATGCTCTGGAACAAGCGCCACTCGACCTTTCAGCCTCGCATTCCTCAAGTCCTCAAACGCCTCCACAGCCTGCGATAACGGCCGCGTTTCTACAATAGGTGTAACCTTCCCAGCCTTTACAGCTGCCAATACCTCTGCTAGTTCCTTTTTTGTTCCCCATATGTTTCCTTTAATCGTAACCTCCTTGGTAGCTGCAAGAATCAGCGGAATCGCAATAGACGGCGAACCAAGACCAATAAGGAGAATTGTCCCTCTGGAGTCGGACATTCTCGAAGGCTGAATTAAATGTCGCTTGGAGACCAACAAAATCGCATGCAGTGTCGATGATAAGGTTGTTGGAGGAGAGTAGCGAGGGGAGGTCTTCAGGCTTCACAGCGTAGTCTGCACCAACCTCAAGAGCTGCCTGCAAAGTCACATCGCGTGTATCTGATGCGATAACGGTCTTGGCTCCCTTCAAATGCTACAAATGACATCCAGCAAAATGAACTTCACATGGGTAATATCATGAGTTACGAACCTTGGCAATCTGTATCGCATTGATACCCACTCCACCAATGCCAATGATCAAAACTGTTTCTCCTTCTTTCAAATCCCTCAAAGCATGATAACTCGTCAACACTGCGTCTGTAGATACAGCCGCTACAGCTGGAGGGATCTCCTCCTTTGTAGCATTGACCGGCACAATTACTCTGGCCGGTACAGCGACAAAGGGAGCGTATGAACCATCAATGCCAAGTCCCACGGGAGAATGTTGGGAGCAAGCATTGTCGCTATCGATAGAACATTTTGGACAGGTAGGATGAAGACATGGATTCCGGCCATCGATAGCGACGTATTGGTTTAGATGCAAGTCAGGAAACAGTGAAGGCACGGAATTTCCAAGAGCGATGATTTCGCCTGAACCTGAAAGCAATATGTCAGCTTAATGCATATTTCAAGATCAACATATACCTTCGTGACCCATCGTGAATCTGATTGAACGAGAGAATCCGCAGGTAATTCGAAAATCAAATAGATGGGAACGTACGGTTCGGTCCTTGTAACCCTATCCTCGTAGTACATTATATCCGAATGGCACATCCCCGCAGCAAGGACCTTGACCAGTACTAGACCAGACAGACCAGATGTTAGACTGTCCTCGATAAATACAGTGATTGGGCCAACCTTCGTCGTCTGCAGGTTTCGGGACTGGAACTGTAGCCTTTGTCAAGGTCTTTGCGTCAGGAAACCATCTATAAGCAACCATTTCTTCCGTTAACAGCGTCGAGTTAAGTGCCATCGTTAGTTTCGCAGTGACTAGTGACTGATGGTAGATGGGAAGAGTGCGAGAATAATGGGAAAGTTACGGATTTCGGCGGCCCCTGGCGATTTCGCTCCAATTCGGGAGGGAAAAAGGAGCCGACTTGGTCCCATGAATAATCTAGTCGCGCCTTTACACTCTGTGAGAGACTGCGTCCATCTTGTATTCTATACGCGTTCTCATCTGTCAGACGCGATAGGAGGAACTTTGGAGACACGGACTTCTTGAAGATGCTCTGTTTAACGCTGATTCGATACAGAAAATTTGGGCGAAATGTGGGCGACTAGTCCGACCGCAGTCCGAGTACCAAGATCCAGAAAGAGATGGCTATCTCGGTCCGACAGGACGCTTCATGATCTGTGCGCCGACTCGTGCATCTGCAGGCGCTTGGAAAAAGATGCATGTCTGTCTATCTATCAACCTCTCTCTAACGAGGTAGTCGGGATATATAGTATATGCCTACAAGTGTGATACCCATGAGTACGATCTCAACCAGATGTCCTCCTGCAATACGAGACTCCAACGAGATCGAAAACAACGAAGATGAGAAAACGGGCGCTATGCCTCTCGTACCAGATGAAGCCACCTGCGCCAACCCATTCACCGAGCCTAGAGCGTTTGGCGGGGCATTCTTTACAACTAGCAAGAATATTGCGTCTGAAAAAACTCATTTGCATAAGAAAGTTTTAAGAAAAAGAGATACTTACTGAAAGCTGCGATAATCACCGTCGAAACAAACAGCTGAAAGATGAGGACTGTCCAGACCAGAGGGGTAACCATTCCAGCTCGCGCCGCAACGTCGCGTAAAATCCAAAGCAGTGCGAAATGCACTAGGAAAAAAGAATACGAGACAATGAGCGTCTTTCTTGGTCCCAACTTTTTCAGTATCGGAGTCAACACTGCCCAGTTCCAGATGCCGTTCGCGAACATGAATATGCCCAGAGTCAGGCCAACTTGGTACGGAGAGAGACCCAGCCCGCCAGTGGGGATTGAAGTAGAATATATCAGTGGTATGAGAACTTCGTATGTCATGTCGGTGAAAGCAAGAAAGGCCATGCTGATGAGAGTAATCCTTAGTTTCGAATCCCCAAGCAGGGATCGAGCAGAAGGGGTAGCCTCAGGTGGGGACGAAAGCGGAATGTCAGATTCCGTTGAACCTTGAAGCAAGCCATAAGGATGGGGAGCTTCCGAGTCGTCCAGAAGCAGTGGCGTAGACTCTGAGGCATTCTTCTGCTTCACTTTGCTCGCTAGGGTCTTGTAATGGTGAGCTGGGGAAACAGAAAATAGCGATGACCTACCTCTTTTAGGCCCCAGAACGATAACACAAACGCTATGAAGGCGATAAGGCCCGCAGCTGAACACGAGAGGAACCAAGGGTACTCTTTGAAGAACGCGACTTTGCCGAACACATCTGGCCACCTTGTAGCAGGGTCCGCAAGAATGCCTCCAAGGGTAGGACTAAAGATTGTCATTATAAGACAGACAGTCCTCTAGATGAATTCGTCACTCACCCCATAGTAGCTCCAATCGTCCATGCCAATGGCCCCAACGTGAAAGCATCGGCTCTGTTTGTTTCATCCGTAAACTGAAAAGCAGGATTGTTTAGGTCATTTTTCAAATGCCACAAATAATTAAGCCTACTTCAGCCATTACAGTTTTCGAAACACCTACAAACAGTTTACTTAACTGTCCATAAAAGAAGCGACCGAGATACACACCGATGTTGCCATTGAATACACCATTGCAGCCCTGGAGATTACCATGCCCCAGAAAGATTGTGAAAGTCCAAAGCTCAGCATTGCTAACGATAGCCCGAGAGGACCGATTAAAAGAATAGGCCTGCGACCGTAAAAGTCGGAGGCGCGCCCCCAATAATAGACTGAAAGGGATTCGGAGATGAAAAAAACCGATTCCTAGAACAAAACCGTTAATATTGGCTCGGGCGCGGGCATCTTGGATAACAAAGCAGCGTTTTAATGGGAAAACATACTATGACCCCTGCATAATACCCGGTCTTCCTTTCATCTCCATAGGTGATCCCAGTGTTTCGGACGGCTCTAGTAATGAAGGGGTAAATGACCTACGCGTGCATCGTCAGTATGTTAATCGAGTCTGCCTAGGGAGATTGCAAATGACCGTTCCCGTTATCGGTTCCGCTAGCTGGATTAGCAGCGTCAGGAAAAGCTGGAACTTTGGTAGAGGCGTGGTCTGCATCTATGGTTTGAGCGAAATCCACAATCTTGGTAGTCTTTCGGACTCCTTGACGTCTAGAGTAGAGATTTATATTGACATACGGCGAAATCATCTCAAAACCAGCCATCATGAGCAAGATCATGAGTCAGTGCTTTGGTCACGTTAGAACTTTATATACCGGCGCGTTCTCCCAGATACAGGAAGATGGGTTAATGGTTAATCTTGCTGATTTCACTCGAGTACTTGAATTTCGTCGTGTGGATCTTCAAAACAAACCTTTCCTCTGCTTCTATTGTGAGGAACCTCCACTCTACCAGAGGCATTTTTGCCAGGGCTACGGTCAAGATTGGTGAACCTAAGGATTGTGCGTTGTATCTACTAGATCGTAGAAGGAACGACTCTCCGTGTACCAATATATATCTGCCATTGTCATTTTCACTACTTGTATAAGTCCCAAAGGAGGCGAACTCTACAGCTTGGCATTGCTTAAAACTTTGGGGTGCCATTCTCCAAAGGTCATCCGAGTTTTGTTGAGGAATCCAACCCTATCCTACTATCTTCGTACAACTTCGGAAAGAAGTTCTTAAGGTTACTGTCTCCTCGAATTCTAAGTTCGGAAACGTTTTGTGTTGGATTTGTCTTGCTGGCGTCGTTTTCAACGATGAGTTCGATGATTTTTCCAAAAATTTCACCTCAGTATTAGTCTCCCGTAGGCAGAGTAATACGACGATCATAAATGATGTGTATAACCTCGGTATGAATGGCCCGCCTGACTCCGATTTCTGCATTGAAGACGTGCTCGGAAGAGCCAAGTCACAATGGTGCATGGTCGATAATCGGACTCCAGCTTTTTCCTTCTTTTTCTTTGGACTAAATGGCCCACTGGCCCGCTTGGCTCCGATTTCTGCATTGCAGACATGCTCGGAAGAGCCAAATCAAACGTTCGCCGTTGATTATGTTCTTTGAAGAATCGATAGCAGAATTCTGGAACCAGTCGCCGAGTTTACACTTTCATATGGCTTTCATTAAATTCATATGGTGTGCGGCGGCGAGTCACAAGTGCATACTATAGGGCACTTGAACTACAATACACTTGAGCACATTTGTTTGAACACATTTGAGCTTGGCGCGTTGTTGTGGGCATCGAGACTTTTGATACTGATTACAATCCCAGGTATATAGTATGTATGTAGAGCTTATGTATGTTTCAAGTAGTTTGGCACCTGTGGTGGGGCAACGATCTACAGCAGCGTCTCCATATTGAGGCGGCTGTGAGCTCGTCGTTGTCTTGCCCCAGGTGTCCCGGAGACGAAAGTGCTAATGCCGCACTGGGATAATCTTCGGACCGATCCGGCGTTCAGCACTTGGACCATGCCGTGTAATAAAACCTTCCTTCCTTCCTCCGCTCATCCGCTCATCTGTTTGCTCTGTGCCTTGTAGTGACGGCTGGTATTTTACGAATAAATGTAATGCTGGCTTATATCCTTGCCATACGACACCAGTTTAACTCCTGAGGCGTCGGCACATGTACCGACGGCGAAGGTGTGTATTAATACCGCCATTGCCACCAACCCGGGACAGTGCACGACTTGGAATATAGGTTGAAGCTCTTACTATCCTTTCTTTATACAGTGCGACTTCCCGTCTCACAATACAGCCTTCACAATGTCAACCGGAATGGTCCGATGCAATGCAGCACATGCAGGGAGGCGGGATACCGATCAAAGCCGACTGGTGGAAAAAGATACTTGGAGCATTTTCGCTTGGCCTGGGTTTCCTTTTCCGCTCACGAAAACTAAAAGTTAAAAACGGAGTTTCAAGGTTAAGCAAAACCTCAAAGGCTGAAGTTAAAACTCTACCTGAATCTTCGCATCTCAGCTCACAATCCAATCGTTCAACAAACAAATGTTCGCGTCAAATACAACCTTTTCTCATACTCAACTCCCCATGGCCAACTCCCCAATATTCAATACCGTGTCTACTTTCGAAGCGGAGATCATCTGAGATCATCCGTGAAAAGTCGCTGTATTCTGATTTTGTATTGAACTCAGCTTTTGTTAGCTACTTTCTTTGCCCTGAGTCTTTTTGACCCCTTATAGGCTCACATGAAGCCCTGACGCCAAGTTTAGCCAAAAGAGACTCAGACACTGGTAAAGCTGACCTCCGAATTCCGGAATTCTGCAGATCGCATGTACGACTGCATTGGTCGCGAAGGTGATTTGAAATCTCGATTGTCTGCAGCAGCGCGTACGCAACAAGTTATCAGAAAAATAACAGGAAATAATCCATCATTCAAGTTCACAGATGCCGCAAATACCTCCTTTAAACAGATACGACAGCCTCAAAATTTCTTACAGTTACCATGCCTAAAGCCCTTCGCGCTGCTCGCCTGCTTATCTCGAGTGATTCCGAAATCATTCAAGATGGTGTTGTGGTCGCTCAAGACGAAGTTATCATTGCATCTGGGCCCTGGTCCACTATCCAGCCTACCTTGACCTCAGAGACAGAGATTTTGGACCTCGGAGACGTAACAATCATGCCTGGTCTTTTCGACTGCCATGTCCATCTCGCCATGGATCCGTCCTCGTTCGCCACCACGACAGCCATACCGCCCGAAGATAAAGAGGTATCTGCACTCATGGAACAGAATTGTTTCAGAGTACTCGATGCTGGCGTCACTACCGGTAATTGTTTTTTCAAACAGCATTTTCTTTGGCACGCTCGCTAATAGAACATAGTTCGAGATCTTGGGTGCGCGGGCACGCTCTCAACGGAATTGAGAGACCGCATTAAAGCGGGAATGGTTCAAGGACCGCGGTACTTACCCTATTGTATCTTTTTTTTTCAGCTCCTAGCTCACTATGATTAGTATTCTATCGGCGAACGCACCCATCACTGTACCAGGAGGCCACGCCCATACTTGGGGTGGCATAGCCTCGGGGATTGAGGGCTGCCGCGAGGAAGCTAAGAAAAGAGTGAAGGAGGTAGGTAGTGCTTATTTTTCAAGTCCCCGGATGGCCATTGATGAGGGTTCGGAGCTAGGGAGTTGACGTGGTCAAGGTCATGACCACGGGTCAGTATTTTGAGCCACATCCTCGTATGTCCGCCTAGCTAGCATCTCACATATGTGCGTATTTTAGGAGGTTTCCTCACGCCCGGTAGCTCCCCCGAAAAAGCGCGCTATTCTGTTGAAGAGTTGCGTGCTATTGTGGATGTGGCTCATACCCATGGGATCCCCGTCACTACTCACGCCACTGGTGCGGAAGGTATTGAACGAGCTGTGGAGGCGGGGGTTGATTGTTTGGAGCATTGTGCTTGGAGTATAAGTAATCATCTTTTTTAAGCCCCTTGACACTCCCGTTCCTCACCAATTTTTTAGAGGGCGGAACAAAATTCAACGACAGCATTGCCCAGAAGATTGTCGCCCAAGATATCGCTGTATGTCCGACTATGAATACCGCCTGCATGGAGAAAGATTATTTCTGTCCTTGGGACGCTAGGGAGCACGTTTTGCAAAACCTGTCCCGATTGCGGGAATATGGGGTTCGAATGGTAGTTGGCACAGACAATGGTATTGGTAAGTGTTTTTTCTTCTGCGTCGTTTGAAGCACGTTTTTTCATTTAGGCTGCGGTTTTCTTATCAGGGTTGTGCCCATTTGAAAGATACGCTGATGGTCTCTTTGTTCTCCTCGAAGCCGGGTACACTTTGAGGGAAATTATTGCTTCTGCTACTGACAGGGCCAGCCAAGTCTGCGGCCTGTCTTCTGTGACAGGAAAACTTCTCCCCGGTATGTGCGCAGACATTGTCGCTTTTGCGGGGAATCCGTTAGAAAGTGTTGAAGCCTTTTTAAACCCCCGTTTTGTAATGGTGATGGGCCATGGCCAAAGCTTTTTTTCATTTCCGTCATTTGCTGATCATGACCATCTACATTCTAGGCTCGTGGACGAGAACACGAACTTACTCCTATTCCTCCACCTGCGGACAACTCGGAAATGGCTGGGTTTATTTCGAGTCTGTTGAGGAAGGGAGCAGGGCTTCCTGCGAGCGTTGATCATTGAGGCAATTGCCGTTGATAAATTCAACTCAGGACCAGCTCGGTGGCTATTCGCGGTTTAAAATTTATATAGAGGGAATCAAAAACGATGTTGCCCCCACAATTACAATACACTTCTATCCATCCTCTCTACATCCACGGGATTGATCTCGAAAACGGTCTTACCGGGCCCTTGCGCATTCAAATGTACTAGATCTTTCAAGTCGTAAGTAAAATAGTCAATGTAAATACACGATCTCCCAAATCTCTACCGAATTCCACGGCGGTTTTTAACCATCAGCAGTAGAAGGAAAGACCGAATAGAATGTCATTGATCAGTTCCCTGTGTAGTTCCCTGTGTAGTACGCTGCCTCTTCGAGCACTTCCACGCCTCTTTGAAGTAATGAATTCCTCAGACCCATCCTCGGAGTCTTTATCCTCACTCTCAACATCTTCATTATCACAGTACGGTCCACAACAGTTTCGTGGGGTCCAATCCAAATTTCTCCCTCACCGAACCAAAGTTCTCGTGGTTCGCGCATTGAACAAAAGGCTGAATAAAAGGCTGGCGATCGTCTCTGCGAATGTCGTCAAAGTCACCATCGTGCAAACTGTTTTTGCGCTGTGAGTGATGGCGTCCAAGACGTAGGCTATAGTGCAAGTAGAACAAAGCTCCGTTGATCCATATGCTGGCTTGGACAAACGCAACGATCTTGTCTAGACACTGACTAGAAGACAGCGTTTAGTTAAGTAGACGCTATTTTTCCGGCGAGAAGCTTCTATGAAGGTGCTTATGGTGCCGAATCTAAGGTAGAAAATCTTATGCATTGGAAAAAGTTGAGGAGCAATGTGATCCAAGAAAGGAGCACCGCGTCCTCACGGTTCTTACGCTTGAACCGCGCAAATTCATGAGAGACCACATCTTCAATCATACCACCATCAGCATCTGCTGCGACTAAGGGAATTTTTTAAGAGATATATGGCAGATAAGCCTACATTTCAATTGAAACTGCATGCTGAGAGCCAACCTTCTTCGCAGAGGTCGTACGTACAACTATTTTCGGGTCATCGATGTCAACCAGTCCTTGTTTGAGCAGGTATTCCGCCGTTAGGGATTCGGTGGAACGCATGCGAGCTTCTGCATAATCATCTGAGCATCGCGTTCGTTACTTCCTGGCATCCTTCCAGTGGAGATCTAGTTACTGTCAAGGTCACACACCTTGGCAGCCGCATGAAAGATAGGCGAGAAACACGGACGTGGTAATTTCTGCGATATTCTTTTCTTGCGTTAAAGATTGACGAAAGTGAATAGGATATCTGATGGCATATTCCTCTGGAGACATGAGCATGGCTGTCGAAAGGAAACATTTCTGTAATGGATTCGGCATCGGCATCCTGAGAGATGAGATGCGATACGTGACTTCAACTCAGGAGACTCCAAGTGTAAAACAAGCTACTCACGTGATCGATGCTAATCCGATTGCGCGACGCGAACTTCAAGCAACGTTTTCAAACGGAAGATGAGGAATATACACAATTTACTTTGAGCACTTCGAGCCCTACCTGCGACGTCGACAAGGAGCTACAAGAAGCTAAGTTACTAAACGACTACAAATTACAGTATCCGGACAATGAATCGGAGAATCAATGGAGGTATACAGTATGCGCTGGGAGACTAGCAAGATGTGCATACTTACAATATATGCAGAACAAAAAAAAGACCTAGAAAGATTATATGCAAGATGTCACAGAAGATGTTAAGTACAGGACATGGAGATCGTAATGCATTATGTATAGCAGAAACAGTGTGCATCAAAACTCCCGACGTTTTCCTTTCGAATCTTTTGGAGCGTCTTTTGGACTGCTATCAGTCGAAGATGATTGACGAGAACCCTCTCCCATCATCATCATGACAGGATTCACAATAGCCCGGGGCGAGCGTGGACTGCTAGTACTCGAAGACATGGAAGAGTAATTGTACATTGGAGCAGCCGCGGGAACACGGCCAGTCCTTGAGGACATGAAGGGGTAGCTGTATGATGGTTCAGGCGCGGAAATATCGCGCATTCCGGCAAGGGGAGCAGGAATGGGCGGATATTGAGTTGCTGGCAAAGGGAACGAAGGCCCGCGCGGAACAGAATCATTACTGGCATTGGCATTGTTGGTATCACTGTGACTTGAAAATCCGCTCTGTCGCTGCGAATAACCGTGATAGCCTGGATAATGTCCCCGATAAGGAGTCTGAGCTGGAGGAGGATCAATATAATGCGAATGCATGCCACTGCTGCGAGTCGAGTAGGGATTTCCAGTGGTGATGTTCAGCGATTCGAGCTCTGCGTTTGGTAGATTACCGTCCGACTCACTCCGACGAATATTTCGGCGAGTAGTGGGAGTGGGAAGCTGACGACTAGGAGCATGGTAAGGTGAATGCCGAACCGTACTGCTCGAGGCTGCATGAGAGCTAATATTGCTGCCTTGGGAGCCAGTCGGTGATACCGGAGCTTCATCGTTGTCGTTGTCGTCATTGTTGTCCCCACCTTGCGAGTCTGTGCTCGTACCTCGGCGGGATCTGGATCCACGGGGACGTCGCTTTCGAGTACGTTTGTCTTGGCCCACAAAAGACATGTCGAGCGTCCAATAGTCTCCGCTGCCTGGATGGCTCATGGGGCGCTTTACCTGAATGAACTCCCCTTTCAATGATAGCATATGTCGAATGGAGCCCTAAAGACACACTATCAGTAAATAGTTCGTCAAAAAAATAAAAGAGAGCCTGCATACCTGCCATTTCGTCTCACCAGTTCTGAAGAATAGAAATCGTTCTTCAATTGCTTTGTAGATGTCTCGCAGAGAGAGTCGGTGATCTGGAGCTCCGACAATAGCAAGCTGAACAAGCGTTGCTAGCTTCTGGATAGGCCTCTCACCATGAGGAGGATCGGGTAACGCGTTCAGATTGACGGGAACGCCGTCAGGAATGCTATTTAGTTCACGAATTCGCCTTACTGTCTCCTCTCGCCGGTTCCGTCGCTCATCGACATAACGCGTGTCTGGAAGAGAATCGTACGAATTTCGCCCGGAAGACGAAGACGATGCCGAGGAGAAGTTTCCTTGTGAATACACGCCAGCACTCTGGCGGTAAGGATAACTCTGATCGAGTTCGTATTCGTGATTGGAAAGTTGGTACGATGAAGACCGAGAGTCATCCCAGGAATGGCTTTGTCCCCCCACGTATGCTTGAGTCGGATAGCTGAAATCGTCTTGTGGCGGGGAGAAATATTGAGAGGAGTAGCTCATTTCGCCTTCGTATATCGTCGGAGAGGTCGTTTGCGGCATCGGAAGCTGGTGAAATAAAAAAAGAATAGGAAAAAAAACAAGTCAGAAACACGAATGTGTGGCGCGCGCAAGTCCGTTGTGTGACACTTACCTGATCCGCACTCCCAAACATACTATTTCCTGAGCCCATACTAGGGAAAGGAAACGGATGTTGTGGCGCTTCGTCAATAGGTCAGTATGGCCAAGTTAATCGGATGTACTGGACCCACCTCCATGTCCTCGAAACCCGTTGTCGTCTTCGTCGTCTCGTCGAGCATAAAGTCGGAAGTTTGGAAATATATTATCGTCCTCGGACTTGAATAAAAGGTGAGAATTACCGGCCCCGAGCATTGACATAGGTCTGAGTGAACCAATACGGACCCACAGAACCATTCAAATGAAAGGAATGAATTGAAGGACGGGGAGGAGTTTCAAACGGAGCAGCACGTGGCGAAGAAACCTATTGTCAGTGACGGAAAATACACGAAAATTAAACATGGACCCACAGGAATGACATGCGTTAGTCGGATAAGGGTTGCGACGGCAAGAAAAAAAGTTTTTCGAAGAGTTGAAGGTGGTACAAGGAGGAGGTATGCGTTTAGAGACGTTTCTGTGGGGCTACATGTCGAAGAAACTGCGAGCTTTTAAAGGATTTTGTGCTTTGACAAGCGAGAAAAAAGTCCCAGGAGCGAAATCTCCTTTCAAGGTAATAAAATACGATTGCTTTTGCACTGCTTTCCTCGGGATTGAGCCCGACCCACTTTTTCTCGTGTACGTGACCTTTTGAAGCACGGGCCATTGCCTAGAAGGGAAATAATCTCCAGCCATGGTTCGATTGGTAGGATGAAGTCTGGATTTGGAAACGTGGCGGAATTGGCTCGGACCAAGGTTTGGAGAATAACCATGAAAGGAAACTGGAGACGCGCACTAGCGCCCTGTCGGCGTTTAGAGCGCTTTGGCCGGCGCGATCCCGCCCTTCGAAAACGCGTCGGGTTTGCTTTGCGATGGATAGAAAGAAAAAAGGGAAAGATTCTTGAGAGTAATCCACGAGAGGGGAAACATATAGTGCACCGGGATATCGCATGGACCCACTGAGGGCCAGTTGGTAGTTTAGGACGCAGAATGAATAAGTAGTTACCGAAAATGTGTTCCAGTTGAAGAAACCATTCGGAAATTGCCGTAGAGACGGTAAACTTTGTATTTCTATTTGGCATGGCAGCTTTCACTGACATCGTTCTATTTTACGTTGCTTCTGCTTTGCGACGTTCTCGAGATACAACGTTAAGTAGTTCATTCATTGCTCGAACTCCCTGAGTCTCAATGCTGAATCCCCCTTGTTTCTGACAGTAGTTCGACCAAGGCTCCTGTGGGTCCTCCATCTTAGATATCTACATTGAGCGACCTCTCTGGATCTCCGAATCCCCATGGGTCAACCGGGCCATCGCTCGCTCGGAGCTGCCCAAGGGGGATGAACTCCATAGGCCTCTCCATTCTTTCGTTCTGTCAGAATGATTCCATGTAAGGCTTCTTAGCTTGAAATCGGAAGATACGAGAGACCGTACGACGTTGTACACAACAGTATGTTCGCTATTCCCGAATCCCTGAAGGTTGAATTCTCCACAGGTCTCTGCCATTCTCTTGTTTACTCATAAAGGCCCAGGGATCCTATGATAAGCCTTGAGCTCGTGATGCGCTCTGAAATACGACTTTGCGCATGCGGTACTCATCGCTAGTGACCTAAAGTCGTGGTGCATTGTCTCTGCCGAGTCAGCTACTAATAAGTACTATCCAGGCTACTAACCTATATTCGCGTGTCGGATATGTTGCTCAGTAAGTCTTGTATTCCTTCTCTATCGTTTCACTTGACACATAGATGCGCAAGAAGTGCATTGTCTCCTCGAGTTAACTACTAATATAGTAGAAAGCTTGCTACTACCTACATTCGCGTGTCAGATCTGTTGCTCAGTAAGTCTCATATTCCTTCTGAAACTCCTCTATCGTTTTCACTTGACATATGAAGCGCAAGGACTTTCCGACGTCGAATCAATCGCCTTGATCATCTATCTCATCTTATTCGTTGGAGTCGAAGACATGAATCGGGTGACTGCTCTCTACATACATGCTGGAGTAAAATTTCCAGCCAGAACTTCAAGACGTTCTCTAGCTCATTCTGCTTATTATCATCCAAGGGCCAGTATATATTGTCAAGCGGTAAACACGGTCGTCGTCATCAAATCTACGCGTAAAGAGGTGTTCAGCGCGTCATCATGAAATTCCACCTTCCCTTTTGTTCGTCGTGTGCGAACAGAATGGCGTCGCTCCAGATTGTCATTACTTAGGAGCCGGGTAATTGGTTGAATGGTACAGTTTATTTTATGACTAGAGAATAACAGAGAAAGAAGTATATATACACAAGAAAAGCTCGAAATGAAGAGAAATGGAATGTAACTGTGATTTGTACTTCGTGAAAAGCTTGGAATGATTTAAGAAATAATGTAATCTAAGTCACCCTCCTGCACCCTAATCTCGACTACTTCGACCTCGTAATCGTTCAAAGTGGAATTGGTAGAAGATGCGGAGGTTGATATGAACCCGGAAGAATTTGGCGGCGAGGTCGAAGCAACGTCTGATTGCAGACAACAAGGGTTAGTTCATTCAATAAATGGGAACAGGAAGAAAGCAAAGCGACGAACATCGATCTTTTATGTAGGGAGGGATGAATAAATCCTACGTATTCAAGACAAAAACTTTGGTGAGAAAACAATCATCAATCAAGACTATCGCTGCGAAGCTCACTTGATTCCAAACGAATCCTTGGCTTCGCTGAATCGTCAAAATAGGGCGAAGAGTAAAGGTATTATGGCGTTGCTTCCTTCGATGATGTCTCTTTGGGGGCTCCGGTTCCTGCTCCGAATCTGCCTCTATAGCTCTTTGTTTTCCTTTAACATCCTGCTTTGACTCTAGAGATTTCTTCTCTCCGACACCTTCTTCATCGATGTCCATATTCAGATCGTTCGAGTCATCCGCCGACCGACCAACATTGTCGTCACGTTGCTCTGAATCATCCTGCGAGTCACTATGCTCATTGTCAGCAGCAGCAGCACTGCGATATTCCTCATCGTCTTCAGAACAAGATTCTGAACCGCTTTCGCTGTAGTCGTCATCGTCGTCGTACGGAATCTGCTCGTAGCAAGCCCATGTAGGCGGCGAGGCAGCTCTACGGCCAATAGTGCGACAGCGAAAGTAGTCGCTGTAAGGAGGTGATGCACTCATGATAGCCTTCTGTGAGCTTGGAGGTAGAGGTAAGAAGCTAAGAGACAAAGCAATGAGGAGCACTCGTGGATGTGAAATGAAAGAATCGGCTCCGAGGGCCCGACTCCACGGATTTTGATAAGATAAGATGAAATTAGCGCCGAGTTTTCCAAACTTACCGGAATTAATCTTCCACTCACTCTGGTCACTTTTCCTCGACAGTTAGACACGACTTTCAGGAATTTCCCTTTTTAGGTGCTATCTTTACATTCAGGCCATTGACAAGGTTTCTGTCGATTGGTTATTACTCTAAAATTTCAGCGACCTCGCTGTAGAACACCAGGAAAATCTGGGTGAACTGTGAATTGCTGTAGATCACTGTGGGAGCTGGACAGTCCTGTACAGAAGCCCAATATAATCCACAGCAGCCACGGAACTGTCCAGTTCTGTACAGAGGGTACCCTTCCTGTGCGAAAGCGGCGGAGATTCTACTTGCTCAGGCTAAGTATAAAGCTTCGACTTTACCTATTATTTTCTACACGGACATAGTACTACTACTAGCGGCCAGCAGGAAGTCATCCTCCGCTTGCTTTCCTCTCGCTAGCCGACTAAGCCTACTTGGAATTAAATGGTTCTCGCTCATTGTCCGCGGTTTTTGATGTTTAGTACGCATTTATTTCTAGATTCTCTCTTGCTTCAACGTCCTTGAGGTTCGTGCTTGAGGTTAATAGAACCCCTATGACCTGGAGGAAACAGCTTAGTACTACTAGTCACTTAACCCGGTTTTAATCTGTTCTTGTCCTCATTTTCCCGCAGTTTGTTCAGCCAACTTTCAGTCCTTGTCCTATTCTTCTCACAAGCGCATTCAACGAGAACTTTATCTCTTTATCTTGTTGTTTGGTAACTCTGCGGTGAGCACATTGTCGAAGCTGCAATACTATCTTACTTATACTATCCTAGTACTTGTAGCGATCACGCAATTCATACCTCTGACGGCTTGTGTCGAACCTGGTCGAATATATTTCCGTAAAGTTCCGTAACGTTCCGCCTGTAGACTTTGGGGAACTCCAATCTGTGCAAACCTTAGGGTGGCTGAGATTTATTTCCGTTTCAAAGACGTTGGTGTTGCTGTAAGTCTTTGTTCTTATTTTATATTATGGTTCGATGTATGCTAAATATTGCTCAGGAGATTATGTGGGCGATAGACGTCGGTGAGGAGTAGAACCGTTACTTGGAAAGCCGATAATCCCGTTGGAGTCTTCCTACTTCTCAAAATCTGCCGTTAATCTTATAGATGAGCTCTATTTATGCTTATCTCTCCTTTTCTGCAGTTCCGTAAAGTTCCGTTTCTCAAATATTATTTGAATGAGTGAGGAGGACTTTGGAATCGGACAAGATGCCAGAGCTTACCTCGATTTCGAGATATACAATCGTTCTTTCTTATTCTCGTATCATTCATGATAATGTTGCGAGCTCTCTTCTCTGCATATGTAGTATCTGGTCAAGCAGATATTGAAGGAGTGCTATAGAATATGGATTTGAAGTTTAACCTACTGGATTTGAACCGGGTGACTTCAGGAACAACCAGCTTAACCGAGTTCGATTCAACCTGTGACGATGACTTCGATCTATCTTGAGAGCTATATATTTAAAGTCTTCCTGAATGAGCCCCAGAAATAATTATGTTAGAAGCTCGGAAGCGTCCCTCAGAAACAATATCACGAAAGATCGCAAGGAATATTTTTGGAACTTGTGTCCTTCTACTAATGGCATCATTTCTTCCAATGGGATGCTGTTCAGACAGCGTCATCGGCGTGCAATAGCTGGAAATATACAAGGTTGGAAACTCGATCTTGAGTCCAAGTCTCCGAGAATTTGCGTAAGTAGCAACAGGATGTATACGACACCAGCGAGGACCAGAAAGTTCTTTCGTCACGCTTGCAGGTCTGACTCGTCATTAACAATGCGGTAGAAGGTAAATATGGATGGATATTAATGTAGACTCGATTTAAAAACAACTTCACCTCCTTGAAGCCGCCGATATTCATCCTACAGCATGTTCTGCCAGCGCATCAAAGAAAGATGACTAAGTTCAGCTTCAAAGGCAAAAATAGCTGTCGAATCGCATTTGACTGAGCTCTCGGACAATCTAGGAGATGAATGCAGAAGTTTGAATCTACTCGAAAGTTCAACTTCAAATAGACTAAATATAGTTACCGACTATACATACCTCGGGTGCAATTCTTTTTGTACTCCAGCCATCCTACGCAAGGCATATGCATATAGCAATATCGGGTCTAAGGTATCCCGTCTCGTCACAAGCAAAAGCAAAAAAGATGACAATGGCGTCTATCCGGAGGAACCACTATGTTAAATATAAAACATGTTTATTCCTGGCTGACCTACGAAGTTCGTGAGCTAGTTCGGGGCCGAAGCCCCGGTTCTTGCTGGAGAAGTTGATCTTGTTCCTCTTGATCTGACTCCTGAGTGCCCAACTCACGATACGTGGACGAAATTGCTGGCAGCAAGTGCTCCAAAATAGAAAGTCGTTATCTGTGGTTGTACAGTAACATGAGCAGGACAGGCTGAAGGAGAAGGCCCTACGTTTAGGAAGGGCATAAACCGCGATTGCACTCAGCTCGAGGACAATTGAAGGATCCGCGTAGTGGCTGTGTCGATCACACATCAATTTCGCGCATCTAGCGCCCAATGTTCCGCTTTGACCGCTTTGACCGCTTTGACCTCCATCACTAGTTTCTACTGGACAACAAAATTGTGGGTTCTTTGAATGACGTCTGCAGGAGGCTTCTTCAATAGATATTCTAATCCGGCTCTCAGGATGAAAACTTCATAGAAAGAAGAGGTCCATGGACCGTGGCACTTTCGTGGTGCGGCTGTTGTGGGGTATGAGGAAGTGAGCGTCATCTGTTTAACTCGAACTCTGCTGTCGCTAATTCTATCATGTCCGTTGGACCGCTCCTTGAAATATCTTCATATCCCTCCTTTCAATCCGATATGGCCTTTTGTTTGTATTCACAAGCCTTGCCGTCTAATAACTTCCCGGAAATGGCCAATGGTCGTAAAGGATTCAGCTGATTTTATATTAGGAATGTACATACCTATTATAAGAAGGCTGCGCTATCTGTGTCTGCCCAAGTTAGGACGCGTGCTCGCGGCTTTCATGGGTAGGTTTTCATTCAACAGATCAAACTCAGCAGCCATGTGTTGCAAATGGTCAAGTATTACAAGACACTCTTCAGAGAAGGCCTGAATACATACCAGCAAAATCACGGAACAAAATCAAAGCGTATAGGGAAGCTACGTACGTATCAAAAATAGCATCTCTTTACGAACCGTATCATACACGGACGAACCAATAGGTCAGTCAAAAAACGAACACCGTGATATCACTCCCCAGAGACATATATAAAGACTGTTTTTTTGCTACTGCTCTACAGGCCACTGACCAGCAAAGATGATTCAGATACGATTCTCTCTC
>ML769448.1:0-256353 GCA_009733575.1 Gymnopus androsaceus JB14
GAAGGCACGTATATCACGCAACCAGGAGGGAACTGCGCGACTATACCCAGGCTCCAAGCAATAAAGTGTCCGCCGCGCGTATGATCAAAAAGTCCAGAAGAGTATACTGCACACATGCCAAAGAGGATGTTGTACCAATCCTCATGGTCGACAGCGGCAGCGTTGTGAAGGTTGAAATGACATGCCCCATAGCAGCACCCTTCAAACATGCGGGCTACTTCTGGCCTATCCTCAAGTATGCGAGCCAGAAGGTTGGAGTAGAAGTGATGCAGCTTAGGAAAGTACGCATGGAGCCCCGCTGGGGTGCATTCAAACTAGGTCAGCGAGACACAACCGCAGCAACAAACGCAGCACTTACTGTTGACATAGCGCGCTACACGTTGTACAGCAGAGTTGTCAAGCATGGCCTGGATGAGAGGGACATTGTGCGCAGTGTTGGCGTAATTTCCTGGACAGGTTCTGCCTCCTCCGAAGCCGCACCCTGCTGGAAGGGTCATATATTCCCCACGACGGTTTGGTTTATGAGAGGGGGGGAGGCGAGCCTGGCGGTAGAGTGTCTCCAGCGCAACATCTACCAACGAGGCGTTTGTGAGCCAGCCTACACCTCGAGGACGAGCAAGCAGAACCATCAGCCTATGCAAATGTTCCATGCAAACGACAGTAGAGGCGCTGGGCACAGCGGTGAGCAGGTGTTGGGCTCACAAGATGCAAGCTCTCTTACCTTCCGTCCCACTCCACTAACCTCAGCCCAGAGATTTCAAGAACTTCACGGCTGGACAACACCCTGGCGCCGCTGGGCGTCATCCTCCTGCCACTCCAAGTGCTTCGAGAAGTGTTGGTAGGTGGCTGAACATAGACGACATCGGCCTCTGCAGCTCTTTTCAGAACAACAGCCTTGAGGGTAGTGCCTAGCGCATCCTGCTGAGCTCGACAAGTTACTCTGCGCCGTTCGCGATAGAGGAGCTTCTGGCGAGCTGCACCTGTAACAGCAGTCGTAGAGGTTCGTGGGCGTTTGGCCGGATGCGGGGGAGGAGCAAAGAGGGTGCTGATTGGAAGAGGGCTGATGACGGGAGCGGATAGCACCACTTGTGGATGAGGGAAAAGGCTGGGCAAAATAGACTTGCATGGGACTACCTCGTTGTCGTCAGCTTTGGAGAACTGGAGCTCCTGCCTGACAAGGCCCTCGCTAAGCAGGCTGGTGGTGTTGAAGTGGCAAAGGATGAGGTCCAGAGCCCTAGTAGAGGGGCTGAATTCCTTGCCATTGCGAAGGGTGCGAAATCCATCTGTAGTTAAAGAGTTAGCAAAAGGAAGCCCCTAAAGACACGATTCGCGCCAGGCACGCCACACTTCAAACTCCAAGCCCATCTGTTGAGCTGGACCCAGACAGAGTCAGCCCTATCGCGGTTCAGCATGCCTGGAACCTGCATCCCCAGACGTCGGGGTGGCAGGCTCGATGGCAGAGAAAGCACTCAGCACGGGTGGCACAAGCTCACAGGTGAACGGCGGTGCAGGGAAAGATGGGGAAAAGAGCATGGGGAAAAGGGCTTACATCCAAAAGAAAGCTGCTCCTCAAGAGAATTGACAGAGAGCTGGCCGCGTTTGCGCTTCATGGTTGAAGTGGGATTGCAAGAGAGAGCTGGCTGATAGCCGATTAAGCGCCTTTTAGCAGGATTGCGGGTGCTTGTGATCACATGAGCGTGATTGTCTCTTCGCAAACCAACGATTCATGCATTCATGGCTTCCAATACTCTCCGTTTTAATCGCCGTGTAAATGCTCTGCAGGCCTCAAAACGTTCCAAGGCTTCCACCAGTCGACGACAATGCGGGCCCTCTCATGGCTTGCTAGGTGATGCCTGCTCGCAGAGGAAATCTGGGGCTCGCGGCACCACATCCTTTCGACATTCCCAGGTTCTGAAAATGAGGGATAAAGGATGTGCTGCGGAAGTCTGGGTTCTGGCATATAGCCTTCTGGAAGTCACTGCTCAGCAGGAATATGGGTCTCCTCCAGATGAGCCCATGAGCTACGAGCCTTACGACGATTTTTGCGGCAGTGGGGACAACGCCTGGGTCAATCAGGGTTCTGATGTAGAGGATGAGATAGAAGTGGACGAGACTGAGGTGGAGAAGGCAGCCAGAAAGGTTAGAGTTGAGTATCAAGATTTTTGGACCAAGCGGGATCGCACAGACACGACCAACAAGTACTGGAGTGAACAGACTGAGGGGATGGTTGATGCTTACATGGATTGGTGCCTCAGGGAAGCAGCTGGGGAGCCTTTGCCAGAGTGCAACAAACCGTCTCTGTGGATTGACGTTGTAGACATATTCAGTGGGTATTTCTTATAGTTTTAAGACCGCTGCTGCTTATTCTATTGCAGGGACACAATACAGAGAAGTTCCTTGGACAGATGATAAGTTCGACTCAGCTAGCTTGATTCAATCTGGCATCCTTCCTACTTCACCCCTCAAACATTCAACCGGGTTCACCATTCGCTCTATCAGCCTATACCACAAACTATTTGTGCACTGCCCCAGGCTTGGCATCCAACCTTTTGCCAAGGCTATCTGTGACCTAGAGGGAGTAGCCTTCCGCCCTTACCTCTCCTCTCAGATTTACGCTGCACTTGACGTGTATGTATCCCTTTTGAACGGCGTCTGAAAACGCGTCAGAGCTGTGTTGGGTCGGGAAGGATGAGATTGGCAAATGCTGAACGCATGCCCTGCCTGTCAGTACCGTCTTCACGAGGACGATGAGCTTGACGTGCACATGATAGCGCAGATGGATGGCAACGACTCCCTCAAGAGAGTGGAGAGGAAAGAAGATTGCCTAGTGGACAAGGAGGAGGCGGGATTGGAGTTACCGCAGGCAAGCAGGGAGAGAATCGACCGGCGTATTGCTGGTGAAGATTACTTTGCTTCTCTTGAGGAGACGAAGGTTTGGGATGAAAGTAATTGGGATAGCATTGAGGAGACATCAGCTGGTGCTGATGCGCCGCTGCTTCAACACGTTTGGGCTGAGGGACGGTGCAAGGAACAATGGCACAACATGAAAGAGACGAACACCGTGAAGTCGGCGGCGAAGTTTCGAGAGAACGGGTGGTTTGTCTTGCTCTGTTGACACATGATTGTCCTTGTGGTCTGCAATATGGTTCAGAGCGGCGAGCTGTGAGTTTCTACTTCTTTTTCTTTTTAAAATTTAATTTAACTGACCCTTTCTTCTTCAGGGCTCGATACCCTCTGGCATTGGTGCATCTACTCATGGCTGCTGAGAAGGAGGAGCGTGAACGTACTGAAGAAGGAAGACCAAAAGGATCTCTTGCCATCACCTACGACATAGCCTGCAAGTTCTCAAAGACGTTATCTCAAAGCCCACTCAAGACTCTGGCTCAATGGTCGGGCTACCTTCCTGTAGTTGGGACCATGCATGGGTATTCTCACGAGCGTCTCTGTCAACTGCTCTTCCTCATGCTCTATGTTGTTGGGTGCGGTCTTGAGGATGGTGAAGGTGATGAACGGTTTTTTAATGTGTCAAATTCTCTCGCACCTATCACGCGTCACCAATCTACATTCCACCGTTGACAGGCGATTTCGGAATTTCTCTACTACAAGGACGTCAAGACATATTCGAACTTGAGCAGGTTCCTGCATGGCAACTACAAGCAGGCTCTAGGGATCATTTCTACTCGAGACGCGCTGAGTGCGAGCATGAAGAGTGCAGGTATTACCTCTCCTCAGGTCTTTTATGATTGGCTGGTGGAGGATGGTGAATATCTGCATAGTCTGTGTCGCACACCGCCCCAGGAGACCGCTGGGATGGAATACTACTGAAGTTGAACACGTTACAGAGCTGCCAGGCACGTCTGTCAGTGCTTCGTCAGTCGTTCATTCCGTATGTTGCTGGAAAGCAGGGTTCTGGGAATATCTACGAAAGGAAACATTGGAATGAAGAGGAGAATGAACAGAAGCTCATCGCTGATGTTCATGCGCTGGAGACATGTCTCAGTATTGAGGTGCGGTGGGTAGAAGGGTGTGAGGAATGGGTGGAGCAAGGAAGATGGTGAAGGAGGCAGCTTATTGAAAGGCTCTCGACAGGCTGGAATGTCTGCTGGTTGCACGGATGTTTGAAATGGCTCGGCTGAATGTCTCCGGTACTGGTGAGCACCTTTCTTTACTTTTTGCTTGCTATGTTTGTTAAAAAAGCTTCGTTAGGCTACAAGATGCGTAAACACATTGCTCAGTCACTCAAGAGCTGCTCAAAGTCAATTCAGAATGCCATCACCTCCTATAATGAAGCTGCAGCAGCACTCAGCCCACCACGCAGGAAGATCACTTGGGACGAGATTGTGGATTTCTCTTACCTGTCCGAGTTCAACATCCTTCGTGACACCGCGGAGGATGTACGCGAGAGAAAATGGGCGACGCCTCAAAATCGTCTTCTCATGACACGGTTTTTCAAGTTTATTCAAGCGGAGGAGGAGCTTGCATGGGTCCATGTGGAAGTTAAAAGACTCCTAACTTACATGGTCGATGAGGAGGAGAGGGTATGTGGGAAAGCCAAGGAAGTGGAAGCGGAGGACCCTGCTCTTGCTTGCAGCTTTGTCTCCACTGGAAGGAACGGTCTGATACAACTCCTTGCACAGATCCCGGCTGTTTGCCATTACCAAGCTGAGGGGGTTTAACCACGCAAATCGAGGCTACTGGGTGACCGGAACTCATGTCACGCGTTGACCAGAGGATTGTAGGTCTAAGGAAGGTATGACGGAGGGTGCGCGGAAGAGTGGGAAAAAGCACGATGACAATGCAGAGGATGACATTCATGAGTTTGAGAGGAACGTTGCTACGGTGCTGGACACAACATTTGATATTTAGACATGCATATTTCCATGTAGTATTATGTAGTTATTCATGTTTGTATACGAAATGCGCTGCCGAATGCTGCCCGAACCAACGCCCGAAGGTCACATGATGTTGCTGAGGTCACTAGAGGTAAGGTTTACTAATTCTGCCTAAAGTTGCTTCAAATACAAGTATATATCTACTATAGGGTAGCTCACTCTAAATAACTTATCTACATAGGATGTACCAACGGGGTTCTGACTTGTACAGATACTGTACTTGGGGCTGTACAGGTGGTAGCGAGTTGTTCAGTAAGAGAAGATCATCAACCAGGGATTCAGCATGATCTGCTCTATTTTCTAGAAGAAGCATGACAACAGGTTCATGTCCATTCAGTGCTACTGCTTGCAGAGCATGTCCATACTGCCCACCTTCGGCTAGTACTGGGGGGCTACATAGACTTTTCGATCACTTGGACTGATTTGATACACATATAGACTTCTTACAGTAGTAGTACATCGTAGACCGTTCATAGCTTCATTGTAAAATTTTGTGCATCAACGCTGAACATTCGTATTAATGTATATATTGGAATACATAGACATGATTACCATGTCGACAATGGACACGATTGAGGCCTTTATGAAAGTGTTCTCACGAGGCAAAGCGCAATATCTTGGCTCTTCTTAGTATCTTACAGCTGATTGCAAAATCGGAGAGTGGTTTTGATTTCGCGGTGCTCAGCATTTTTGCTTACATCTATGATGTCTGCTCTGCCTAGCAAGGCTTCAAGTGGAGTTTTTCCATTGAATCCTTGTTTGCCCGGTGTCGCGCCTCACACACGTCGGTACGCGTATGAGTTGCGACAAGTCCTTCGGACTTGACGAGATGGACTTTACTTACAAATACTTACCTTGTACATAAACCCAGAACCAATTTACTTATTTACCGAGTCTCGGTCTCGCCGAGACTCAAGCTATTACTTACTTGACGCGTATACGCCGGTGTCAGACACTGGTTGTTTGTGTATATACAGCGACGCTACCTACGAAGAAAAATATACCCTTTGATCCCCTATCTTGTCCCCCACTTGAGCGAACCGCTGCGAATCGCCCCCACGAACTTGAAGCGAGTCTCACGCGCACACGAGACTCAGCTTTACACCGTCAACACCATTATTATCAAGAACCGCTCTCCAGTTTCGCAATCAGCTGTACTACAATAGCTCGTAAAATTTACAGTATAGGATATATTCTCTGGGCGAGGCATGCATCCGTAAAGTTTAGTCACCTCGGCGATCGCCCTAGAGTAACGAGAATGCATAAACCACAAAATTACATACTTATCTAGGCAATAAAAGTCAACGCCATATCATCAATCTCCATCCCCGCAGCACTCCCATTCATATCCCTATTCCTATGTCTAGCAAGCTTCCTCTCCCTCTTCCTCTCCTTCTTTAACACCCGTCTATTCAACGGATTACTCTGCTCCATCCCTTGCAGCGCAACCGCTTCCAGAGGCGCATCTCGATTCGATTTGCGCTGACGTTTAGGTTGACGTTGATATCTGTAATTCTCATTCTCGACGTAGGCTTGGGAGGGATCTGTGGCGATAATCGGGGTTGGTTGAACCGAAGGAGATCGCGCGCGTTTCCCAAGAGAGGTTCGTCTTGATGCTAGATCTTCAGGAGATATCGTCCTGAATGAGGGGTGGGAAGTAGAGCGTAAGCGACGAAGGAGATAAACGAAGTATATCTGTATCGGTATCGATATCGAAACTCACTCTTCGGCATCTTCCTGCATACCAACATCGTTATCGAATTCTTCGTTCGCATCCCAGAACATCTCATCCCCATCTTCAGCACCCGCACCTGTATCAGCTCCGTTCATATCAACATCCCCACCCCCGGAGCCAAAAGCTCCAGCATCAGCTGCCCCAAATAATCCCTCCAACTCGAACGGCTTCGAGAATGCGGATAGGATCTGTGCTTGACCGACGTTTTCTGCGCCGGGAGCGATTACTTGTTCTGAGGAAGGGCCGGGAGCAGCAGGGATGGTGGATGGGATGGAAGAAGGGTGGATTGTTGGGGGGACGGAGAAGTAGGGGATCTTTTGATGATTCCAGTCGGTGAGGACCTGACGGGCGGCCGATAGGATGTCGGGGGATCCACCCTGGTAAATAGATATAAGAGAGGAGAATTCAGGGAGTCATGAATGGCAAATTACTTTTAACAATCGCCCGCTGCTAAGAGCCAACATCGTCAAGAATTGCATAGTTAACAATTCCGGAGCCGCAGTGAAGTCGGGAAGAGAATAGATTTTTTGTATCATTTCCTTCTCGGTACGAAGTAGGATTTCTTCCACTATTCAATCGTCAACAAAAAAAAAACTTTGCAACAGAAAGGGCTCGTACCGACAGCAATGGGATCATCGACATCTTCGACTTTGACTACGTTACGAAGAAGGACACTTCCTTTCTTTTGACCCTTGAAATCTTCGTCGTCTTCATCGAAAACGACACCGGGTGAATCAACTATACGCATTCCACGTTCTAGTTGTACCGACTGAAGCTCTTTGGTATGACCCGGTTGGGCAGCTACAGGGCATACCTGCAGGTAGAGAAATCAATGAAAAGATCATCGTATATCAAGCATGAGCGGACCTTGTTTCTCTTCAAGCTATTGATGAGACTACTTTTTCCGACATTGGGATAGCCAACTACTCCGACGGTGACACTTCCGGCTTTTGGTTTGTAGGCTTTGAGGAGCTTGAGAAGCGACGGTGCTGTTGATGATGAGATGTTTGTTCGTTGGTGTTGGGCGGCAGAAGGTGATAAAAAAGGTAGAGTGGGCGTGTTATGTCGGAGGTGTTTTAACCATGCTTGCGCATTAGCACGAGGAATGAGATCTAGAGTAACGGATAAGTATGATGACTAGTTCAAAACAGTCTTTCACACTCACCGACCTTGTTCAGGACGAAGACCAATTTTTTCCCTTCGCTTTCCCGTCTCCTCACTTCCTCCTCCACCAGCCGACTACGGCAACCTTCAGGATCTCTGGCATCCAAAACGAGAATCACAATATCGGCCTCATCGATAACTTTGTGCAGCGTTCGTAGATAGTGTTTTCTGATTTGTTCTTTGGTTTTGCCTGTTACGCCACTGGACAATGAAGGATCTTGGGTTTCGGTCTGCGAAAATGCAAAAGCGCTATCGGCATCGGAAGCAAGTCTAGCTAGTGACGACAAGGTTGGCTCAGACGCCATTATAGAGTCAGGATCTGATTTGTGGGTTGGAAGAGCCTGTAGTAAATGGCTGTTAGTGGCGCCTCATGGCCAAGCGCACGCGGGACCTACAGGGCGAGCTCGTTGCTTGACTTCATTTCTTTGCTTCAAGCTAGGAAGTTTGGGTATTCCAGGATCTTTTTTTAGTTCTACACACACAATCATCAGGATGAAATCGCGATAGAAATGTGCATGGCGTACTTGATTTTAATGGCACTGTAGGCTTTCTAGACTCTGGAAAGTGAGATTAACGCTTGAATTAATGAGAGAAATTGCGTTATACTTACTAGTTCTGCCCATGTTCATAGTAAAAAGAAAATCGCGCGGAAGCGAAACAAAGCAAAAGGTGAATGAAATTTTTAGCGCCTTCAATTTTGCCGGCCGTTGTGGCCAGTGCTGCCCTTAGGTTTCTACTACGCTTACCGCTTCCCTAAATGTACGGCACTGCTTTTGCGTGTAATGATGCATCCCTCCTCGTTAAATACATTCTATGGAACGCACTGGTGGGGAAACCCTTCTTTCTCTTACCATCATGAGCGAGTATTCTGAAACCAGCAGCACGGAGACCTTTTCGACTTTCACAGGACTGGGTGCTACTTCTGGAAAGCTCATCAAACGAGTAGGAACAGTTGTAGTTAACGGGGTGGATGCCATCCTTATCCGGCGAAGGTTAAATCAACTTGAAGCTACACTCGGAGTATGGTCGTACAGCACCACAGACTCTGAATATGTAAAATCTCTTTATAATGATCTTCTAGAGCTCTCCCGGTGCGTTTCCTTGTTCCAATGAAACATTTTCATATTTTCATAACGACTCGGATCTAGTCCTGTGTACAAACCACCAATCCGATTACGAGCTCTCCGTCTGATTATGGGAAGAATTGAGATGATGAGGTTTGAGGATCTTGCTACAGCCGTTGCAAACTGGCCAATATCTTATTCTTATGGCCTTTTGAAAACAATGATTTTGTGTTTTCGAGACACGTTGTGCGTTCTCGTAAACTGTACATTCTTCAAGTCGGATACTGACCAAAAATTGCTAGACCTCTCATTGATATGAGCGTCGGAATTGAGAGGACAGAGGCATTGGTCGCATATCACTATACTGGATCACACAGAGCTCAAAAACCCGAGCACTGTGCTGCATTTCTGTCCTGGTTGGGACTTACGACCTCATTAAGCACTCCGGTATTTTCAAGAGTACTGCTTCAGCTCGACATCCTTTCCTTTGTTACCGAAATATATCCAACCGACGACCATTTACTAAGACCATCAGCCATTCGATTTCCTAGGCAGCGTTTGCTAAATGCTCTACTCATAGGCCTTGAACCTGTGAACGACGCAGTTTTAATCAATCAAGTTCATAGAATCAGGACTATCTTCGTATGGGCCCGATTCCTAAACCCTCCCATCTAGCATAGCCATAAATGAACCGTAAATTGTAGCTTCTCTTCACTGTACGTACACGATGTCCACTTCCCTAAAGCGTATCAAACAACTTGTTCAAGTACTCATTTTGTTAAAGCCTGTGGCGTTGGTACTCATCAATCATCGCCAATAAGACCCTTCATTTTGGCGGATCACATGTCCAAATCACGTCATAGTTTCGTACGTGAGACTGCGGACTTCGCGGTATTTGACCTTCGCGTACAGTGTAAAGATATTGTACTATTACTAGCTTGTATATAATGTTATCTTGTTGCTATCTTTCCATGTTCGTGGATTTGTGCGCCTCCGTTTGTCCTTACCTAAGTCTCCGCCAACCTGCTCGACATCATTGAATGTGCGTTTCAATATACGGGCAAGCTTCGGATGGACGCCCTGTGGCTCTCCAGCGACACTCAGCATGTCGTCAAAGGCTTTCCGTGTTTTTGCAAGGGTCCCAGGTGAAAAAAAGACCTAAAGTAGAAGATATCATTAGTTCGACATATCAGATATATCAGATAGGGCTATCTACTCACGCGCTCACTTTCCTCGCCTTCGTCTTCGCTGCAAAATGGAGATGAATGCTGGAACAGAGTCTCAGCAACAGCCATTTCCTCGTCCTGATCTTCATCACTAAATTCTGCCGGAGAACTTGGTCTTTCCTGCATTCCGGATCCATTCTCAAGCATTTCCACTGCATCGATCTCCTGGCTAGGATGAGCTTCCTCAAGTACGATTGGTCCAGGTATGGTATGCACTCCGGGGATGATATAAAATGGTGGGTAATGATTGCGACGGAGGTTACGAAAGAATGGTAGGCTGTTTAATGGAGCATTCTTCGTCTTTTCATTGACTTTTCTGACAAGATGTTTGCAGAGCAACCACCGACTGATTGTGTAGCTCGGGCAGCTACATGTCATGTCATTGATGCTAGTGTGGTATGACCCCTTTGGCCTTGCCTGCTCCGCTTCAATATTTGCGAGTTTCTCCGCCCTTTCCTGTGGTTTTAGCGTTACATTCTTCCGGCAGGCGAGCTCCTTTGACATTAACCTCCACTCATCAACATTGCTCATCTCATGCCAATCTTTTTTTAGCGTCTCCTGCCATTTTGCAAGCGGATGAGGACGGCCTTTTCGACGCTGCTTCTGGATATACTGCATTTTTCGACGAACACGTGGAAGGAGGTTAACAAGTACGACGTGAGTGAGAAGATCCAGACGCGGTCTGTTGAACTGGTGCAGATCGCGTCGCTTGATATGTTTCCAGGTACTCTCGACCATCATTGTAGTTTTTGTACGGGGAATTGCATCGCATGAAGCACGAGCCCACAAAACCCACTGTTTCGGTGTATACCAGCGATTCCAAAAGTAGGCCCACACCTGCGCGAGTCCATGATTTCGACAGTAGTCGTATATGGTGCGCGTGGCCCTTTCGTGAATTTCAGGTCCGCTAAGGTAAGTACCATCTTCGAGAGGAATGCGAGGATGCTGATGTAGATGTAACCGCCACATTTCAAGAAGTGGTTCCCGGTGTTCTTTTGGGCAAAACTCGGGGAGATCGCTACGGATATCCTTCAATGGTGGTGGTGCTGGATACTTAGGTGTCTTTGTGTCACCATGTTTCCACACAAAAACCGGTAAACGGCAGTGCTGGCTGAGCAGAGTTTTCGAGTTAGGTACAGATTTTGACTCCACCGTCATGTTAGTGAAATTGATCTTGATTTTCAGAGTCTCCGGCGGTTCAGGGACTTCGGCATCATTGGGATGAACACCATCCTCTAACCAGCACATGGTCACGCCTGGTGCCCATGTTGGATCAATGAAGTCAAAGACATTATGCGCGACACGAGGATCATACGCAGCAGGAGGCTTGTTCTCGCCTAAGCGTTTCTCGATATACCGAAGGCCATGCCAATAGCAGAGTTGGTGCTTCGCGTGAGGGACTTCACTGCGGAATCCGTTGATTTCAATGACATCCTTATCGGTAAGAGTAAATTTGATGGTTGGGCACCGTTTGGCTATCCATCGAATGAAGTCTCGAAGGACAAGCTCTTTTGTCCCTTCACTAGCATCCTTTGTCAATGTGATGAACATGAAGGCAAGTGGCATAGCCTGTCCATTCACCTCACCGACAATGGAAAAGAGCTCATACCCAAGTGCATTTGTCTTCCCTAGATGTTGAGGTAGGTCAGTGATGATGAAGAGATTTTTGCATGTTATACTTACATGTTGAGTCCATTAGGACCTCTTCAATATCCTTACCAAGACCATCAAGGATTTCTTTAAGAGTAAATGCGATTGCAGAGATCCCGTCGTGCTGAGTAATGGGTATGATCTCGATCTTCTCCCCATCTTCGCAGATTTAACCTGATCATCATCAAGGCGCCAGCTCTCCTGGTTTGTACGAGTCCATTCGGCTTGTATTTGCTTCTCGGTAAGTTCCGTTTCCGGATCCTGCTGAAGAATGTGGTCCCATATCTACAAGATAAGTCAGAGATTGTCATATTTACAGGTTTATTGTATCTACCTTTGAAGGTGATTGGTTTCGCATTTCTCGAATAGTCTGAAGCTGCTCTGGTGTTATGGAGATGCTCACATATGGGGTGTGCGTATGGTGACTGAAGTGGATTCGGGCATCACGCAGATATCCCTCTTGCATAGTAATTCTCAGGTACCCGCCACAGTCATATCGATCCATTTTGTCTCGTGCACGATGCTTACGAGGATCTTCATGGAGCTTCGGCTTAGACTGTTCTGCAGTATACTGGGCACAATAGAACTGAAATGTTTGAATTTCGGGGTTTGTTGTGTCCTTGCGAACCGTCTTGTATCTGGGTGAATGGTTTAGCAGGTAAAAAATAGTGAGATGTATCGCATACCTGAATCGAAACCCAGTTTCATTCCATATAGCTCGCGCTACACGACGCGCTACCACTCCCACTTTCAGCACATCCTCCGAACATTCAACATTTTCATCTTCTTCAGCATCTGCGACGCGTTCCTCGCGTTTTTCTTCGATATCAGCCTCCATCTCTGTACAAAGTGCATCAAGGTCAACTTCGTAATTGCACTGAAACGCGTCTGCCTGCTTTTCATTGCGTAGTTTCTCAAGTAATCCATCCCAGGTAACTCGTTCACGGTTGATTGGTTGGGTAGTTGGCTGCAAGGTAATTTCTTGATCTTGTGCTCCATCTTTCTGACGTCTCTTGAGGGCTTTCTTCTTGTCTCGCTGCTGACAACCGTGACATTTTCGGAGGTATGTCAAGTTCTTCTTGCGTGGAAATGTCTTTACTTTTCCGAAGTACAGACAGTGCGTGCATTTTCGGCTATTCTCTGGATCTGCTTTTTTTGTTACAAGAAATCGTGTTCAAGCTCAGAAAATCTCACCTTCCAGAACGCTTGACTGTACAGGCATGGCAGAAGAGATGAAATTAGTACTTTCATTGACATATTTTACGGTTTAGTCTGTGCACTGCATTACAACTAGATAATACGCAAGTCCCGCTGAGTTAGTTTGCATTAACTTCTAAGCACTATGCTGCGCGCGAACAGTTGAACGCGACGCGAAGGCTAAGATGGATCCAAAGGCCGAAGTCCGAAATTATAACGTGAGTGGGACACGTGATCCGCCAAAATGAAGGGTCTTATTGGCGATGATCACTCATCATCGAGCAACTTACAATATCTCCAGCCCACAACTGGGCCCTCGGTTCAACACTCAATGGAGATTTCGATTCTTTTCCTGATATTGGGACACTGGCCTAGCTTCTTTATCTCACACCTAATTGTCCTAATTTTCCTTGGAACTCTGTTCTACAATTTTGAGCAAAGGGCCAACGCTTTATGCAATGCTTAAAGCTGCTCATAAAGCGCGAGATAGAGGAGCTGGTGTGTTACTTACTCTATTTGCCTACAAAGGTCCTCATACTCTATGATCAGTATATGTCAAGCGCAACTCATGGTGATTCAACACCCGACTGAGTGGAGTGAACAAAAAAATACAGGAGATAGAATTGAACTAGGAGAAGAGTTTCACAGGCCTTCAGGGGCAAATGGATTCGACCCATTTGGACTCCAAGAAGGAGCATAAACGGCAAGATGACTTCATTCAAAGCCTAGAAATTCCCGAAGGGAGTAGAAAGGAGATCCCTCTGGTCATTCTGTATAAACTAGGCAGCTTTTAACATCATGATAATCCTATGCTTAGGAAAAGACTCAACCACATCTTCTCCCCTTTTCATTACATGTTTGTGGCTATATTCCCTCACTAATGTCTACGGATTGTCTTTTTTCTGTAGCTCTCTGTTCAATGTCTCTGGCTCAGGTAAGACTAGACTGCTTTTCAAAGGCCTTGTCACCACAGTGTAGATGAAACTGGCAGTAACTTCACCAGTTTTCTTCCCTTTGTGTCCGACATCAAATATAATTTGTCCTTGCAGAAGAATACACAATTGGCCTGCCGAGCAACCTCTGAAGCATTAAGGGTAGTCAGATAGTCGATTCAGAAGTTGATTCAAAAGGGGTAGTATGAGCTTGATGAGGCACAAGTCAGGTGACATACGTAGTTCCGAGATAAGTCAACGGAGTTGGCTTATCAGAGGATAAGCCAGCGCGGGCGTTGAGAGTCAACCGGTGCCGCTCCAGCGCCTATTAGCTTTGTTCTTTTGACTCTCACCACCATGATCGAATTATCTTCAAATTCTTGCTTATTCCATTCCCACCCGAGGACATTGCCTCACATTACCATTCATGAAGTCGAGAACATTCCCTCGTACTTCTATTACAATTCAAGGACATTGCCTCACATTACCATTCATGAAGTCGAGAACATTCCCTCGTACTTCTATTACAATTCAAGGACATTGCCTCACATTACTATTCACAAAGTCGAGAATATCCCCTCGTACTTCTATTACAATTTGAGGACATTGCCTCACATTACTATTCACGAAGTCGAGAACATTCCCTTGTACTTCTATTACAACTTAAGGACATTCCCTCACACTACTATTCCCAAAGTCAAGATTATCTCCTTGCACTCCAACTGCATTCACATTCTCAAGCACTATCTTTCTACTAAAGGTGAGTGATTCATCTCCTTACTCTTTATTAACTATTACAAGTTCACCTCCTCTGCCTACTCAACAACAAATTGGCAAGTCACACTGCTTTATCAATACAGATCCTGAGCTCTGTTTGGGTTTCTCCTTGCCTGTTCCCGCTGTTCTCCCGCAATTGAGCTCTGGCTCTGTTTGGGTCATCCGGCTCACCTGGCGACCATGGGCGGGAGCACGGGGCTAAAGCCCAGCCAGATAATTTCCACTATCAATTATACTCCTACTTATCTCAATCTAGCCACAGTCTGGCTTATTCCGAGATAAGCCAGCATGGGCATTGAGAGTCAACCGGCGCCGCTCCAGCGCCTATTAGCTTTGTTCTTTTGACTCTCACCACCATCATCAAATTATCTTCAAATTCTTGCTTACCCACCCACCCTCACCTTTACCAGCTGTATGCTCCAGCTTTAGTCTCTGCGCGTGTAATTTATTTGCCCACCCACGCGGGGCTAAAGCCCAGCCAGATAATTTCCACTATTAATTATACTCCCTGGGGCATCCTGAGGCATCCTGAGGCATCCTGGGATGGAACTTTTATCCTAGGATGCCTCAGGATGCCCCAGGATCTCCCAGGACACCTAGGATGACTAGGATACCTGAGGTGTCCAAAGTTTTACCCTTTTTCCTGGGCCAACTAGGATGCCTCAGGTTGCCTAAGAGGACTAGGTGACCTTAGATCCTCCTGGGCCCAAAACAGTTTTTTCTGATGCACCTCTTCAACTACCAGTGACACCAAGTTGAAAGTCATCAGCAGGTGCATTCTGCTCAATGCCTGTTTCTTCACTGTGAAAGCAACCTTATTGAATCCAGTCGGGCAAAGGAATGGTACATTACATTCATCCTAATCATTGCGAGCCATCACTAACAATATATGTTCCCGCCCTTCTTTCACATTTCCTGTTGATTCCAATTCCCGAAATATACGTTGCTTTTATATACACATTTAACCTCCGCATATGCATTGGACAGACCCCTCTACCATCCCAAGACCAGTTTTTTCAAGCAGGCACAGACAGGAAAACAGCCAAATCTGTCTGTGCCATGTGTCTTGGCAGTCACTCCCACCAAGTCCGGAGCTGTTCAGCTCTCAAGATATGGAATGGGTTCGAAGCATTTGCTCAGCGACAGGGAAGGGAGATATCAGTCCAAAAGACAGGGAGATCAATCTGTCTCTATCACAACCTTCCAAAAGGTTGCACTGACTCTTCCCATGCTCAGAAACATATCTGCAGTGGATGCAGGGCACCGGGTCATGGAGCTCAGACTTGCCCTCACTCAGAGAGCACAGAATCTGCTTACACCACATAACATGGTGGTCTGGGAGACAATGCTACATGAGTCCGGTTTACTTGCTAAATACCCTGATCTTCCCAACTCTCTGCAGAATGGGTTCCGAGCAGGTGTGCATACTATCTCAGCCACTTTCACTCCACCAAACAAGCCCTCCATCCACAAACACTCCAGCAAATTTGATGCTCTCATCAAACAGGAACTCACAAACAGCCAATATCTCGGTACCATGTCTCAATCCGAACTTGAACATACTATTGGACCTTTCCAATCATCTCCACTATCCCTCATACCCAAGCCACAGAAGCTTAATTCTTTCTGTCTCGTTTAAGATTTGTCTTATCCGCATAACCCTTGAAATTTCATTAAATCTATTAATTCCACTATTAAATCATCAGACTACCCATGCACATATGGAACCTTTACAGCGGTCTGTCTACTTATTCACCAGCTTCCTCCAGGCTCAGAAGTGGCATGCTGAGATGAATGCTTTTCAGAGCATCCCATTGCATCCCACTCAATGGCCAGGGGTGGTCATTCATTTACAAGAAGAGGACTCTTTTGCGCTGGATACATGTCTTATGTTTGGAATTACTTCTAGTGTGGATACCCATGGTCTCCTCGACAATGCAGGTGCAGACTTATACCATTGGAAGGGTATGGGCCCACTATCAAAATGGGTCGAGGACCATTTCTTTGCATGAATTCTCAGTATTTGGACAAGTTCAATATCTGCATAACCTCCATTCGCAAGTGTATCAAACAGAATGGTGGCCATCGAGTGCATGGAGGTTGCCTATGGTTTGCAAGGGGCACTTTACCATCCGATGCAATTGAAGACTTTGATGAAGACTATGTTTTTCCAATTGCAGATCTCTCCCAGCATTCAACTAGCTCTCCGCATGATTCAAAATTCACCTATGCATTTGAAGATATTGATGAGCTCTCTGAGGTGCTGGGTTTTATCTGGGGTAAAGCAAAGGATTTCCCTTTCGCCCCATCATGCCCATTCACTGGCTTCCTATGGGACATCCAGGACAGGACTGTTGCCCTCACATTCCAGAAAGCAGAGAAATACCGGGATGCTATTTTGGACTGGGAGAAATCACAAATGCATATGCTGGAAGAAATGCAATCCCTATATGGGAAACTTCTTCATACCTCACTCATTGTTCCAGAGGGACGAGCATACCTCACCAATCTGGAGGCCTTCATGGGGGTTGGATCCCATGATCCTTTCATTCCACTTACTCCTTCCAGAGGTACTCCCCCCGATCTCAAATGGTGGCACCACACACTCACTCATTCCTCTCTTTGCCAACACATCCCAATCCCTACTGAAGTCTTTGATATTCATGTGTTCTCAGACGCCAGCTCTGGTTTCGGTATCGCTATTCTTGTTTGGGGGAGATGGTGTGCTTGGAAACTCACTGCAGGATGGGATGCCGATGGCAGAACCATTGCATGGGCAGAAGCAATTGGCTTCTATCTCCTTGTATGAGCTATTCTTGATGCCAGAGCCAAATCCATTCACCTCAAACTATATAGTGACACCAAGGGAGTTGTTGAAGGTTGGTGGAAGGGATGCAGCAAGGATAGAAGGGTCAACAAGGTCTTCTGAGTCATCCATCAAGCTTTCGGCAGAGACCAATACCACCATTCACTCACGCTATGTCTGTTACAACCCGGCCCATTTATTTTTACTCATTTCGTACTACACTATACTTACTACTAGTACTAACACGTGGAACATCCATGCAATGCCAGTATAATGTGTTAAAACACCAGTACGAATGCGTCAAAACAATATTACCAACACTTTCGAATACTGTAAATACCTGTGCTGTTTAGCTGTAACTAAGGCTAACAGAATGTTCTGGAACTAGGAAAATTCTTGAATAAACCGTAACTATGTACCGTAACTACTTCCGTATTTAGAAATCCAAACTGCTATAAAGCAGCTCAGCTGTAGCTGTGAGATTATCGCATAACAGACCAATAAGTCTCAGGCTGGATTAATGCATAACTAACTGATAATAATTGGAAGTTCTTATGCATAATTTGGATTTCATATTTCTTTTTCCTTTTTTGATCATATATCAAGCCCCTGAGCCCTAACCCACCCCTAACCAACCCCTAACCTAACCCTAACCTACCCTAACCCTCTCCTAACCACCCTAACCCTAACCTAACCCTTAACCCCTAACCCCTAACCTAACCCGACCCTAACCTACCCTAACCCTAACCCTAACCCTCTGTGCAAAAATTACGTCAATCCATTCAAAAACGGCTTCAAAAACAGCAAAATACACTAAAATTTGGACTTAGAAATTGAAAAAGTTGACCAAAATGGCAGGGAAACTGGCTTATCGGTTAGTTATGCATTAATCCAGCCCGAGACTTTTCGGATTTTATGCGTAAATCTCACAGCAACTGGTGAGCAGCTGGAACTGGGCTCTTGGACCCAGTTCTACTATTTTTGCTTACCTACCATCTCGCTACACATCTCGTCGTTAACCATTAACACCATATAAATACGGCAATATGTAATTAACAACATCAGTCAACACTAATCTAACCCGGCCAATACCGTCAGACTTGGACGTTGTCTCAACAACTCCTCTGCTTGCTATTACCCTCGACATTGCCCCCGCGTAACCTATAGACGATCCCTCATCTCCAGTACCACTAATCAATGACTAACTGTCTCGTTGTTAACCCGTTAACGTACCATATCACGTATACTTAATGACATTAATTAAACACTAATCTGGCCTCGTGAATAAGGCCCATTTAGGATGTTGTCCCAACATCTCCTTTTGCCTGTAGTACCATTCTCTACACCATCGCTAACCTCCCCGATACTCATACCCGCGACCCCATTGTATTCCTGTAATACTTATAACTACTAAATACTGTTGGTAACTCTTTTATTTACCATCAATGACACATGCCAGTGCATGTAAGCCATTTCAGCGTGTTAGACACCTCGGCACATGACCGAAACTCAATGATAAATTCTGTTAATGCTAATCATACCCTTTGCAACTGCATATAAGTGCATATACTCACTATTGTTGTATCAACTACAATAATAATAATCACTTATTATCCAATCTCCGAGCTGTATATAAGCTCAACAACGTTACCATTTGAGGTCTGCACACAACAGTACACCCTCGACATTGTCTATTAACTGAATAGGCAATCCAATACATTTATTTCAATTACTATAAGTACTAGCTTATAGTATCTAGTATACCAAACTAGCATGGTTCTAACAATGTCCCCAGCAAAGAAAACCCAGTAGACAAACCCTCCCGTGGCATCTACCCCCACAAATCGGAGGCTTCTTAATCCCATACCACCATCATCTCGGAATTTTCCCACGCATGTGTGGTAGGCTTTTTTGCGTTGCTGGCAGCCCCGGGGCACTGTGCTGGCTGTCCTTGGGCATAGGACAGGAAGATGGGCAGCAAGCCGCACCCTGCTCAGCATACAGAAGGCTTTTGGCCATCATCTTCATGCAGGACTGCCCATTAATTTCAACATTACCTCTGCAGAATGATCTGGAGCTGGAGAATGGTGGGATACCCTGCCGCTAGACTTCTCTGCCGACAGTCAGACAACACTTCTGCTGGCTATTCTCTTCTACCACTACTGACCACATTCCATCCAATCCAATTCACCACCTTTGGCCACTGCATCTTCCTCCACCTCTTTATTTCACTCTCATGCTCCATCCTTGATCCAGGCCTATAACAGCACTGTTATGGGAGCCACACATGAAGACCATCCAGTAAATTCATGGTCCCCAGCGTGGTCAGAAGCTCTAGGACTACCACAGGGACTTATCTAACCTATGCTTGCGGATCTATTCCTGGGATGCCGGGAGTGGTCCACCCAAACCTGCCACCAGCCAGTGGTATGGCTAACAGAGCAAAGTGAGCACTATCTGGATTCCCGTTGCGACCAATCACTGCACTGTGGTGGCATGTGCCCAAACATCCAGTTGTACAATGGTGAGAGGAGAGAACTGGCTCATTTTACAAAGGGCAAGGTTCTCTGGACTTGGGAAGGGGATAATAGGGATTGGGGGGTCACAGGAAGGAGGGAAAGGAGCAGAGGAAGTGGGATTGGTCTTTCTCCTTACATTACATCTCTTCACCATGGACATTACTTGACCTATGCAACATTTGGCTAATCAAGCCCTAGTGGCTAGATGGGATTTATCCTGTCGGGGCAACCATATACCTTTGGAAGACCAACATTGTTGACAGACTCACACACCCAGGCAGTTATGAAATTACTTTCTGATATACATACAACAGTTGTTTGCTAACATATGCCTATGCACAATAGTGAATAAATATGATTTTAAAAAAACCCCCACAAATCCCTACTTCTTCCTCCCATTGTCATTCCCTCCTTTCTCCAGCCTTTCATCACCAATGTTGTCGGCAACAAGGTCATCAACTACATGCCAACAGGAGCCACACCACCACCAAAGTCTATTCCAGATGCTGAATTTCAATGCTGCCAGCAGATCAATTATGAATTTGAGAAATGTGGAGATGAGCTTGCAAACTTGGATCTCTACTGGTGGGACTAGCAGCCTTCCTCTATCACCTTCTCATTTCCATGCTTTACTACACTCTCCAATCCAGCCTTGAAACAGCATGCTCTTGTCCAATGCTGTACAACAAGAACCTGAGGCTTTCACCATCAGTTCTTCAACCCCATTGCCTAGCTTGTAAATGTTTACTCCTATGGCTCCCATTGAATAACCCACGGGAAGATTCACAACTACTGCTTTCAGAAACAGATCTACAGTGGGTCTTCACAGTGATATCACATGCATATGTGGCAAGCACTTTGGAGACATACGGGTCTGGTCTCCTAGTCTTTCATATATTCTGCGACTTGAAGGGAGTTCCGGAGTCGCAACAAGCTCCAGCTAACACACTCCTGGTTTTGGTCTTTGTGGCTGCTCTGGCCAGAAGCTACTCAGGTGATGCCATTGCAAACTACATGGCGGCAATACATGCATGGCACATTCTGCATGGAATCAATTGGGCAATGAACTATGACCAGCTCAAAGCTTTACACAAAGGCAGTAGCCATCTTGCTCCCCCTGTATGCAAATGTCAGAAGCAAAGCCCATACACCATCAGTTTCCTTCTTGAAATTTGCACTGTTCTAGACCTTAAAAATCCACTGCAAGCTGCCTTGACAACCACATTTTATTGCATGTGACGTCTAGGTGAATTCGTGGTCCCTCCCTGCAAGCTTTTGACCATTCTCAGCATGTCACACAATCAGATGTATCAGTGGGGCATGGTCGCAACCAGCTCAAAACCACCTCCTTTCACATCCCTTCTACTAAATGCTTGCAAATTGATGGGGAAGATGTCAGCTGGGCAAGCAGGATGGTCTTACAGATCCCAAATTGGCATTGGACAACCACCTGGCAATCAACAACCTGCATCCATTGGAAGAGGCACTTTTTTCATATACCCACACCAATGGAAAAAGGAGGCCACTGACTTGGAGAAACTTTCTCAAATGCCTTGCTGAAGCAGGAAGAAAGGCGGGAGTTGATGTTCCCCCTGCACATGGTATCTGCATTGGCTCTGTTCTAGAATATCTCCTGCAAGGCATGCCTTTCATTGTAATGCAGGTCAAAGGACGCTAGGCAGGGACCTCTTTCATCAAATATCTCTGTCAGCATGCGGAGATTCTGGCACCTTACATGCAAGCCAACTCACTTGTCCTGTCAGAGTTTACATGCATTGCTATGCCACCGGTTCAATAATTTGGAATATGGCAAGTTTTGATCATCAGCTCCTATGTTCTGGGGGTATCTGTGCTCACTTGATGTGTCACGATGCTCCTATAATTTGGGTATCTCCACTCACCCAGATTCCTTGCTCTTAGGATTGCATATCAAGAGTTTTGCTGGTTCAAAGCAGGAGTTTTGAATGCAGTAGGGTGTTGAGCTGTGTTGCTTGCAGAAAGGCTTTCCTGCAAGCGCCAAGCCCAAAAATTATATATATAATTGTCTATACTAAAACTCTAGAATCTCATAGTGAACTACACAGCCTGCTAAACCCTTCAGAAGGAACAAGCAGGCCATAGATTGTAATGTAATTAGAATCAATGGATCAAATTGACCACCCTTTTGACCTTGAAATTTTGAAATTTTACTGCTTGATTTTGCACTTGATTCTTACTAGTCTGCAATGCCCCAGTTTACAACCCGACAGCAGGATGCTATGTGTGCAATTCGGGATCATGTTAGGTTCTGGAGGATGTGTAGAAAAATGACAAGAAAATTCAATCAGCAGACAGAAAATGAACTGCTGGAGTTAGGGCACCTGCAGGCCTTTATACATGATGAGCTCCTTCCTATCCTTGAGGGCGCTGATTTGCAGGATATACCACATATTTCCTCATCTTCTGAGTCTGATTCAACATCAAACAGTCACAGATCATCATCTTCACCATCCACTGCATCTGTCTCAATGTTGACTGGCAGTTCTACATCATATCTGGAGTCCCTGGATCTTTCTTCCACTACAAGATCTTCATCTTCATCTACCAACTCCGAAAATTTAGCTGGTTGTAGTTGTATCAGCTTTTCTTGTCTGTTTAGCCATGTTTGTGAGGATAAGATGAGTACAAAATAAAGTTTATTTAGTAAGTACTAAACTATAGTACGTAGAGAATCAACACTCAATTTTGATGGTTGTCCCAGCTTCTGAGCTGGGGGAACAATTCACCACAATTGACTGAATCGGCAGCCAATTCTTGATCCTGAATCAAGTTCTGATTCGACTCCATGAATCAACCCAGAATTGACTATCTGACTACCCTTATTGTTGACACGTTTCAAGATGTACATTGGGGTTTGTTCGACGGACAGTTTCTGTCATAGTCATTGATGATGCTGGTTGGAATTGCAGATCTTTCCTGGAAAATTGATGCTTTTATTCAATCCATTTATTATACTGAAAGAAGAACTCACTTTTTCTCGCATAGATGATGCCCTCATGCACACCTTAAAGGTGATACAAAGCATCTGGGAAATGCTAGCTGGTGAATTTCTTTACATTGGAAGAGGCCAATGTGGCTTCACGAATGCATGAAGATACCTTTGCTGATGAACATGGTCATTATCCAATATTGGAGAATATCTGCTCTTGGCAACGACAGATGGGCCACTTGCCGGTCAGGTTTGTGATTGCTGGCATGGTGATCCCCCAAGAGCACTTTCAATCCACAGCTGGCAAGTAAGATGATTTTACTTGGTCCTCAGACACTGGGTCTAAGAAATGCATCAACGTTATGTTTCACAATTCCTTCCGAGAGAGCTGAAGGTGTTGGTCATAGGTCAAGCTCTTCTGGATCAGATGTGGCACTAGTGTGTGGCTCGGGTCAGGTTGGGTGCTCAAAATGCCAACCCGACCCGGACCCGGCATCAGACCCGTACCCGGTAGGTTGGGTATGGGTTTGATGCAGGGTCCGGGTTTCGGGTTTTCCGAGGTTGTACAAACACTTTAAGTAACTATAAATACTATATATCATGACTTGTGTCATATTTATATAGTCAGAATGGATTGCAGCCCATGATGTCATTGCATTTTGAGCCAAAATGCCATGACATCATGGCCTTCAGTGTGTATAAGCGCCCGTGAGTGTTTCTACAAGAGTTTTTGAATTAATTCAACAGGTAAATATATCTTGTAATGTACATTATAAAATCTAGGCATTCTTGACCCTGGGTAGATCCGGGTATATTGCCGGGTCCTGGGTCTACAGAGATGGACCCGACCCGACCCGGCACAGCCACCCAACCCGGAAACCCGGCATACTGTACTCTTCCGACCAAGTGTTCACAGGGTGTGACAAGTGACCTACCCTGTTCAGAAATCTAAGTGTTCACAGATCACAGTGACCTGTGACCAACCTGTGAACTGTTCACTGGGAGTGGATTCCGGTGGATTATCTGTACTTATTTCACAATATGATCTTCATTTTACCTTATTTGAAACTATTTCTGGCTTGTTTGTGTGTAGACTGAGGAAAATTTGAGTTTTTTTTAAGTGTTTTTCAAACTTTTTAAAGATTTTTTTTGTTCTGGTTGTCACAGTGTTCACAACCCCAAGTGACCAGTGACACCCTTCTGTGAACTGTTCATTTTGGGCTGATGTGACGCGTGACTGAACACTTGGTCGGAAGAGTACAGTACCCGGCATACCCGAGCCACACACTATGTGGCACTAGCTACAAGGAAGGTTGGAATATTGCCTGAATGTTCAAAAGTCCAATATCTGACTGAACTAGGCATCGTTTTACAGCCTTTGATTTGACTCTACTGTTTGGAGACTTCATCAAAAGGATCACCGACTCCCATAATGCCTTATGAAAATTCTGAATACAGTAAATGGTGCACACACAGAAAGGTTGCAAATATCTGGGTTGAAAGATATCTTTTTGGATGCTATTTAAGTATATTTAAAATACACAATAAAAGAATAAATTTCATTTCACCAAGAAAATAGCTTGAATCTTAGTGTATTGGGCCCATATTTCACTAGGAGGAAACAAAATCTTTCAACTGGCCTTTCAGTACAGTCAAACCATAGACAGAATTATTAACATTCAGATCTAAATTTAAGTATTTGAGATAAATATTACAATTTGTCATCTTTCAATGTAGGGGATATTAGTATGGAAATACAAAGTTTCAATCAAGACAAAGGGCCATGAGTGCTTCAAGGGCAAGATGCCACTGCATCAAGTATGTCAATAAACGGTGATTAAACGCAGTTGCAGAATTTAAGCTTCCTCCATTGAGTCAGATTCATCAGCAAAACCTGGGTGATCCCACAGCATGGTCCCCCTCTGTACAGAACTGGACAGCTCTATGGCTTCTGTGGATTGTATTGGGGCTTCTGTACAGTGCTGTACAGCAACCCACAGCAATCCACAGTTCACCCAGGTTTTGCTGATGTTCCACCTGGTCTGCAAACTCCAAGAAATGGGAACAACCTGGTCTTTAGGTTCGACCACAGCCAGCTCACTCTGTGTCAGTTTGTTAAGATAGTGACAATGGTATAAGGATTAAGGTAACCCAGATGGTACAGTGCATTTGCTAACTTTATCAGTCCTGACAATGGTATAAGAATTGAGGAACCCAGATGGTATGGTGCATTTGCTAACTTTATTAGTCCTGACATGGATGCAGGAGGGTCTTGGGATATGGCATTTCTTGGCTTGACAGACAAGCCTACAAGATTCACAGTTCATCAATACTCTTGTCTAAATCCACCATCACTTTACTGATGACATGACAATGGAAATTGGGAACCTTGACATGAAGAGTGGCAGGCTGGTTGAGAGAGGGTCTCTTTTGTCCAAAGAGTTAGTGTGCTCCAATGATTGTCCTTCAATATCAAGTGCTTCGAGTAGACCCCCAACCATGATCCACTTGCTCCATTCCAGTGCTGTGAGTGGGATTATTCTGTTTGACAACCCCAGTTGTCGAACAACAACCCCTTTCCCAAGGGGTTGTTGTTTATACTTATCCAGCAACCCCGTTGTTGTAGGCCGGTTCTCCTCCGGAAGCTAGCGGCTAATATCATGGCGATGGTTTGTCAAATTAATTTGGCCACTCCCTGTCCTTATAATGAGTGCCTAAGCACCAACTTTACATATTGATATTTTAAGTAGGGCTCTGCACTGCATCAGGAAAAATGGTCTGGGCCCAGGGCTGACTTTAGGTTGACCCACAATGACCTAAAGAGACTTAAGGGAACCTAAGGATACCTAGGTCTCCTAGGCCACCTAGGTTGCCTAGGATTTAGGGATAAACCTTGGGAATTTGAGGCAACCTGAGTAAACCTGAGTGAACCTGAGTAAACCTGAGCTAACCTGAGGAACCTGAGGAAACCTGAGGTAGCCTAAGGTAGCCTGGGGTAGCCTGGAAGACCCAAGGTGACCAGGGTAGCCTAGGTTCCCTAGGTCATCATAGGTTTAACCCCTTTTTGCTGATGTGTACCGTATACGGTTACGGCCGTACCCCATATCAATTTTAAGCTTGACGGTATGGTTACAGTATGGTGTTTTCTGTACCATATCACCATAAATCGCAATGTCAAGACCGAGAAAAAATCTTGTTGCCTAAGACGTTGCCTGAAATATCTTCATTAAGGAGATAATCATTCCTACTAACAGCAGCGAATAGATATAATGAGTATTGGGGAAGCTGTACATATGCTGTATACATACGGCTCCTCCAAATCCTTCAACGGTACGGTTCTGTAACCGTGAATGCCGACCGTACAATCCGTAAATATGGCTACGACGCAGAGCCCTAGAGCCTCAGTGGGAAACGTCCTACAAACATCTTTTACACAGAGACGTGCCTGAAAAACTGATGCTATGTATTTCGGTCCCAAACTGAAATCACCAGACATGAATAAAATAAAACGATTATCACCGGCAGTGGCTCGGTCTTGATGGCAGAAGATCCGACCAACAACCCCTGATGTAAATTTTGTAAGGAAAGGGTTGTCAGATATTATCAAAAAGTATGGGGTTTTGTTGACAACCAGGGTTGTCAAACAGAATAATCCCTGTGAGTGAGCTTTCTATGAGAAGGTCATTCACTCCTGCCAAACAATGCTCAAGTTTCTGCAATATATGTTACTAGGAAAACAGAGCAGAAAAATTGTAGCACTTACCTGCTTCTTTCAAGTGGTAGATTGTATAGCGTGTGAACAATCCTGCTCATATTGCTGCTTGTGGAGTGCAGCTGCTGTTGTGGTCTCAAAACAATCTCCACTCTGGTGCACTTGAGGTAATTTCACAGTCTGCAAGTTTCACCCCTGTAGTATGTAATCCCACAACATTGCCTTGATTGCATCCAGAGACAGAGACAAACCTATATCATCCCCTGCACCATCAAGGATTGGCTCTATTATACTGGTTACTACAGCCTAATTCCAAGCTGCTTGCCACCACCCTTCACCAAAATAGAGACAATATAGATTATCATGGGTGGGTCCTGGTCCAGTCCCTGAGGTGAAGTCATTTGCAATTTCTGTGCTGACTGGAGAATATGTGTTGAATTTGCTGAGATGGGTTATACCAGTCCAATCTGGAAAACAGCTATGACAGAGATCCTTGAAAGAGTATTAGCCAAAGTGGATTTGCCAGAGAACTTGAACTTACCTTCCAGGCTTTCTGCTTCAGCAATCAATCATGGGTCCTGCTACCCTCCTTATGTTTGCAAGGCCTATGGTTTGAGGTTGGTGAAGGGGTTGCAGGGGTTGCAGGAGTTGTCAATTGTGCACTTGTGAGTTGGGCTATTGTCTCCTTAATGACTCCAACAATGTCATGCACAGACAATGGAGATGGTGGCCATGGTTGTTTGATGTGTTATGCATTTGGATTATAAGTTCCTGTCAAGTCTGTGCAACCTGAGTGGAGCAAAAGTGAAGTTAGCATGAACTTGCTGAATCAATATTGGCTAATTTCAGTGTGGAAAATTTCAGCAAAGTCCAGCAAAGATTTGGAGTGACTTGGCATATCCAATGAACACTTTGCAGTGATGAATGGGACTCAGTGAAGCTATTGGCAACACCCTCAGTGTGTTATGTGTCCCCAAAGCAAAGATAAGATAAGGAGTGGATAAGAATTTAGCAAGAATAGTGTTAACTGGGTCAAGTTAGTTGATTTTCAAGCTAGGGTCTAACTACAATATGTAACTACTTAAATAGTATGTAAAAAGACAATAAACAATATAAATGCAGGAAGCAAAACAAAAAGGAATAAAATCATAATGTAAATCACTGATGTGAACAGAAAGCAACAAGTGAGCAAGTGAGCACATGACAAGTGAACATAGCAAACTAGCAAACAGTTGGTGACATAAAGTGAGCAAAAGCGAACCAGGAGTGAAGCATTTAACATTGGAAAACATGGTGAATAGTTTGCTGATGCAATGCATGCATAGTGAACAGTTCAGCAATGCAATACATCTTGGCAAAGTGTTGGAAAGATTGCTGGAGTATCCAGGATTGTCCCGCATGTATATAACAGTTCCTGACACTGAGGCTCAGGTGGTTGTATTTTTTTACATAGTCTTCTCTCAGAATCCTTACTTATTATACAGTTTTGAAACTAATTTATTTCATACCTACATGGTCCACTGCCTCAAATGTCCTGCAAAAATTTTTTTTTTTTTTTGAGTGCTGAAGTATTATGCTGAATGCATAGTTCCCTGATATGTTACACGTCACAATTTTCAAAACAGCCAAGTTCCTGGGGCCAGCATTATGGCTATGGGAGTTTATGGTCATATTGATACAGTACTGGGGAAAATGAGGATAGGACATCCTAAGGCATGACCTATCCTGACTCTCATCCTAACTTAACCTATTGTAAATTCTCTGTGTGTAAGAGGCCAGCTCAGTCACTAGGATCATTGCAACTTTACGAGAACTGCAGCCTTAGGATAATGTTATAAGATACAAAGGTTGCAGTTATGGCTGTATAAGTTACAGTGCTTTACAAATACCTCCCAGACCTCTTACAGTACAGTATGGGTATTCTTATAGGTTTATAGCTGTATTTATAGATGTACCTTATTACTTGTTCATTTTTCAATGAAATTCTAGGAGTTCAGTGTTTAAAACCACAAGGTTTTGTTGAATAACAAGTGAGCTCAGTCAGTGGGTACAATCTCAACAGAGGAGGGAACCGGACAGGGGATTGGAAAGGTGGGTGTTTGTAGTCTATCTACTCAGTATATATACTGTATGATTAACACATAAGGGTAATCCTAAGCTGGTGTGAAGCAGTCGAAGCAAATGACAGGTTATTCTCTAACAGGTTTGATAACAAAGGGTTAATCTCTCTAGTCTTTCAGTGTATTCACCAGAGATATAACCAAAAGGTCTCCATTCATTAATATCATCAATCTGGACTGTTTATAAAACTCTTGTAATGACTATTTTCTTATGAAAGAAGTTGGAAAGAAGCTGCATTTGTACTATGTAATAATGTACAAATGGAATGTTTGCTTGATGCTGGTGTCTAGTATGAATGTAGCAAAAATGTACCATATTTTCTGAGAAAATTCAAGTATTTTTATGGGCTGTACAGTACCTGGTTACAGCTGTTTGTATGGTAAGTATATGATATACTACAGTACTGCACCCATAACCATAAATGGTATTGAAGATCCCTACACATGATAGTGTATATCTGTACCCATAAAGCTGTACTATATGGTTATGGCAAGGTTATGGTGGGGATCCCTAAGTATAAGGTCTTGGCATACATTAGTAGACTGTTCACCTCAAAAGGTTTAGTGACTTGTGCAACTGAGGTGTATAAGCTTGACTATCATAAATTCCCCCTTCTTCATATAAACCTTGTTCATTGCACTGCTTTAGTGTGTTCTGTCAAGTGCTTTCCTCTACAAGTTAACTGTAGTGTGAGGGAAATTTCAACATTAACTTTCAACAACCTCATTCCTTGCATTAATTAAGCCTTTCAGATTATCTCTAATTGAGGTGAACCATGATTGTTGGGATAATTCTACTGAACAACCCCCCTCTCAAAAAAGGAAATTTTTGCAAAAGCTAGTTTGGCAATCCCATCACACTTTTGTCACACTTTTTTGGGTGTGATTTTTTCAATCTTTTGTGTGTGTTTTTTCAAAATAAAAATAAAAGTCAGCTACCACCTCATGCCTCACCTTACTTAAGTTGCAATACAACCAGCTCAGATTCCCAAATAGGGCTGGTGGCACTGTGGCAGTATCTGAAATATATGTTGGGTAAATACCCTTCCATTGGTTGTCTGGCTGCTCCGCACACCATATATAAAGTAGGTAGACATGAGTTATCAATCAATCATTCTTGCCCTGTTCTCAATGGTCAATTCCCTCCTTGCTGAGGTTGTACCTGCTGACTGAGCTTGTCTGCCTCTTAACAGTATAAAGACTCCAGATTATCTCTGACCTTCACAAAAAAAAATTGAGTTCTGAGGCAAATTTATATGCTGTGACCTCAATGTGACTATGTGTGACCATATGTGACCTCAACTGGGTTGTTAATAAGACTTGAGCAAGGGGGTTGTTCAGTAGAATTATCCTGATTGTTGTTTGATTGGCTTTCAAGCCTAGCACAAATTTAACTTATTACCATTGTGCTGGAATGCTGCTCATAAGGATGATTTCTTCATTTCATTCTGGACTCATAACCTCCAGTCATACTCAAGCTGGTGAAGTTTGTTTGAGTACATTTCACAAGTATCTCAAGCCAGAAGATGTTTCATTCAATGTGGCCCAAATTGTATAGAGCCAACACAGGATTCTAGTCACAATACTAGTCCTTTTAAATTTACTCACTAATATTCACAAAATAAAATAAGTATTACAAACATGATTATTATTGCATCAAGAGACTACTACTAGGGGACTATACAGTGCACATTACGTAACAACAACAACCTCAGGCAACACATACAGCACCCTAAGAGTAGTATCTCTTGCCATCATCATTATTGACATTGGTGCTAGCCAGTGCATGTGCACACACAGCACAATTAGCCATAACTACACCACTACTTGAACCTCAGGCTTGTAAAGGTATGATTTGCTTGTTGTGAGTTGGGAGAAGTTGACAATGTTCTAATTGTTTTCAGGAACCCTCTGAGATGAACTTAGCTGTGTAAATATGCTCCTGATGGGTTTGAATGTATGGAAAGCCGGAAGGCCTCGCTCACTCGGAACTGTCAAATGGCCTTAAGCGCGGTGATGGATCCATTTAAGGCAGTAGGACCTCAGGTACCTCGGTTTACATAATTACATCGCTTACTTGTTGGTTGATAGAAATCACATGTCTCCATAGCGTACGCCGAAATCGCCATTCAGGTTCTAAACAATTAGCTTCAAGTTTTAAGTTCTGCATGTACATAACTTATGTAGAAGTGAATTTGGATACAAGAGTTTAATTTTCGTCATTAGCTACTCTTCGCTTCCCTCCGAGTCATTATCATCAGAGTTGTTGCTTTCCTCATCAGATGAGAAATGGACAATTCCATCAGCCAAGTCACTATCCTCAATATTTGGACCAAGACCTCCTTGAGCGCCACCCATGTACCCACTTTCTTCATCATACAAAAGGCTTTGCAAATCTTCAACTTCTAGCCCAATGTTGACATTCAATGCTCCTTCAACTTCCTTTACAAATTCCTCCCTGTCATCCTGGAAGCCTCCCAGCTGGAAGGTCGGTAGTAGAGGAGCATTAGTTTCAAACTTGTGAAGAAGTTCTTCATAGACATTCCAAACATTATGCCGGGTGACCACAGGACTGCCAATTTGTTGATACCATTGTGTGATCCAATAATTGAACTGGGGTGGTACAAGGTCAAACACAGGATGATCTGGAGGTGCATAGAGCTTCTCTGTCTGCTGAATATATTCAGCATTTGGATCAATGGTAACCTATCATGAAATTAAATAAATAATGGGACTAAAATATCATTGAACTGCTTGCCTTGAAATTGAGGGCCTGATAATCTTCAGGATGCTCATCAATATCATCAGGGGGACCATGAGGAAGGTTTTTGTTTTTCTGGGCACGTCGCTTGGTTGAATTCATGAGATCCATGTAATCATCAAGCTCAGCCTGAACCATGGAATGACTACCATTTGAACACATTACTGGGAACAGTGGTTAGTGAAGTTCCAACATCAAACAAAGAGCAAAATTGAACACTAACTATTTTAGTGGGTTCTGACAGCTATAATTAACACTGGGGTTGGAAAGGATTTCCTCTATCCCTTCCATAAAGTTGCGGCGGAGGTTTGACCAAGCAATTTCTGGTGGCAAATTATTTTTCTCTTTCATGTATCTATGTTGTAATGTGCCCACAAGGTCCGGGTCGAGGCTTTGTCTGATGAATGAATGTCCCTTGGCAATGCAGAAGTTTTCAGCTCCAGGATCACTTTGGATGACCAGTGGAATGTCTATATATCATCAGTTCAGGGTACACTGTGCTCTAAGGGAGTTGAATTCAGAACACTCACATCCATCCTTTTTAATGCAGTCCAAGTAGTACCGAAAAATAAGCCGTGGGTTTGAATTTGTCCACCAAACACGTAACCACTTGAACTTTCCGGTGAATGGATCCAGTCCTTTTCATACCATCAAATATAAGGGACTATATGTGCATGGAAAATTTTACCTGTGTGAAGTGCCAGGCCATGAATTTTCAGCTTGTCATGCTGATCTATGCAGTATAGATCATTGACACCAGCAGCCCAAAACCTTCTACGCTTGAGGTGTCGACGAACCCGTTTCTTTACCAGATCAGGTTCATAGTGGTGCATATAATTAATGATAACCCTCCTAGGCTTTGTTAGTCCAAAAAAAAATTAACCAACATTGCAGGCAGCAATTTTCCTTACCTTGTGACTTCTTTCCCTCGCTGACGAAAGATCTTTTTGATACGGCCATAGCCTGCACTAGGATACCGTTGACGTAGATCTATCATGTCGGGAATTATATCCTCCACCGTATAACCTAGGCTTATTAGGCTGCTTATTTACCTGAACATTGATTGTAAGTCTACCTGCTGATCTAGACCTAATTAGTCCCAGGTCATTTCTGTATTGTCGGAACTTCTTGATTCCTTAAGTTGAATGTAAGATCGGGCATATATGCTGTAAATGAAAGATTACATGCGCTAGTCCATATTTCTCTTGATCAAAGAGATTTTTGTCTTTCAACTTCTGTAGGATCTGGATATCATCCAGTTCCCGATTCCAATATTTACGGATATGGGGTTCAAGCTCAGGCAAAGGTGCTGCTCCACAAGTAATTTTTCCTTGAAGATAAGTACTTGGGACTCACGGTTAGGTTTGTTTTTCCCTATAGACAGACAAGATAAACGGACTATGTACGCCCTTCAAGCCAGTTGGGATGCTGTATTTATATTTTCTCGACCACAGCTGTGTTATCTGGCACGAAACCCCCTCAAGCCTCGAGGCAGCATTACATGGCCTCATGTAATCAAAATCATGATTGTCAAAGATATTTTCAAACCAGTTATTAGCAATCTCACCATCTGATTCTGATTAATGCAGCCTCGAAATAGCCTCATGCAAGATCTTGCAGGTTCATTTAACTACGCTGTCTTTTAGCATCTGAACTCTGAATACACTCTCATATGAATTGATGCCTTGATTTAAAATTCACAAAACCTTGTAAAAATTTTAAGGTAGATCTACACCATTAAAGAAAGAAGCTTTGCGCAACATCAAGCATGAATTTTTCTGATTCATTGGAGTACTGCCTCATGCAATATCATGATAATCAGCCTCGAGTCTGCATTGCGCAATCTCAAATCCGGCTCGGTGATCACTGATCAGGCTGAATACAGCCTCAAAACTAATTGATGCAACCTTAAGGCATGATGTAATCTTTCAAATGAGTCTTGAACTAGGACTCTCGGTCAGCCTCAAATGACCTCAAAGATGTTGAAACAATCCTTACAGGAGATCTCGGGGAGCCTAAATATAGCCTTGTCCTGCCTCATACAGCCTGCAGTCTCGAGGTGGGTTTGTGCACTCAAGTCATAATTTTATGTATTTCAGTATATATACCAAGTGTGCCAACCTCAGACGTATCAGTTCAGTCTTGTTCACTTTCAAATTTTTTTCTGACCTCATGAATATTGTACCATTTACCTCTGACCATACAGCTCAGCAGGACTTTTACTGTCAGCGGAGTTCCTGTAACAAGCTAGTGCATGCTGGTGAGGAAAAAGGATTTTTCAAAAATCACGATGGCCGCTGGAAAGAAGTATGTGGATACTGCAAGCTGCATTATGACAAGAAGGGTAAGACCATTATTGAAACCACATCCCAAAGTAAGAGACTTCAATGGACTTCATTTTTTGCCTCTCTCTTACTTATGTTCAACTTTAATATTCACTCTATTTAGTTAATCGGCAAATGTTACCACCAGCCTCCTCCGTCTGTGCACCGTCAACCAGATCCAAAGCGGATTGCACAAAGTGTGAATGCTGCTCAGCGACATGGTAAACACTTATTTCTTGAATGATAGATTTAGATTACTAAGTTGACATTTTGTGTTTTAGATGCCCCAAAGCATGCAACAAAGGCAACACCTTTGCCAGTGAGCAGTCAAGGTACCAGAAACTATCTTTATTTTGCTCAATTCTACTTAATGCTGATATGGACTGTAGGCCCCAAAATCAATATTCATGCTTCAGGGTATATATGCAGCAGCAGCAGTCTTCAAATAATGTTCCTCAGTTCATCCCACGTCCCCGAGCCACTGGCTACACTGCTGCCCATGATCAGCATCAAGCTCAAACAGAGCTGTGGCGATCGAAAGCTTATGCACCAAGTGGAGAAATTGTTAGTGTGAATATCGGAGTTGCATATCTTCCAACTGGAAAGCTTAAGGAAGTGGTTCTTCCTGCATCAGGAAAACCTGGGTGGTCTCCAGAGATCTCCAGAGCAGCCTGTAGCTTCTGGAGCAGCTGGAGCAAGGTTAACTATTCCAGAGACCATATAAACCTCTGGACTCTGGAGACCTCTGGAGACCTCTGGAGACCTCCAGAGAGCTATTCAATCAAGTTTCCATGTCATGTAACCATGCATTAATAATAGAAATTTTATATTCATCATTTTTATGTACTGTGACAATATTTAGGTGCACTGCAGCAATTATTATTATGTAGTAGTAATAAGTGGCAAGTACTGGACGAGTCTTCTGTTTTTCCCCTCCCAATGTTTCCATAGTGCTCTTCTCAATATCTGCCTCCATTGCCCAAACCCTTCTGCATTTCTGGAAATCACCTCTAAAAAGCAACGTTATGTGAAAGTGAAACTTACAGTGAAAGGATAGAACGTTGCAACAGTGGGAGAAGGGGGAAAAAAATACAAGTTCATCTTCTTCAAAAGTTGAAAGCCCATGCATTTTATATCACTTCCTGATAGTTTACAGCATTGTTGATGACACGAGGAGTTGCTGACAGCAACCATCATTATGTTGAGGGCACTCGAGGCCATCATTTTTGGTGCTACTCTGGCTGACAGCCAGACTAGCTCCAAAAAAGGAAAGTCCGATCATTCTCAAAGTACCATCAATCGGCAACTACAGCTTTGTTCTCTCCAGCATCTCCAGAGTTCTCCAGAGCTCTCTGGAGACTTATTCAATTCTCTGGATGCTCCAGCAGCTCCAGCAAAAATACGGGTTTTGCTGATGTGTATGTGTTTAAAACTTTTGCTTTTGACTTGTTGATAATCAACTGACAATGGAAAATTAATGAACTACTTCATTTTGTAGGCCATTAAAGACACTATCAGGGATTTGGATGCCTACTCAACAATTCCACAAATTTGCTTTACTGTTCTGAAGGTCATCAAACCAAAGCTTGATGATTTTACCAAGGCCACCACATTTAGTTTTGACTTGAGTAAACTGAACCTACGTGATATCTCTGCAAAGATGAATGTTGACATGGATGGTGCAACTCTCAGCCAAACAGAACCTTACTTCCGTCAAGCTTGTCTCAAAATAAATGAAAAAAACAAAACAACTACGTTTTGTGAACCTACTGCTCCATTTAAGGTTCTCCAGCTCCTTGTGATATCATCGGAAGAATGGGATGATTGGGAAGATGCTTGCGAAAAAATTGACGCTGTTCAGGTCAGCTACATTCATTTTATAATGTATTTTTCTGATCAGCTGCCTATAACAGTCAACTTCTTCTGTTCAACAGTCTAGTAGCGCAGTATGACACACATCCAACTACACATTCATTTTTTTCACACAGTTCCTTATAGTCATGCACTTCTCAAAGATTATCGGAGAAAAATCAACAGGGATCTAACACAACTCCATCTACCACCACCTCTACTGGTACTAGTAAAAGGGGAAGAAGTGCAAGTCCAGTTTGCTCTCATAATTTTTTTTTTTGATTCTTATTACTGTTCCATTGATCAGCAATCCACTGCCGAGCCTACTACTTGTCCAAAAACCAAAAAAATTCAGTCATCTTGGAAATCACCTTCTAGAGAACAGGTACTTGGAGTACTTGCTCATAGGGGCAATTCCTAGTGGCTGGTGATGCTGGGACCAGTCGACAAATTTTCACCGGTTTTCTTGCTCCAATTCCAGATGTCTCATTCTTAGACATCATTTCCAGTGTTGTGGCTGACAGATTTCACTTTGATACTTTTAAACTCCCATCACCGGTGCTCCTGACAGTGGACTTGAGCTTTGAACATGAAATAGGAGCTGGTGGATTCAAATCCTGCCATCCAGCAGAACTTCACACTCAAACCCTGATGTCTGGCAAGGAGATTGTCTTGAAAGAGTTGTATGTCAACAAAGCAAACCAGCGGTACAATTCATATTTTTAATCACTGTTATTTTCTCTAATAATTACCATTATAGTGGTGTTCTTAGCCAGGGACGGATGTCGGGAGCTCCTGAATTTGCCATGATGATGACTGAAGCCAATATTCACTATTATGCCATTGCCCTGATGAATTTTGTGTTGGAATATCAAAGGTAAATATATTCTGTTGAACTATACATGGAACGCTTTCTCATAGTCTCCACTTGTTTGTATCATCATCCCATGCACTCCACTATTATCATCTCGCAGACTCCACTCAGTCTCTCGCCGTATCCACTTGCTCTCTCGCAGTACCCACCTTACCGTATGGACAGTAGCCACACATATTCACGCAGTAGCCACTTGCCCGATATATCGTTTGTACTTAGGACTGTATATAAGCTTAGGTACCATACCCTGTAAAAACACCGTCGTCCCCCATCAATCTGTGTGATCGTTACTACTAAGTCCTGTGTGGACTTACTGCTGCTACTTCCTAGATTAGGAACCTAACTCTAATAGGTTATGGGCCCCGGCCTTAACCATTGACGCATCTATTTGTGGACATAACTCTTGTTGATGTCACAACCTAGGCCTACTGCACCAGCAGCTCGCAGAACAGCATCAGGACAAGCCGCCGCCACCGCAGCATCCAGCAGTAAACCAGCGCCTTTACCATTACCATTACCAGCCACCGATCAGAAGGCACCTTGCGCTTCGAAATCTCATATAGCGGATAAAGACGAAACCCGCGACAGGTGGTGGAATCCAAGCGACCAGAGGTGGTTTGTTTGTGCTAAACAGCCTTGCCCAAACCAGTACGATACTCCTCACAAGGATACTAAATATACTGCAGAATTACCGGATTACACCGATCTACCTGATATTGTTCAAGAACAATTTATCAAAATTGCAGAAAACGAAAGACAGGAGAAAAGACGCAGCGAACGTCTAGCTGGCAAACAGAAAGCCGCAGCCTCATCTTCATCTAATCCCACTCCAGCACCTACTCCTTCACCAGCTCCAGTTTCGTTACCGAAATAAGAGCCACAGCAAACACCACCTCCACTTCCACCAAATCCATCTCCACAGCCATCTCCACAGCAAACTCCACAGCCCTTACCAAGTAATCTTCCACAAAGATCTCCACCCTCATCTCCATCAGATTCAGGATCTGAATCGTCAGGGGCATTTGAATCAGATTCCGACGAAGACAGTATGTCTAAAGCACTAAAAGCCTTTGATAAGGTTACAACCTTAAAGTCGGACGGATCAAACTGGGATACGTGGAAAACTCGAGTAGAATTCGCAGCCAGATCTATCGGCTACCAGCGTTATTTCGAATGGAATCCACATTTGATAACGGATCCAGACGCAACGGAGAATGATAGAGAAAAGGACAACGACCTTTTGAATGCTATCATTGGCAGGTTATCAGATGGAATATTCCGAAGGTATAGGAACTACGACAACACGAAACGGTTGTGGGAAAATTTACTCGCTGATTATGATTCTAAAAACGCTCTTACTGAATCATTTTTGCAAAGACAACTCCACACTATGCAATGCTCGGACCCATCCAAGGTCAATAAACATTTGGACAATATGATCAGCATCCGCGACGACCTCACTACTAGGGGAATCAATATCAACGACAATATATTTGTCAACACCATTATGTCCTCTGTCCCCGACACCTTCAAAGCCACCATAAACGCATTGGCTGTTTTCTCCGTGAAAGCAGACAAAAAGCTTAGTCCTGCCGAGCTTATTTCCACCATTCGTGCTGAATCAATGGTACACCAAATGCGACATGATCACAAGAAGGAATCGGCAAACTATGCCGGTAACAGGGGAAGAGGAGGTTTCCGAGGTCGTGGAAATTCCTTCAGGGGAAATTCCCGAGGCAGAGGCAGAGGCCGCAGAGGATCGACGAGTCGTCAGGACTCTGTTTGTTACAACTGCAGAGGTAAAGGTCATTTTGGAAATCAATGTCCATCGGAGAAACGCAGTCAGGCCAACGAGGCCAAGGAGACGAAGGCTCCTAAAGAGAAGCAGAAGAAGAAGTCAGATGGAAACTGGAGAGATAGGCCGAAGAACAGCGAAGTGGCATCCTCATCCATGATTGAGGAAGTACCAGAGTCATCATGGGCAGCAATCGAAATTCCCGCTAAGCATGGGAATCTTGTTTTCGATTTTTCCGAAATAGCTGATAAATTCGAATTAGCTCTTGCATCACCGAGCGATCAAAACTGCATAGTACAAAACATCAAAGTTGACAGTCCTCCACCTCTTACTCTTAACAATGAAGAGGAGGAAGAAGTATACGTCGACGTTAACCTCTTTCCTTCCTTCAAATTTGGATATGACACCGAAGAAGGAGTTGGAAAAGGTGATCACGCTTACGCTGCAGCCCACAGTTACGGAGCAATTCTTTTTGACTCCGGATGCTCCACCCACATGACGCCACTCACTGACGAACTCAGGAATCAACGAGAGATTCCAACGCGAGTCATCCAGGCCGCTAACGCGGAAACCTTCATGGCAAACATCTCCGGCACACTCCATCTGGGACTTCCAACAAACAAACAAGAAATAAGAATGTTAAAGCTCCCCAACACCCTTCTATGTCCAGACACTCCCAACACACTTGTATCACTGGGAAAACTCGACGATGATGGTTACGCCATCCACACCGCAAATGGTAAAATGACGATCAGAGATCGCCAGGGGAATCTCGTGTGAGTGATCCCAAAGACTAACGGACTATACCAGATCCCATCACGGGAACATGCTTATTCGACTAAGATCGGCAGATTGGTATCTCTTTACGAGGCACACTGCATCTTAGGTCACCTCAACTATGCTTACGTGAAGCATATGTTCCGAGACAACCAGGTTCGTGGAATCGGATTGGATCCGAAGCAAATGGACGAACCAGAATGCTGTGCTTGCATGCTTGGGAAAGCATCCAGGTATCCTATCGCTCAGGTGCGATCATCTCCACGTGCGGAGAATTTTGGAGACATCTTCCACATGGACATGTGGGGACCATCACAAGTCAGGACGGTAAACCATTGCATTTACACGCTGACTGTAGTTGACGAAGCAACTGACTGGTTGGAGGAACCCCAAATGAAGTCGAAGGACGAGTCATTTGCACAGTACGTGGTTCTCCAAACAGGTCTCCAAACTCAATACGGCACAACCGTTAAAGTTCTCCACTCTGATCGAGGGGGAGAATTTCTCAGTAACGAATTCACGGCATATCTGGAACGCATTGGGACACGACAACGTCTCACGGTACACAACACCCCGGAACACAATGGTATAGCGGAACGTGCACATCAAACTTTGCTGAACGCAGTTCGAAGTCTTTTGATTTCATCAGGACTGCCAAAATGGCTTTGGGGATTCATGATGAAATATGCGGTATATGTTTGGAACAGGACACCAAAGAAGGCCATTGGAATGGCCACTCCATACGAGAAACGGTTTGGTATTAAACCGGACATTACTAATCTTCGAATCTTCGGCAGTATCGTTTACATTAAACGAGAAAAGGAACCCGGCAAATTGGAACCACAGGCCCAGGAAGGACGCTGGATAGGACTTGAACCCGAATCGAACAGTCACTACATCTACTGGCCAACACGTCACACTGTCACAACGGAGAGGAACGTAGTTTTCTCTAACAGGCAGATCCAACCCGTTGAAGGGGAGGATGGAAATTTGGGAAATTTAGAAACATCAGTCACCGAGTCGGAACAGCCTGTCATACCAGTTCCAGAAGAGATTGCCGAACCAATTGCACCAGACGAAGTATCTGGGAAACAAGTCAGACAACCCACCAAGAAGATCAGGGACGTCATTGAAGGACTTGGAGAAGGAAGTGATGAGTTGCGACATCTTACTGCATCTCTAGGTCAGGTAACATCAGAAATAGAATCTGATCCTTTATCTGTTGCAGAAGCTATGCGACAACCTGACAGCTCCAAATGGTACGATGCCATGAAGGACGAAATCTCCAGACTCCAGGAGCGTGGAACCTATACAATTGTCACTCCACCTCCAGATGCCAATATTCTCACATCCAAATGGGTCTATCAAACCAAGAAGGATGAACGAGGTCACATTACAGGACACAGAGCTCGTCTTGTTGTACGTGGATTTAATCAGATCCCAGACGTTGACTACTTCCCAGATGAAACATTCGCATCTGTCGCAAAACTCGCATCAGCCCGTGCTATACTCAGCATTGGAGCTGAGAAGAGCATGATTATTCACCAAATGGATGTGAAATCAGCTTACCTGTACGGGAAATTGGACGACAACGAGCGCATTTTTATGAAGGCACCTCCAGGCATTGATATAGGGGTAAAACCAGGTCAAACTCTACGGCTTAAACTCGCACTTTACAGACTTAAACAAGCCGGTCGACGATGGTACATGCGATTCAGGGAAATCATGACCCAACTCGGGTTTAAATGGTCTGATTTTGATCATGCTGTTTTCTATTGCACTAATCCCTTCACCATCATTTTCATACATGTTGATGACATGACATTGGTTACCAAAACCCTGGCCATCATGGAGAAACTAAAGAAAGATATTGGGGCTATAATCAAAGTTGTTGATTCCAGAGAAATCCATTGGCTACTTGGGATTGAGATCCGAAGATCTCTCCATAATAGGACAATTCACCTATCCCAGCGGTCATACATTGACGCCATACTCTCTCGCTATGGATTCTCGGATATAAAGCCACTCTCTATCCCCTTCGATCCCCACATTCACCTCACCAAAGACCAATCACCCAAAACGGTCGAGGATATCGCTTTCATGCGCGACAAACCCTACAGAGAGGCACTTGGTGCTCTCCAGTACTTATCCGTCGCTACGAGACCTGACATCACGTATGCAGTCTCCATCCTTGCTCGCTTTTCACAAAACCCTGGCATCACTCATTGGAACGGTGTACGCCGTGTCTACGCCTATCTCAGATACACTCGAGACTTTTGGCTCAGTACGAGCAACCAGGAGACAGTCCAAGGCTACACGGATGCGGATGGTATGTCCCAAGAGGATCGACATGCTATTTCCGGGTACATTTTTATGTTGAATGGCGGAGCAGTATCTTGGTCGTCGAAACGACAGGATACCATTTCTTTATCCACCACGGAAGCCGAGTATATCGCTTTGACCCATGCGGCAAAGGAAGCGATCTGGCTTAGGAATCTTTTGTCGGAAATCTTTGGTCCAATTACTCATGCGATCCCTATCATGTCAGACAATCAGTCCGCCATCGCATTGGCAAAGGATGATCGTTTTCATGCCAGGACCAAACACATTGATATCCGATACCACTTCATCCGCTACGTCATCGAGGAAGGTAAAATTCGTCTTACATACTGCCCTACCGAAAACATGACGGCAGACATCTTCACCAAAGCCTTACCTTCGATGAAAGCCAAACACTTCGCAGCATCCATGGGATTAGCAAAGGTTTGAAGGGGAGTGTTGGAATATCAAAGGTAAATATATTCTGTTGAACTATACATGGAACGCTTTCTCGTAGTCTCCACTTGTTTGTATCATCATCCCATGCACTCCACTATTATCGTCTCGCAGACTCCACTCAGTCTCTCGCCGTATCCACTTGCTCTCTCGCAGTACCCACCTTACCGTATGGACAGTAGCCACACATATTCACGCAGTAGCCACTTGCCCGATATATCGTTTGTACTTAGGACTGTATATAAGCTTAGGTACCATACCCTGTAAAAACACCGTCGTCCCCCATCGATCTGTGTGATCGTTACTACTAAGTCCTGTGTGGACTTACTGCTGCTACTTCCTAGATTAGGAATGTAACTCTAATATTTTGCATATGCATATATTGAGGACCTTCAGCAAAGGAAAGGTATAGCATTTGGATTTTCACTACTGTATTATCATGATATTCACTCAGCTGCAGAACTACCACCAAACCTTTCAATTCCCCAACTGAGATTTGTTGAGGCTGCAGTTTTCACAGTCATGTCTGGGGAAGCAAAGCATTTGAAGTCTGGCCAAAGTGCACCAGCCCGCACATTCCTCATTGAGGAAAGAATCGAAGTCCTGGATAATTCTATTAACCAACCCCGCTGCTCAAACACAATCCTGCTACAACCCTCCTTCAATGAGTCGCCTCTGGAGCAGCCCTAGTGCAATAGGCGGAGCCGTCCGCAGAGCCCCGCCGAGAATGTCACAAGCAGCAAATTAAACAGTAACCCCTCCTTGCACCTTGCTAAGGCCCTTTCTACCTACAGAATTCACGGGTCCACCCGCCCGAGGTCTACAAGTGAGAGGGCCGCTTAGCAGTGCACTCAGCTAGCCTGGTCCCTCCAGCCTAGAACCATCTGCAGGTAATATTACCCAAGTTTCTTCATGGTTCCGTATACGCCGTTTCGTCGAACACTCGAGTATAGATACAGCACTGCTTACTACCTAGTACCTACCTTTCTCTCTTTTTCCTTCCTCACCGATCGTACTAGGTATAGTCTCTGTTCCGGTATATTCTTTATATTTTTCTTACGCTCTGTTTCTCTCTTTTTCCTTCCTCACTGATTGTACTAGTCTAGTACATTGTACATTGATTTCCCACCCCTCGCTACCTACACTACCTCGGTTTCCCACCCTGTATCTAGCACTGGTTTTGGTTGGGTTTTGGTTTTTTCTTGCCCCCTTTCACCTTTCTTGCTCGTACCTCCCAGTACTTCCTCCTCTCTAATACAAAAAATGGCCCTTTGGGTCGGTTCTACTGGCTAAACACCTGTCCGCAGGTTGAACCTAAGCGATTGGAGAGATATTACGCATACAGTACTAAATTTGTCACTGGACATCAGTCACATCACTCCGAGCCTCCGCCGCCTCAGAACTTAATGAAAAAAGTCTGTAGGCTGGGTTGTTATGATTTGTGTCAAAATGAGGGATTGTGTTCGGACAGCGGGGTTGGTTAATAGAATTATCCCGAAGTCCCTCCCAATGGTACATTCACAAAATATATCCACAATGGAAGTCCCTTCCCTCTTTTGGATGGTTTTGAGAAGGACTATGATATTTGCCTCTTTCTCTGTGCCTGCCAACACTTGCAATATAGCAAGACACAAGAATTGCCATATGTCTCAGACTATCAAGGTTATGGTAACCTCTTGACTGATGCACAAATCATGACATCGCCGTATGTTTACTTTGATTTGATTTCATATACAAGAGTTTTACTAATCTCTTGTAAAAGGGAATTGTTAAGCAAGATCTATGGAGAGGATTTAGACAGCAATGCAAGAATTGGAAAGGGAGTATTTGGAGATGGCAATATTGAAACATGCTTCAACAGTTTCCCTTTGGAGCATGAATGTAATGATTTCTGTGCTTGGATGGAGTTGCAGTGTTTCGGAAGAGCAGGAAGTGAACCAAATGAGGAAGCATGATACAATATCTAGAACTCTATAAGTATATAAATATCCGTAGGAAATGTACATATGAAAAATCGAAGTAGGAACGCTAAGCGCTGACAAGTGAGACTGACGTACTATTATGTAAGTTCTTAGGGTGGGGTTTCCTGGGTCCTTGACAGTTGCCATCAACGGAACCGTCAAAAACGAGCGAGGCCTTCCGGCTTTCCATATGAATGCAGTTTTTAAAGGTCAAAACATTTGTCCTAACTTTGGTCACTGTTATTGGCCAGTAGATGCAAGGGGGGCTGTGGAAAAATTTTTCTGGAAAACAATGGTATCTGAATGTGTTAGGATGTGTCGCGTTTGCTTCTCGAAAATTGAGAAACGGGATTGTTGGACCGTTTTAACGGTTTGGAGGGAGTTTGATTGGATTCGGAACGAGCGCTAACGGAAAACCGCTGGGCAGATATGTGCAAGTAGACCACAAAGGTGTGTTTAAGATGCTTTAAGAGATGGGAGAGTATGGTGAGTTTTTATAATAATGATTATTATTATAGGTGTTTAATAGGAGCAGGTGGGCTCAACTATAGTTTGTAGTAGACAGGTTGAAAGGTTTAAAGCTTATATTAAAGCTTAGATTGAATGCAAACGGAGTTCGATGACTTAACGTTAAGGGGTTAAGGGGATTGGTAGAGGTGAGAGAGAGGAGAGAATAAGAGAACGTAGAGAGAGAAGAAAAACCGATAGATTGACAAAATAACTGATCTGGGGACCTTACAGGCAAGGTCCCCAGCTTATATAGTGTATCGGACAGTAAATAATATATCCTAAACGATCTTGTTGACCTGCGTAGGCGTAGTCGCGCAGTGGAATGAGCTGCGCGACCTGTGCTTACGACTGGGCCGCAGTCCGCGCAGTATTTGCACGGACTGTCTCTCAAAAAGGGAATAGTGCAACGTGTCGTTCAGGAGGATCAACACGTCGCGATAACCGTAATGTATGAAAATAAACGTACGCGAGAGTCGATAGTAAACCGTAAAGTGAGGTGTCTGTAGAATAAACGATGGGCGATAGTGGGCAGTCGTGATAGAGGAGTTTAATGAAGTGACCGGGGTATTCGAGAGTGATAGTTTGAAGGAATAATGACTAGTAGGGTGGCGACGGCGATGATGACGACAACTCGAGTCATCGTGGAAAGGAGCTCGTTCTCGGTGTATTTGTTCGCATATAGGAGTGAATGACGAAACGAGACATTAAGCAGTCAGCCCATAGTTGCGGCTGTGGCTTGACAATGGTTGTATTTATCCCAAAGGAGGGTAACGTCGCCGTTGAAGTCCTTCAAATAAGAGGCGTCTCTGCTAGATGTTGTGGGAGGAGTTATTCGTCCGAGGATCGTAATTGACCGAGATTCGAAAAGAGGAATAAATGAAGAATATTGTTGAGGGAATTATCGGAGGAAATGCTGGGGAATTCCGCGTAGTAACGTCGTTAGGACATTTTGGGCTAGCGGTTGAGGTTGAACGACCGAGAACGTTGTAATTTGGAGGATGGGAAGGGGGATCATGGAGGTACGAGAGAAAGAGTCATAATTTGGGCGGTGCCGTTAACCGGCAGGCTATTTGCCGTCGGTTATCTGGGGCGTACCCCGTGCACGCGTCCTGGCCTTGTTTGGACTCGTTAGGAAGCGCGACGCTTCCTAACAGAATGCTTAGGTCCTAGGATGGCAGACATAAGAGGAAAAGCTTCAAGCTCCAACTTCCTTGCAATCTCATGCTCTCCAAGTACTATGGGTCTGGATGCTGTTTTCCAAGCAGTTGTGTCCGCAGTTCCAGGACTTTTATCTCAAGCTTCTTTGCACTCTGAGGATCCCCCATATCACTGATAGGTTCTGGCAAGATTTCCCATGGCAAGCAATGTGTTTGGAGGCTGTTTTCCAAGCAGTTGTGCCCACAGTTCCAGGACTTCAATCTCAAGCTTCTTTGCACTCTGAGGATCTCCCATATCACTATAGGTGTTAGATATCATATGATATTGGTAAGCAGTTCCGATTAGCTGTTTGCACGGCAAAGCTTAACTGGGACCGGAGTTATTCCTTTACATATGATTCTTTTATTATTTTCTCATGTATTCGGAATTTACACATATACTCCATGTTTTGGCGATCCCTCTTTTCCCTCAGCCTTCATCACTATCACTGTGACTTCTGGCTGAGGTATGTTTCCCTGTTTATACTATATGCTTCATTATACTTATACTATACCTATAGTCTAGTATTGTGCTAATCTAGTGCTCTAGATTTTAACAGGTTATGGGCCCCGAGTCTGCCTAATAATCAAAGCCAATTACAGTCACTAGTGAACCGGAATCTTTTCATTTCTTCCTCATTATTATCGAACTCTCATATCATCACTGAACCATGGGTACTCCTGTTACTGCTGCTACACAGACTGCACCTATTCCTCCTGCTCCTCCTGCTACTCATACTTTGCTCCCTACCACTTGGTTGATACCGAGTGGTGGTACTGGTCTTTTTCCAAAGGCTGAGCATCAGATGCTTAAAGGAGAGGAGAATTACGCTCCTTGGTCTAACATCTTTTTGACTGCAGTCAAGACCATTGGATGCAAGCAGATCTTTTCTGGTGTCATTCCCTGCCCAGATCCAGTTCTACATCCCACTGAATACAGAGTCTGGTCAGTCATGGATTCTTACGTTTGGAACATGCTCAGTCAGTGTATTCAATACTCTATGCTGGGCATGATCCAGGATCTAAATTGTCATGCTGCGTTTAATCGCCTGGCAGCTACTTTTGGTCCCAAGGGTTCAGGTCTATTGATGACTTTCTTTTCACGCCTCAAGCGCCATCTCACTTTTTTGCATGATTTCGCATCTCTGTCAAAACACTGCCAGGATTTCAAAACTTCATTGCGGAACATCAGGCAGAGTGGCTATACGGTTGATGAGGGTTTTGCTTCTGCCATTCTTGTCACCACTCTCCCCAACAATCCTAATACTCCTGGGTCTTGGCACACCTGGATTAGTAGTTTTTTGTTGACCTCTGCTACCATCATTGTGTTGACTGTTGCACAAATTCTTGGCTCCCATTGTTCAGCTCACCCTGACAAAAGTGGAGACTCTGGCACGTTGAACGTTGATTCAGCTATCACCACTGTTGAATGTGCACTACTTGCTAAAGGGAAGTATTTCTGCTGAAATTGTCTTACCCAAGGTCATACTATTGACTATTGCCGTCAACCTGGTGGTGGTAAGCACAATCCTAACGGTAATCAGGGAGGTAAAGGCAAGAATAAGGGGAAGAAGGGTAAAGATTGAGCCCATGCTGTTGATAGTGGGGGAGGAGGTGGTAATGAGCAACCTACCTCATTGAACTTTGTAGAATCTGTTTCCGGCACCAATATTATTGATTATTCCATTTACACGGCGACTGACTCTTCTCCAGGTCCAAATTCCCCCCAGCCTATCAATGAGTCAGTGTATCCAGCTGGTACTACTGCCAATAGGCCTCCCATTATCATTGATTCCGGTACAACGTCTCACATCCATTCTGTCCGTGCCAATTTCACAACTTTCCACCATCCAGCCATTTCCCAGAAAGTTACTGGATTTGGTTCTGGTACAATGAAGATTGCAGGTTGTGGTATAGCTGTTTTTCTAGCTCATCGCCACCACACAATGGCTCACTTTAGTCTTAAAGACACCGATTTTGTTCCCAATTCATCTCCAACACTTATTTCAGTCTCCTGATTTGACAAAGCTGGATGCTATACTGTCTTTGGAGCTGGAAAATGTGTATCATTCATGAAGGATGATGCTGGTGATTTTATCCAGCACCTACTTGATGATGAGGAGATTGTTTTTACTGGGACTAAAGATGGTACGGGATTATACCACCTTGACTCTGCAACTCCTACCTCTGCGTTCACATCTTCATCTTCCTCAGATTTCACACCTCCACTGTACACAAAACTGGTAAAACTACATCACGAGCTTGGTCATTTAAATTACCCTGCTTGTTGATCATTGTACTGTTCAGGTCAGTTGGAGGGGATAACCATGAAACTTATGGCCGCAGAATTAGCTGCAGATCCCCCTGTCTGCAATGCATGCGCTAGGGGTAAGCTCACCAAAGCGCATTTTCCTGAATCGGACTCTTGTGCTAGTGAGCCACTAGAGTTAGTCCATTTGGATCTTTGGGGTCCTGGGCCAGTTGAAGGATACAAATCTGGCAAGTGTTATCTCATCACTTTCCTTGATGATTACTCGCGTATGGCTTGGGGTTATCTTCTGAAACGGAAGAGTGATGCTTTTGAAGCATTCAAGCTCTGGATAGTGGAAGTTGAGAAAGTGACCAGTAAATCTTTAAAAGAATTTTTTACTGATAACGGCGGGGAGTATATTTCAACCAAGTGGGAGAATTGGATGAAGGAGAGAGGAATCCGTTGGGAGAACTCTGTTCCTCATACTCCCCAGCAAAATGGTCGCGCTGAACACCTCAATTGTACAATTTTCGACCAAGTCCGCACTATTCTCCTTGCTTCTGGTCTTCCACTATCTCTTTGGAGCTATGGTGTAGGTTATCTGTTATTTACGTGTGCATGTTGTTACATGGAGCCTCTGACTAAGGGGGAGATACCTTACCATCTCTTCTACAAGAAGAATCTTGACCATCAAAAATTCCATCCTTTTGGATGTCAAGTTTGAGCTTATAACCATGATCAGAACCACAAATTGGATCAACGGGGAGAACCAGGATTTTTTGTTGGGTATGATTTAAATCATTTGGCATACTTGGTTTACACTCCAGGTAAAGGCATACGGTCAGCGATCTCTATTCGTTTTGATGATAATGCCTCTGGGAGAGATCTTATGAGCGCCGAGGGGGAGTCCTATGATTATTCGTCTCTCAAAAGTTCTAACACTGACGATGATGATGGCCCCCCAATTATTGTTCCATTCACTCCTGCCACCAATCCAAATCCTATTCCTCCTGCTCCTGTTACACCTCCACCTCGTGTTTGGCCTAATCTGATGCCCTCTAATGCTACTCCTGCTAAGACTCGTTCTCAGACTAAAGCAGAGGTGCAACCAGAGCCTGTTGATTCCAATACTGAGGATGAGGGGGAGCCAGAAGTTGAACAAGCTCATCTTTCAAGAAGTGATATTCCTCTTAATCTTGCACAAGCTCTTGCCTCTCCTGACCATTTGGAGTGGAAAGAAGCATGTCATTATGAGCTCAACAAGTTGCTCAAAACTGGGACATATGACCTTGTTCCACTTCCTCCAGACCGTAAAGCTACAGGTAGTCGTTGGGTTTTTGCTGTAAAGCAAAATGCCAACAATCCTGAGGACATTGAGCCCTATCAAGCTAGACTTGTTGCTCAGGGGTTTACTCAAATCCCAGGTGTTGATTTTGTTGACACCCATGCACTGACTGCACATATAGAATCCGTTCGTGGAATTGCAACCGTTGCTGCCATTGAGGACTGGGAGATTCATGTCATTGACGTGAAGTCTGCTTATCTCAATTCTGAGATTCCTGATGACCAGCCAGCGTATGTGAAGCAGCCACCAGGATTTGCAGTCAAGGGAAAAGGAGATTGGGTTTGGAAACTCAAGAAAGGCCTTTATGGACTTAAACAGTCTGGGTATCTCTGGTATGAGATACTCAAAGGTGTTTTAGAGTCACTTGATTTCCATCTCTGTCCTTCTGATCCCTGTGTGTTCATTTGCCACTCATCTTCTGGAACACTCATCATTGCTACTCATGTGGATGATCTTACTCTCTTTGGAAGTAATCTTGCCGAGATTGAACAATTCAAGAAAGAGTTCAAAACTCATTTTGAAATATCAGACAAAGGAGCAATTTCTCAGTTCTTGGGTATGACTGTTACCTGTGACAGACATGCTTGTACAATTTCATTCTCCCAGTGCTCTTATATCCTGGAACTTGTTGCTTGCTTTAATCTTGCAGATGCAAATCCAGCACCAACGCCTATGGAGATGAAAGTACTCACTAAGGCTGATTGTCCAGCTGAGGGCTCTGAAGAGATGAAAGATATGAGGGGAGTACCCTATGCTGAAGCAGTTGGTTCTTTGATGCACGCTTCTGTTATGACCTGTCCAGATATTACACGCAGTACTCAGCAAACTGCACAGTTCATGCAGAATCCTGGATGTACTCATTGGAAGGCAGTGCAAAGGATAATTTGTTACTTGAAGGGTACAGCTGACTTTGTGCTAGTTTTGGGTGGTACAAAGTCCTGGGCATTCCTTGCTTATACTGATTCCAACTTTGTTGAAAGTCCCAATCATGGACAATCAGTATCTGGTGCTGTCCTCTCTTTTGGTTTAGGTTGTTTCTCTTGGTTTACAAGGAAACAGACTGCTATTGCGACTTCTACTGGTGAAGCTGAATATTATGCAGCTGGTTCTTGTGGTCGAGAAGTTATCTGGTTCCGCCAACTTCTGCAACAACTTGGTTTCACCCAGCAAGAACCAACTCAGATGTTCGTAGATTCTTCTTCAGCTCTGAAGAATATGAATTCACCTCAGATCACCAATGCAAACAAGCATATCAAAGTTCATCAACACTGGATTTGAGGTGCAATTAAAGAAGGTGATATTGCTACTCAATATGTTCCATCCAAGGAGAACTTTGCTGACATTTTTACCAAAGCACTCGGTAAACTTGATCACCAAAATGCAACTTGCCAACTTGGTATTTTTCCTAGTGGATCTCGTTGAGGGGGAGTGTTAGATATCATATGATATTGGTAAGCAGTTCCGATTAGCCAGTTCGCATGGCGAAGCTTAACCGGGACCGGAGTTATTCCTTTACATATGATTCTTTTATTATTTTCTCATGTATTCGGAATTTACACATATACTCCATGTTTTGGCGATCCCTCTTTTCCCTCAGCCTTCATCACTATCACTGTGACTTCTGGCTGAGGTATGTTTCCCTATTTATGCTGTATGCTTCATTATACTTATACTATACTTATAGTCTAGTATTGTGCTAATCTAGTGCTCTAGGTAAAGTAGTATTCAATACAGCCTTCATCACTATCACTGTGACTTCTGGCTGAGTCTAGTATTGTAATAATCTAGTGCTCTAGATTTTAACAATAGGTACTAGCAAGATTTCCCATAGCATGCAATGTGTCCGGATGCTGTTTTCCAAGCAATTTCTGTGTTTTCTCAAAAATGCGAATAGACAGTACTTGGGCCTGTTGGAAATTCCCAACCTCTTTCCAGACAGCTCTTTGTGCATCCTGAATATACACATTTGTTGATTGAATCTTTTTCCACATTGAATCTGCATGAGAATGCACTGCCAAGTGGAACAGGCAACCATCTTGTGAATCACCTGATGGAATTGCACGGGAAAATATATCTGCCATCATAACACAGGTCAATTCATCATCGCTCACTATATCCTTTGCACACTGATGGAACAATGAATGGAATCGGAGCAGCAGAGCATTTTTACCCCCCACTTGTATTGACAAAAGGGAGTAACTTGCTATCTCATTTAACAATATCCCAAACTTGAATGAATCCCACCAGCCACTGGAAGTCAGATGCTGACCAAGGAAGCTTTTCACAGATTGAGCAATATTAGGAATGATTTCATCCTCTCCAGGTAGAACAGTGTCCTGGTTGAGATTCTCAGCTGCCTTTGAAAAGATCTCAATGGGAATGTTAGTGTAGTGCAGGAAGGAGCAAAGCTGTAAGAAGAGTTGAGCATTGTGGCTCAGTTTAGAGTAGCTCATCTCAAATATGGAAGATACTGTGTGGTTATAGCTTCCCACTTCAGATGTTGCCTGCCTCATAAACTCCAGTTGATGTTCTTCAAATTGTACCAGGTAATCTTCAAGTGTACAAAAGGACTGCAGTATGTAGCTCCCTGCAGTTGAAACAGCCAGAGCTAGACATCCCAGTTTATCAGCAATCTTGCTTGCAGATGCATGATGATTCTCATTGTTTTGCAACCCTGAGTACTTCAGAAGGAGCTCAATTGCATCCTCCTCCTCAAGCTCTGCTATGCTGTAGAAGCATTCTGGAGCTAATGTGCGTAGACCAGAATTGTGGTTGGTAATAATGACACTACCCTGAATATAGTTCTGTGGGATATAATTCCTCAATCCCAATGCTCCATCATCCACATTGCCAAAGACAAGGAGCCATTTGTGTCTTTGAGATGAAAGCCAGCACAACACATCTTGCATTGTTTCACTAATGCCGAAAAATTTGGAAATGGACTTGAAGGTGCTCTTGAGACCATCTTGTGTGCTTGCATCAATAAAAAACTTGTAGTGGAACCTGATAAACAAGATCAAGTCAGGCAAAAATCCATATAACAAGACAAGTACAACATTGGCTCTATAGAAACAATTCCCTCAACCACTTTCAAAGCAATTTGTGTTTTTTCAGAGCCTCCTGGACCAATTAAGGCAATTATTTGGCCACCTTTTGCAAGCTTTGATTTCACTTCCTCAACAAGGACCCTGCGCCCTGTAAAAGTGTTACTGGGCAAAGGAAAAACCCAGGTGACTGCAGAGTAGTCCAAAGTATTTTCAGGGGAGCATGATCAATGCTGGCTGCCAGTAAGCTTGCCATTTGACTCATTTGACCTCCCAGTAAGGAATGAATTTGTGCAACTTGAACACAATAATTAGTTCTGTAGATCAGGAATGGACTTCGATCAGTGTATACCTTTTTCATATATTTGATCTGCCTTTGCTGAAGTGCCTGCAATAGTAATCTTCATTTCCTGCTCAGTGAGTTTTTGGAGATGGTCCAAGGCCTTGGACATCTCAGGACCTTTGAATAATGTCCGGAAATAAATGCCTTTAAAAACCACAATCAGTATGCACTTGGAACAGAGATAAATTACTTACCAATCCACACTGGAGCTTTCCTTTCAGTCCACCCCTGTCATTTGAAATGGTTTGGATTGCTTCAGCAAGAACAGTGATGGTGTGGGCCAGGATCTCAACAACTATGGTCTTGTACACAGCTGCTAAGCCCAACCCAGGAGTTAGCTGGACCCAGAGCCATTCAAAGAACCAGTTGAGTGTGTTGAACCATGCACTAACTTCCTTCATTGCCTGAATAGTTCCAATCAGTCCAAGATTTCAATTACCATCAAACTTAAATTGCAGACCTGCAACAAGATTTTGAATGCGACAAAAATTGCTTTTCCACCAGGTATAGTTGGCTATGGCACACAAGGTAAAATCAGAGACAGCAAAAGAACAATAGCATCAGAAACATACGAAGAATCCCGCTACCTCCCCGAAAGAATCATTGAACTTCAGAAGAACATCTACTGCTGGCTTCAGGTATTGGTTTCACAGCTCCTTCCATCTTGCGCTCCCATGAAAATCCTCGACATTCTTCATAAAGTTCTTATCAAGGACACTGCAGACATCCTTGGCAGTCTTGCAAGCATCAATTTCCTGAAGAGACTGTTAGAATAAGAAATGGAGTTTAATGATTGTGTAGCCGTTTGACCTCGACTGGGCCCTGAGGCAAACGGGTAAGGTACATGAGTATCTACATACTGTATTTATACTTGTAAGAATGACTATGTCATAGTAAACATATCAGGAAAGTGGGTACTATGTGAATATCTGTGGCTACTATGCATACAGTAAAGTGGCTACTGTGAGTGTATGCATGGATACTGTGAGTGTATGCACAAATATCTCCTGTGATATCATAAATTCATAAGTATGTTGTAATGTGGGCTAAAATAGATTTTCCGTAAATTCCAACAGAGACAACTTCCACTGCACCTCATCAATCTTGGTACTGTGCTGGAGCTTTTTGACAGCCTCATCCCATAGTTTCCGGAATTCATGGGTCACAGGATCTGCTCAAGAAGAAGTCTGTGTCTTGGAGAATGTTGGACTTGAGGTTGGTGCAGGGGATGACATGGGAGCAGACGGTGAGCTGTGAAGTAATGATCCCCAACTCTCAAACAAAGTGCAGAGAAAGGGCCTTGTCTGCTGCAGTCAAACTTCACACAGTAGAAAAGGCTGCATTTAGTTAATTGGTCCTCTTATCTTGTGATTTTATAAGCAGAATCCGTCATTTTGTCTGACTGTTCCCCTATATATGGCTTATCTCGATGGTTCAGCGGACCAGACAGTCATACATTTTCTGTCATTCATGTCACTGTTCAACAGCTGTTTCAAGCAGTTGCCTCTTGTTGTTCACCACTTCTGACTCACAGCCGCTGGTATTGACCTGTTATTATTGACTATCCAATGCAATATATCATTGACCTTCTCACTCATTATCTGAATTCTGAACCCTTGTGGTCTTCCCAACAGACTGTACAGCGTGATGCACTCTTTGCATTCTACAAAAGTATTAGTTTTCTCTAAACATGTAAGGATTGTCCAGCATTATTTAAACACATCTAAACAGAGTCATATTGTTTAAACAAAATTAAATAAAACTAAATATATATGTAGCGCCTGAACAGGGCATCATGGGAAAAAACTGACACCCCCCCCTGCCTCGTGTGTTGGACTACTATCTCATTCCATTCTTTTCCAGGCCCTTAGTGCTCATCCTGAGACTGCACAGCTTCATTAACAGCGGGGCAAGCCCTGCACCCCAGACTTTGTCCTTACTCCTAACCCTAACCTCCTAACCCCTAACCCACCTACACCTAGGTCGTGTGTAGACCAGGTCCTAGCGCTAACCCTGACCTTATTTTTTCCACTATCATATGACTATATCTCACAGCATCTCATTGACATGTTTGATTTTTCCTTTGGATATTAGCTAGTGAGTCATAGTCATATGATTGGTCACATGGTTAATCACATGACCAGACTCTCCTCCCCTCTAATATATGAGAAAATTTGTTATTTAAACAGATTGTTTAATTGTGTTTAAAAAATAATGGACAGTCCTCATCTGTTTAGATAAAACTAAGCTTAATTCTCAAAGTGAGTGTAAGGGTTTCTCCCTTACAGTACAAGTTTTTGTCCAGCATATTTTTACTCATTTCATTCCATTCAATCTTCATAAAATTTTGAATAAATGCCTCTGTATTTACATGTTATATTTTCTTCTCATATGCTCATCTAAAACTGACTGAGAAAATCTAAATATTATTAAAATAATACCCTGAGGACCTCTACCTGTGCCGTAGGCATGGGTCAAGCAAGCTTGTTATCAGTAAACTAGGTTGGTTGACTGAATATTCAAATTTCATTCAAATGTTTGCTCATAAGCGATTTTTTATACGAAAGTTTGTAAATTAATTAGTATTTTGTTAAAGCAGATTTTTTGCACTCTCGGCGTGAGATTCCATGCTGTTTTTTTGACGGGGAAGTGATTATTCAGGAAAGGGGATTAGTGATCTGATTCGGTGGGCGGTTCACCCCGATTCATGAACTATAGACTACATACCGTTTTGAAATTTTTCGAGACAGTTATGAGAAAGATGGTCATCACTGTTTACGGGACGGTGGCACGCCCCACTTATATTACTGTATTGCCTAATGTAGCACATAAGCATAGGGTCTGTTGTAATGGGTGCTAGCGCCATTCTTGCATCTTGGAAGTAGGGGAGAAAATGAATGTAATGGAAGATAACAAAGTAAAGAGTGCCCAATTCAAGAAGAATGAGAATATGTGTGATGCATTGTTGCAAGTTTTGGCAAACAAAAAATTAAAAAACAAGAAACCTGAGACCTGTGGCAATTGGCAAACATGGGGTTGAACCAACATCCGGAAAACCTGGGTGTTTGCACAGGAAGGGTACCCGATCTGTGCAGAACTGGACAGCTCTGTGGCTGCTGTGGATTATATTTTGCTTCTTTACAGTGCAGTAATCCACAGCAGCTCACAGCTCACTTGGGTTTTCCTGATGAAGACCATCATGTGAATATCAATGGTAATTATATACTCAAGGGCTAATCAGATCAAGTGACAAGAACACCAGTAGGAGTTGTGCCAGTAATAACAATATGTAGCTGAAGTACACATCCCTCCATCCCCCTCCTGCATTTGACTTTGCTAAGAGCTACTATGGCTAAACAGCTGTGCTAGGGGGCCATCCGTATTTGCCAACATATCCACTGGTCTCCCCAACTCCACCACCCTCCCATGATCCAACACAATGACTTGGTCATAGTCAGCAATTGTGTAGATTCGATGAGCAATAGTGACAACCGTCACGTCTTTGAATGCGGAACGGATGACCTCTTGAATCATTCTGTCAGTCTGCATATCAAGGTTCGCTGTGGCTTCGTCTAGAATGACAATCTTATTTTTGCGTAAAAGTGCGCGAGCAAGAGCCAATAGTTGCATTTGGCCTCGAGAGAAGTCAGTCCCGCTGCTTGATAACTTTTGATCAAGCTTATCTTTGAAACTGAGCGTGGTATTCTTAAGCTATGAATTATGGGGTTTTAGCGAGGGAAAAAAAAATTTTACCGAAGGGCCCTTACCTGAACAGCTTCAAGTGCTGACCATATCTCTTCGTCGGTCAATTTACCAAACACGTTGAGGTTTTCTCGAAGCGTGCTGTCTAGAACAAAGGGATCTTGAGTTACAATGGCGATGTTATTGCGCAAGTCTTGGAGTGCTATGCTGCTTGTGACTTGACCATCAACTGTGAAATAATGAGATAAGCATCAGAAGGAAGACCGAGTAACCCACTTGTGATACAACCCTCAAAGCTGATAGCACGAAGCAATGCGAGGAACACCGTACTATAAAGTAAGAGGTTAGTATATAACAACCTGCTTACAGATGAGACACAACTCACCTCTTTCCTGAACCCGTACGTCCGCATAGCGCAGTATGGGTACCAGACGGAATGCGGAATGATACCTCTTGCAATACCGGATTATCATGTCCATCATAGCGAGCAGTCACCTTATCAAAGTTGATGTCTCCCATAGCGCTCCAACCATTGGCCGAAGAATGTTGCATTGCCTCGCTCATTGACTCTTCTGGGGTAAGCTGGGTGTATTGTAAATTTCTCTCAACTGCAACGGCTGACACCTCAGCAGCTGCGAGACTAACAAGCAGGAGATTAACCGACTCCTGCAGGGATACAGTCTGGACTCATTGCGACGCCCAACAAGCTCACTTGCGTGCTGTGCCGGCCCAAGACGGCGATGAGCATGACAAAAGTGTTGATGATGGCAGTGAGGGTAGCAATGACGGTGTTAAGCCATGTTCTGGTGACATTGTTGTAGTGGAATGTGCGTTGAGATGCAGAGAGGAGGTAGGTGCTTCGGTTGATTAGGGCTTCTTGAGCACCGGCAGCTCGAATGGTGAAAAGCCCATCGATTGTAAGGGTCTCACTCATAAGAGTATACAGGGGGGAATTGCTCGCAAGATCCAGGCGACGCAGCTGGCGAGACGTTGCCTGTGGCCCGAGGTCAGTATTAGAATGTGAGATCAAATACTAGATAAATAAAGCGTACAATGTAGAGCTTCTGGACCAAATAGCAAACCAGGGCGACGATGACAACCACGATAATTAGGTAAGGAACAGCAATAACCAGAAGTACTATACTCCCAATGATACCGAGACCTTGATAGGTAAGGTCATACATTGCAATAGGGAAATATGAATCAATGAGGCTGATGTCCTGACTAAAGCGACTGATGATCTGTCCCGTCGGAGTGGCGGTAAAAAAGCCGAGAGGGCTAGCCAGTACAGCTGATAGAGCAGACGCATGAAGATTTATCGATGCATGAGGTATGACAACAAGCATGGTATAGAAGAAATTTGCCGAGACTGCAATGCTGAAGAGTCCTTCAAACGCAGCGTAGCCTCCAAGATACTTTCCTAGTGTGGCTTTCTGCGTACTCAGATCTGCATTGGCAGTCTGGTGACGATCATTGTATGAGCTCCAGAATTGGAGATAGACAGGAGTGGTGGTCTGCAACGTCACAGCGAGAAGGAGTGATAAGAAGTAGATGGCAATGCGATGATAGCCAGCAGCGCCGGAGTAGTGAGCATAAGTCCTGAATCCAATAGCACCAGAGTTGACAACCTCAATGCCGGAGTCATCAATTTCATGGTCAAGGGCCTCCTTGACTTCAAGTGTGTTGACATTCTGGGTACCGGTCTCATCTTTACCTGTCGTGATTGAGCTAGGCCATGGAGTTTTTCCCGAAGATGAGCTGTAGGACGTGATACCTGTTTCACTGTTAATCTCGACAATCACATCTGCGGCCTGCAGATGTGGTGCTACCAATGCGAGACACATTAGACCGAATACACCATCTGGCAACTGCCTTTCCAAAGCTCACCATGGTTTGTAGACAAAACTACGGTTTTCCCTTGTAATAGACCTTGTGGTCCAAACAGAGCGTTAAAGACATGCACAGAGGTATGACCATCCAGTGCAGACAGTGGATCATCGAGTATGAAAATATCGTTGCGCGCGTAGAGCGCTCTTGCAAGGGCCTGGACGGGTAATAAGCTGAGTACCAAGCAATGAAAAACAATCTAAAGGAATCCACACTTACAATTCTAGCTTGCTGACCCCCGCTCAATTTATTTGCACTCGATTGATCACCTTCGACCATATTGGCAAAGTCAGCGTCAAGAGCACACGCCTCTACAACGACTTTGTACCAATCTGGATCCATCGGAGACACAAATAGGATATTCTCAGCAAGTGAGCGACTCGATTGGATCCACGGCTTCTGAGAGCAGTAGGAAATTGTGCTACAAGCCCAAGGATAGGTAACGCCTCCAGAGAGAACTGTCGATTCTCCTAGTAAAGTTGCTAGCAGCGTAGATTTCCCCTGTAAATATAAAATTGAGAACTGCCTATACTTTGGAAAAACACTTACAGAGGCGACACGACCAATAATCATCGTACACCTATTCAGAGCAATCCTCAGGTTCAGATTCTGCAGCACAATTTTTTCGCCCCAGCCAATAGTGGCATTGTCAAAAACAACCTCAGAATCAACCGGGTCCTCTAACAAATGACCTTTAGAAAAAAACCCGCTTTCACCTTCTTTGTCATGCACTGATAGTGAAAGATGGGCTGAGGATGGACGGTGGTGTGATTCCGCATATCTCAGATATATTCCGATGCGTTCAATGCTTTGGTAAGCTTCGACCACACCAGGCCAGTACTGGCCGGCCTGTAAGAGTGGCGCCGCTATGACACTCATGACAGTATATACTGTGAAGAGACGCGAGGTTCCAAGTGCATCTATGCCAGTGCTATACAGGGAGACAATGGCATAGGTTCTAGATAAAATTTTCGTCAGAGAAAGGTGTTCGCATGAACAACGGAGTCACTCACCCGAGCGTGGCCAGGGAAAGCATATTACTAGTTATGCTTGTCAGGGCCACAATTTTGCCCCACTGAACCCAAGTATGCCTCTTAGCAGCGGTTTCTCTTTTACGAGTATCCCCAATCTTGGTGAGTAGCTCGGGTTCATAGCCGTTCAGCTTTATCCCTCGGATCTGGTTTATGATCCCGAAGATCAGTCTGATACGGTAATCCACAATAACAGAACTGCGAGCACTACGAGCAGATATTGGACGCGACAGCCAGGGAAGAAGTATGAGAATAACAATGATCACAATGACCGTGGACACAAAGGACACTCGAATCTGGGTGTAGAGGATGACGACGCCAATCACTAACACGATGCAAGAGATCCATATCTCTGTCAAATGTTTCAGTATTTGAATATGACAACAAGTGAAATTTAGCTCACGATGGAGAGGATCAATGTGGGTTACAATCTGTTCCACATCCGAACTAAAAATCGGTTTCAGCACGGTTAGGAAACACGTTATCCAGAAAATCTCACCTGATCAAGTTCACAGGATGATGCCCGTCGGGATTGGTCACACTACCAGCGCTCAAGTGAATTGTTTTGCGATAGATGGCTTGAATTAGTGCTGCTCGGAGTTGCGTAGCAGTCCTAAATACAGCCGTATAATATAGAGCGGAGGAAGCCGATAGACTGAAATATACCAATGCGAAAGCTCCTACCAGTGCGAAACCGTATTCTGCAGGCTGTGGCTTCGCCCCGGAAGAGTACGACTGAATGAACTTTAAGGACGCCAGGACAAGAAGTGGCTGGAGCCCTTGACCAACGGCTCGCACAAGACCCGGAAGTACAGGGCTTAAAATATAAGGAAGAAAAGCATGAATGAGAGCCTTGTCCAATCTCGGTTTATCGTCTACCACAGTCTTCGGGTGATTCCAAGATGTCTTCAGCATTTGGAACAATGCGGTAGATGACAAACTAGTGTGTAGCTCCTCCAAGTCGTCAATCTGTAGATTGGCGTGCCGGCCTTTCCAGATCATTGGCAAAGCCCACAGTATAAACAATCTGCTTATGATGCCTGCAGTTTCAGGGGAGGGAGCAAGGAATTTTCCATCAGTGACCAGTAAGTTCAGGGTGATGAGGACAAGGACTCGTGTACAATATCCTCCCAAGAATGTTACAAGGAAAAAGACGGACAGCTGTGACCGCATGCTGACAAAGGTGCGCACTTGTGTGGTGGAGAGTAAGATGATTACCAAGAGACACAGGGAATGTCCAAAAGGGTGCTTTGAATTGTCCCGAAACCCAAGGATGAGTATAGCTGTGATTATCTACATAAATTTAAAGGTTCGATAAGATTACCAAACAGTAAAAGGTGGAAACAGGTCTCACAGAAGTAACAAGATTTGCCAATATTGCCGCCAGTACCACCTTCTGCGCTAAATGCATTGATGAATGCGCCAGGACTACCCAGGAAACAAGAGCCAAAAGATGACAAGAGACATCTAGGAGGATGACGGCGGTTTTAATGATATCAATGGGCGTGTATGAAGACTTGGCGTTAAAGCGGGGGCGACAAAGGATTTTATAACCGGTATATAGACCGAATAGTAGGGAGGGAAGCAGAGAGAGAACCCTATAAAGGCAGAATCAGTACTGAGAATGCTTCAAGTGCAGCGCCGCGAGCATACGAGAACTCGAAGACAATCGTGAAGTCAAATGGTCTGCATTGACTTCGTGGACCCTGTTGAGCGTCAGCAGTTTGGTCTGTTTATGTTTCGAGGATAACTTGAGGATAGCTTACAAATGTACTGTCGTTGGAACAAAAAAATGCCATGCAGACGGCAATAGTTGCATGAAACTCTCTTCAAGTTGCGACAGAGGGGAAAAAAAGACAAAACTGCTTTACACGGGACAGGACTTGACTTTCAAGTGGTACATGAGTATTCGGTAATATGCTGACAAATTACGGGTACCTTGACAAGTAGCTCCCTAGGTCACTCCCGCAAGTGCCTCGAAACCTCTGGAACGATTATACATGATGTCTTTACTGGTCTGTTCAAAGATTGCGCCTCAGTAACTGCGATCAACATATCCGATTCGAGCGGGAGCAACGCTAACTTATTTAACTTATTTCAATTCAGTCAAGTTAACTTATTTCGATCAAGTTTAACTTATTTTATACCGCACTTGCGGACTTACCTAGTGAGCATCAATTTACTTGGCGAGTCTATTAACTTGCAGTGATACATCAAATGTTTTGTACGCTCGGTATTGCTGTCAATGTGATGAAAAAAATACCCAAATACGCATGCTATGGCTGTTCGCCATAGACAGATACTCCCGGTATAATTGGCATGCTATTGATCATGAAGAAACATTGTTTAGCTGCGGATTTTTAGACTTGATGCATTAGGTTTTGGTTCCGTTTACAGTTGCATCAGCAAAACCTGGTTGGTCTCCAGAGTCTCCAGAGATCTCCAGAGATCTCCAGTTGATCTCCAGAGCTCTGACATCTGTCAAAAAGCTGTCAAACTTCTCCAGATGTCTCTGGAGGTCTCTGGAGATCTCTGGAATTACTATCCCTGCTCCAGGGACGAAAGAAATGTATTGAGATGGTACAGGTTTTGCTGATGTGCCATCTGCTTCTGGTTTGCTTCTGTGCCAGTAGACAGAATCAGATATTCAATATAATCCATCAGCAAAACATGTATGATGTGGCCAGCTCTTGCAAGTGCTGGACACTGTCTCCAGAGCTCCAGCGCTCCAGGACCCAGATGGTCCGGCCGGTGCTGGCCAGAGCTCCCAGAGGCCTCAAAATTGCCTTATTTGGAAATTAAGATGAAATGTCATACGAGTTTATATTTTTGACAGTACTGGCCAGCGCTGGGGGCTCTGGGAGCGCTGGGAATTTTACATATTGCTGTCAAAATTAAAACGCAAAATACAGGGTTTGCTGATGGCCTCCTGGCATAATCATGCTTACAGTCCTCAATATGAAAACCTGAAAATGAAAACCTGAAAACGAAAACTCGGCAGTCATTTCATTCATGCACTCGTCATTGTTCGTAATTGTACATAATACAGTTCCGAGTCAGTGAGATTACAGTGCGTGACCTCGAGAAACGGCGCCCTAGAACTGAAACGCTCGATGGGCGCTTTGCGTTGGCGAGAAGAAAACTCTATTGAGGAATCCCTAGAAACTCCAGTGACCATCATATGAAGTCACAGTAAGTCACAGTCAGCGCCGAATTCAACCAGCGCAAACTTCACCCAGCTGAGATCAATGTATGCAGGGCCCAAAGCAAGTTCAGGCAGGCTCATAGTGACATAGTTACACTATGAACAAATACTGGATAAGTGTTGTGTTACATGAGTTTGTGCATGAAAAAAGCAATAAATGCTGCATGCAAGATGAAATGCCACAGTAAGCCACAGTTTGATCTGGAGGAAGTAGAAACATAAGAGTAACGCATAAATTTAAGGCTGTGAGAGCGTAGTAGGCCATCATTCGATGTATTAAAGGAAGGCAGGGAAGAAATAAAATTCCCTGGAAATGAAAGGAATGGCAGCAGCGGATATAAGTTTCAAATAGCGGGACAGGAACATTTGCCGGACAGGAACTAGAAACTCATACTTAACTTTATGTAGTAACAGCAGGGCGGGAGCATCCAGAGGTGCCCGTAGGCCTAAAGCAATCGTATCCGGATGCGAAAGGAGCGGAGAAAATGAACGTAGTAGAAAATAACAAAGTAAAGAGTATTCAATTTGAGGAGAATGAGAATAGGTGTGATCGTTGTTGGCAGTTGGACAGAAAAAAAGAGAAGCCTCACCTATTGAAAACGTAACGGTCGAACCCAAAAAATTCGTGTAAATACGGATGGTAACTACTAATTACATACACTACGATAGGAATCTAGGATAACTGAGGATGTTTCAACTGCATCGTCGCGGGGATACGATCTGATGCCATTTTCTTCGTGGATTCTGTTGAGCGTCAGCAGTTTTGGTCTGTTTATGTTTCGAGGATAACTTACAAATGCACTGTCCTTGGAACAGAAAAATGCCATGCAGACGGCAAGAGTTGCATGAAACTCTCTTCAAGTTGCGACAGAGGGAAAAAAAAAGACAAAACTGCTGGACAGGACTTAGCTTTCAAGTGGTACATGAGTATTCGTTAATATGTTGACACATTACAGGTGCCTTGGCAAGTAGCTCCCTAGGTCACTCCCGCAAGTGCCTCGAACCCTCTGGAACGATTATACATGATGTATTTACTGGTCTGTTCAAAATTGCGCCTTGACTGCGATCAACGTATCCGACTGTGAATGATTGCGGGCTCAGATAGATAGATAGATGGCGTCTTGACGCGTTGGGTTGGGCGGCGCGTGGCGTTCTATTTTGGTTCTATTTAGAGTAAGTAAATCAAATTATCGGCCATCTGCCTCCGAACCAGGGCCATTTTGCGGAGATGATCGAGCAGACGGTAGATTTCCAGTACAACTTACTTACAATGGTCAATATAAAGTTTCCTGTTACAAAATCCTGAAAAGATAGCTCGGCATTTGTAGAACGTGGGAGATGCGGCCCAGAGCTCCCAGAAGCTGTATTGCTACCTTATTCGAATATTAATTATGCTAGGTGGCTCTGAAGCACTGTGAAATCTGATATTCACTGGAAATTTGGCATTTTTACTGGAACATTTGCTGTCAGATTTGAATCGCTGAAGACACATTTTGCTGATGGTATGAATCCCTCCGACATCCATGGGGCTAGATTTCGGGAGCCGATGGATTCACATGTCCAATGAGCTCGAGCTCCTCATCTGCAAACTGGTTGGTCTCCAGAGTCTCCAGAGCTCTGACAGCTGTCAAAAGCTGTCAACTCCTCCACATCTCTGAGTCTCTGGAGATCTCTGATACTACTGCTCAGAGACAAAAGTATTGATGTACAGTTTGCTGATGCTGTACTACTTAGTAGTTCCCAATTTCCTCCTAATATATATGTCGTGCTTGTCCTAGATACCATTCAGATGTTCATTAATGGACTTACAAACTGAGCCATCGGGTTAAATCAGTTTCTCGTACTAAGTTTCCTAAGGATGACAATTTGGGAGTAAATAAAAGCTGCTGCTGAAGCAGAGTTGATCAATAACAACTTGTATACGTTCTCTCCCATTTATCGCTCAGACTTTATGGATACAGCTCTCCGCCATCCTTATCTTATATCTCCTGATGAACGTGCTCTCCTGTTCTCATGGAGCTCCAGTGACAAGAATCTCTGCTCTGAATGCGTACTTGGGCTGCCAACGATCCACCAGTATGTCTCTAACGTTGCTCGTGAACTTCCGGATTCCATTGCTCTTCACTGGTGGACCGGAAATCCTCAACGACGAGATTCAACTGAGCTATGCTGAGCTTGAGGAAAACGCAGACAGACTTGCAAGAGCGCTTATACTCGAGCAGGGTGTAAGATCTGGAGATGTGGTCTTGATATTTTTCAACAAGGGTATAGATATGATTATTGGGATTTTGGGCATTGTAAGTAATTTTTTTTCAATTGATGGAAACTTCTCAAATTTTTGCCTTAGCTGAAGTCAGGAGCAGCGTATGTCCCAATCGATATCAACCATCCAGCCGAACGCATCAGGACCATCCACAGCTCTACATCCTCGAAGCTCTGTCTTACGACTTCTTCTCTCTCTACCACCATTGCCTCCTACCTGCCGTCGATTCTGGTTGTCTCTGTTGACTCCACACTCGCTGCCACTGCCATTCCCCCACTCCAATCCGAATGCGAAGCTAGCGGCGAGGACCTGTGTTATATCATGTATACCTCTGGATCGACAGGCATACCCAAAGGAGTGATGGTTCATCATTCTGCCGTCGTCGCCTCAGTGATAGATGGTCCCGAATCGAATATGATGTTGAGGGCCGAGGGTCTTAAGGGCCAATTGAGGACACTGGCTTTTTCCAACTATGCCTTTGATTATGTATGTATTTCTTGCCTAGTCAACCATTAATAACAATTACTGATTCCTACAGTCAACTTGGGACATTTTCCTAACCCTCACCTCCGGAGGAACACTCTGTCTCGTTCCCATGGATATCATGCTCAATGATCTCACATTTGTTCTCAATGAAATGAAGATAACATTCCTTGAAACTACACCTACCGTTTTAGGGTTGATTGATCCCATGGAGATACCTACCCTCAATGTTGTATACAGCAGCGGGGAGCCTCTCACTACGGCTGTACGCGATAAATTTCTCGCCCTACAGGACTTGGGAAGAGATCTTCGTTTCGGGAATGGTGGTGCACCAACAGAGACGACTGTCATGTCTGTCTTTACAACACTCACCTCTCACGCCTCAGACACTGACCCACGCATATTCGGAAAACCCTTTGGACGCAATAGTGTTTACATTCTCGACGAAAACAAAGATCTCCTACCCGCAGGTGAATTGGGGACGCTCTGGATTGGTGGTGACCAAGTGAGCAAAGGGTATCTTGGGAGGGAAGACCTTACCCAAGCTGCTTTCTGTGAAGATATATTCTGCACTGAAGATGGCCGCTCAAAGATGATGTATAACACAGGTGACTTGTGTTCGTGGATGAAAGATGGGAGTGGTCGTCTCCTTCATCATGGGAGGAATGACGGACAAGTAAAGATCCGGGGGCAGAGAGTTGAAGTAGGGGAGGTGGAGAGTGCGATTAGGAAGTGGGGAGATGGGAAGGTCAAGAATATATTTGTATTGAAAGTGAGTAGAGATAATGAGATGGAGGTTCTTGTTGTGTTTGTGGTAGCTGAATCGGATTCCAAGGCAAGTTCATTTTATGGAACTGTTATCGAACCTTATTATTTATTTTTTCGTCTTTCCCTTTGCAGGTTAACAATTTCGACGACTCTTCACTTCTTACGGCGCTTCATAAAACACTACCATCTTACATGGTTCCCAACATGGTTGTGAACCTTCCCTCCCTTCCAATGACGAGCAATGGAAAGGTGGATGCAGGTACACTCAAAAGGATCGCAAGAAAACGCTTCCAGATCTTCAAATTCGCCCATGCTCATGCGAGCGGAAATGGCGTCTCAAATAGATTGCCCATCGAGCCTGCAGCCACCACATCACCTTCCCTAACCGCCCTCGTGAACACCTGGTCCTCTATCCTCAACATCCCCCATCTCGCCGTGCCCCTTGAAATGAACTTTTTCAGCAGTGGCGGCGATAGCATTGGGGCCATCCAGGCATGTGTGATGCTTCGGAAGATGGGCTTCAAAATAGACTACAGCGACTTCGTGAGGGCGGGGACTGTACGAGATCAGGTGAAGCAGATGGATATAAACATACAGGGAGAGCAACTTGAAGGAAATCAGCATCCTGTAGCAACGCAGTTGAATCCGCATGCCAAATTCTCACTTGTTGATTCTGCGCTCAAGGAATCTGTTCTGAGTGCATGCGAGACTTTGTATGGATATGCAAGGGATGATATAGAAGATGCGTATCTGTGTACGCCGATGGTGGCAGGATTAATATCGATTTCGACTATTCGACCTTCAGTGAGTCTACTTCATTCTTCTTTGCGCTCCAATACTTATATGTTATTCACTTTTGCTCCAGTTATACATGGCTCACTACACTTACAGAAAAACTGGTGGGTACGACCCTGCTCGTATGAAAGCAGCGTGGATATGGCTTATTCGTAAACATTCTATCCTCCGCACTGCCGCACTCGTCACGGACAAAGGGATCGTCCAATTTGTTCTCAGAGGAGTCCGTGAAGACGATGCAAATCCAACTTCGACTTGCTCAACACCTGGCCTCAAGTGGACCTATGGTCGCTTCAATGAACAAATAGAATGTGATCACGCTATGGATAAGTATATCTCTACTTCATCACCAGGGTTTCAACTGGGTGTTGTCAGCACAAGGGTTGCCTTGTTCGAAGGCCCGCGGTCATCGATCCTGGTATGGCAGATTCCACCATTCTCAGTATGACGGATGGTGCCTCCCAACCATGTTACAAGACCTGAAGGAGGCGTATGGGAGGACTGCTGGCGATTCTGTAGCTCCTACTGCTACTACACCTACTCCCTATCCTGCCTATGTGCGCTGGCTCGCTCAACAGAATACTTCAGAGGCTTTAAATTGGTGGTCGAAGGAGCTCGAAGGCATTCAGTCACTCTCTTGGCCCGAGTCATCACTACGTATTGGCGAAATACCACGGACAGATGAATTGAGTGTTCGTTCGTGGGTTTGCGGTACCAGGCTAGCTGAATCATGCTCGAGTAATGGAGTTACAATGTCTTCCTTTATACAGACGGCCTTGGGACTTGTTTTGGGTATGCATGCGAATGTCCAGGACGTTGCCTTTGCTGTTGTCACTTCGGGGAGGTCCGGCAATCTTGAAGGTATAGACGAGGTGGTCGGGCCATGTATTGTCACTGTACCGTTTTGTATGCAGGTTCCTTCGGAGAGTTCAACCATTGGTCAACTCTTGAATGCAGTTCAGAAGCATTCCAATGTCTCGAGTGGGTATCATCATCTCGTCGGTCTTCCCGAAATTCAAAAAGCCAACCCTCATCTGATACTTAATGTGTTGTTGACGGTGGAGAATCTCCCGGGGCTTTACGACAGCGAGGATGAGCTTTTGGGAGAGCACGTCCTGGGGCATCATCTCGAGATGAACTATGCGCTTGCAGTGACGGTTTTCCCGTCTCCGGATGGACGGGAGCTTCGGTGTCAATTCGAGTGGGACTCCAGGGTTCTTACGCGGGGTGATGTGGACGTATTCTCAGCACACCTCATCGAGGCCTTCAAATTCATTGCCGAGAGTCCTTCCAGTACATCGCTTACGGATCTCAGCATCATCTCACCTTCCGAGGAAGCTTTCTTGAAGACTGTTGCTTCCGGCATTGAAACTGACTCAGCTTTTGCCCAATATCCGTTCTTCCAAAATCTTCTTGACCACATCGCACAGCAATACCCCACCCGTATCGCCATTGAACATAGCTCGAATGCTTCTTCAATAACATACCATGACCTCGTAAAACGTTCTATTCAAGTCGCTCGAGGCCTGCAACTCCGAGGAATCGGTCCAGAAGCCATTGTCCCAGTGCTTTTCAACAAGGATTCCTGCCACATCGACACCATTGTCGCATTTGTGGGAATCATGAAGGCCGGAGGAGCATTTGTCCCGCTGGATGCGTCATGGCCGGCAGATAGGCTTATGGCATGTGTGAAACAAACTGGGTGTGGATTTCTGATATGTGATTCGGCCACACCAGACGTTGGCATTGATTTTACTGGGCTTTCGCTGGATGAAATCGCGACCCACGCAGAAGGGGAAACCGGTAGTTCTGTGCCTGCATTGACACCTGCATCGCTTGCATATGTTATGTTCACTTCGGGGTCGACTGGGAAACCCAAAGGGGTAATGATTGAGCATCGGAACATCATGGCGTACATTGAAAAGTAAGCTTTCCTGCCTTCTCGCTTTGAACTGAATACTCACTTTAACGCTCTGCAGTGGCCATACCATTTTCCCACTCCAGGATGTCAAGCGCATGCTGCATTTTTGTCCCTACTCTTTCGACCAAGGACTTGCAGACATATTCTTCAGTGTCTCGGTTGGGGCTACACTTGTATTGGCGGACATGACAGACATGATCTCTGATATGTCCTCTGTTGTGCGCTCATCGAGGGTGGATTATGCACTCATGACTCCCGCCGTGGCACAGCTCATTGATACGAACAAGGATTACCCATGTTTCAGAACGTTGGTAGTGGGCGGCGAGAAGGTTCCACGGCAGTTGAGCGATGCATGGAGGGACAAAATAACATTCATTGATGCGTAAGTTGTTCTCGTGCAAGACGTGAACCATTCTCATGATAATCGATGCTCAATAGATATGGTCCTACCGAAGCTACAGTACACTGTGTTAGCAGCAATCACTCCGCCTCTTACCCTGGGCCGGGGGTGATAGGACGTCCTTTAGGCTGCTGTCAAGCCTATATCCTCACTAAAAAATCAAAACTCGCTCCTCTCTGTGTTGTTGGTGAGCTGTGTATAGCTGGACCCCAATTAGCAAGAGGATATCTAGAAGCCCCGGATACCACCATTGCTGTATTTGTTCCGAATCCAATCTCCCCACAGAAAGAGCAGCGGCTTTATCGAACCGGTGATCTGGCTAGATGGACGAGCTCCGGCATCATTGAGTATCTTGGACGTAAAGAGGGAGGATACGTGAAGCTAAACGGACTGCGTATTGACCTCGGCGAAGTCGAGACGGCACTTACCTCTGTCGATAAGACATTTGCTGTGGTCGAACTAGTTCAAGATGCTCAGGCGGACTCGGACCAAGCACGCTTGCTAGCATTTGTCAGCCGGTCGGTTGTCGTTGGAGGTTCAGCATCATGTGTAGAAATTAGTGAGCTCCAGCTATCAAAAAATTGGGTCAAGGAGCTGGAAGGTGCTTGTCGACGTTTCCTGCCTTCTCATATGATCCCAACCATATGGCTTGTTCTTGATTATATCCCCCAAGCATCAACGAACAAGATTGATCGTAAGCAGCTTCGGGAGCTTTGGGAGAAGCTTCGAGGTACTCCTGATAAATTGGAAGAAATTCATAGAGCGCTGAATGGAGCAGAGAGCGATAATGATCAGCCGACGGATGTGTTCGAACAGATCATAGAGGATATCTGGAAGGACTTGCTTGGTAGTGAATCGGGGAAGAAAGCGAGAAGTCTCAAGGTGCATTACGATGATTTCTTTGCAATTGGGGGGGATTCCATCAAGATGATTATGTGTTTGGCGCGTTTCAGTGCGAAAGGGTGGGGTGTAACGGTGAAGGAGTTCCATGAGGCGAGAACGATTGCGAAGTTGGGTGATATTGTGAAGAGATCTTGCATGCATATAGACGGGGTCGAAGCAGTTTTAGACCCTGCAGGTGGTCTCGTAGTACGTGTTCACACTGCCGAATCCGATAAAGAAAGAGCGCAAAATCCGATATGGTTCATCCATTCTGGCTCAGGATTCATATCTCGAGAATGTACGTTTTTCTAGGAATGAATCTCGCTATGGCAGTATATTAATAATTCTCCCTAGATGGATTACTTGACCCTCTTGGGCGGGAAATATATGGCATTTCCAACCCATGTGTAGACAGCAAAGTGCTTGCTGAGAATTACCCCACAATAGACAGCTTTGTGGACAAGTACATGCCGCTCATTCATCCCAGCAATAGTATTTACCTCGCGGGATGGAGTTCAGGAGGGAATATCGCTCTGGCACTTGCCGCCAGACGGATACAGGCTGGCTTGCCTGTCAAGGGAGTAATCTTGCTTGACTCATCCAATACTTTCGGATGGAAACTCATCGACAATCGGGCATACCAGGCACCTACTACACTGTGGGACATGCACCTGGCACATGTCGTGTCTCTGCTAGAGACATGTGTACAGCCCCGCTGCAGTGCACCAGTGCTGCTCATACGGGCAGAGACGCCTTGGTTGATGCCGAATTGCAAGTGGGCTTATCCATCTTTGAAAGAGGGAGAAAGAGAGGATGAACGGTTGGAGCGTAACTTTTACGAGCTTGAAAAGATGTCAAATCTGACCGTGGTGACTATTCCAGGGTCGGAGCATCGTAGTTTGATGATGAATCCATTTCACAGGAGATTGGTGAGTGAAGAGATTCGAAAGTGGTGTGGGTCTAGGTAAAGCAAAGATAGCACTACTTATCTGATGACTTGATGAATCAAGTACATACTGTACTCTTATGATAATAATTTCAGCTGATATTATGCACTATGGCTAGAAACCACTGAGTTCATAGCTCAGCCTATTAGAGTTGTATTCCTAAATAGGAAGTAGCAGCAGTAAGTCCACACAGTACTTAGTAGTTACAATCACACAGATTGTTGGGGACAATGGTGTTATTACAGGGTATGGTACCTAGGCTTATATACTCAGCATGTGAAAAAGTAACCAAATTTTTACATACATGTTCAAATTAACATAGAATTACAGTTGAATACCTCATATGGAATATCCAGGGGCAGGCATTTTTGCATTCCATATGACGGATATTCCACACTGCATATGGTGGTCAAAGTGAGTTTTTTTTGCAATAAGAAATGTACAGTTGTATTTTCAAGTAATTACATGCTAAACTACTTACTTCTGAATAAAGAATTGATCAATTCTGACTTGCTTCTTTCCTGCCTCTTGTTCCTGCCTGATTTCACCGCAAAATTTACAGAGCACTTTGCCTAGATCCAGCGAACACTCCAAGTCACCATGGTTTACACAAATGAACTCAAGAAGCTTTGCTGCTTCAAGAGCTTTCCAAAATCAAGGTTGAATTCCGGCCCTGCTTCTTCCTCTTCCTCATCATCATCACTCTCGCCATTCTGCTTCTTCTGTATATATTGAGCAATCTCTAATCCTATTGTTTGCCTGAAGTGAAAATGCTAAAAACTATGATTGTGGAACAACAGAGACTCTTTTTTGGACTTTTGATGCCTTTTTGGTGTCTGTCATATGGATATTGACCTGATACTCACATTCCATATTCCGGACCAAATTCAGTGGAATATTCCCGCCTCCCGCTCTGGGGAAGCCATATTCCTATTCCATACCACGGATATTCCACATGAGCATATTCCATGTGAGGTATTCAACTGTACTACTCAAATATGCCCAAAGAACCTCAGCATAAGACCTCTTGTCACCATTAATTATAGTGGTATATTGTATACTAGTGTTATATACTCAGCATGTGAAAAAGTAACCAAATTTTTACATACATGTTCAAATTAACATAGAATTACAGTTGAATACCTCATATGGATATATCCCAGGGGCAGGCATTTTTGCATTCCATATGACGGATATTCCACATGCATATGGTGGTCAAAGTGAGTTTTTTTTGCAATAAGAAATGTACAGTTGTATTTTCAAGTAATTACATGCTAAACTACTTACTTCTGAATAAAGAATTGATCAATTCTGACTTGCTTCTTTCCTGCCTCTTGTTCCTGCCTGATTTCACCGCAAAATTTACAGAGCACTTTGCCTAGATCCAGCGAACACTCCAAGTCACCATGGTTTACACAAATGAACTCAAGAAGCTTTGCTGCTTCAAGAGCTTTCCCAAAATCAAGGTTGAATTCCGGCCCTGCTTCTTCCTCTTCCTCATCATCATCACTCTCGCCATTCTGCTTCTTCTGTATATATTGAGCAATCTCTAATCCTATTGTTTGCCTGAAGTGAAAATGCTAAAAACTATGATTGTGGAACAACAGAGACTCTTTTTGGCACTTTTGATGCCTTTTTGGTGTCTGTCATATGGAATATTGACCTGATACTCACATTCCATATTCCGGACCAAATTCAGTGGAATATTCCCGCCTCCCGCTCTGGGGAAGCCATATTCCTATTCCATACCACGGATATTCCACATGAGCATATTCCATGTGAGGTATTCAACTGTACTACTCAAATATGCCCAAAGAACCTCAGCATAAGACCTCTTGTCACCAACTAGACTCTCCACAAAAAAACCGCCTCATTGGAGCCATTGAAGTGCATCATAATGTTGCCAAAGCATGCCGCAATCAGAATGTGCCACATTCAATGGGTCACGATGTTTGGCACAAATACTTGGAGACAAATTCCACATCTAACCATCATTGCTCTGGCCATCCAAGGAAAGCAGACGAGGAAGAGAGGTGTGAAGTTATTCAAAAAGCAGTGGAACATTGCAGGAAGACTCTGCGTGAAATTGGGAATGAGTTGGAATCACATCTCAGTCAAGACACAGTTCGAGGGATTTTGGCCGATGAAGGATACCACCAATGCGTTGCAAAGAAGGTGCCCTACCTTTCAAAGCTCATAAAGAAGAAGAGGTTAGCTTGGGCGAAGGAACACAAGGATTTTACGGCGGAGGATTGGGCAAACATTGCATGGTTGGATGAGGCATACGTGGTTATGGGTGAGAATAAGGGCTGGGTTTGGGCTACAAGGCATGCTGGCGAGGAGCTATTGGATGAATGCTGTGTTCCAAAGCTTACACAGTCGCCTGTTTGCTGCATGATCTGGGGTTCTGTCATGAAGGGCGTGAAAGGGCCACTTGTCATTCTGGAGTATCCTGGCAGGAAAGGTGGCGGTATGACAGCGTCGAGATACCAGGATCAAGTTCTCAAGGGTGCTATGATGGATTACTATGCAGAGATGAAGGAGGAACAGCCAAATTTTTGCTTTCAGCAGGATGGAGCACCAGAACATTGCGCAAAGTCAACAGCAAAATGGCTCGAGGATCACAACATCCCTCTTTTCCCACATCCTCCCTCTTCACCCAATGTCAGCCCCATTGAATCGGTCTGGCTTGTCTTAAAGAAGCATCTTCGAGACTGTGAACACCATCCATCCACATACAACAAACTCTGTGATGCTATCTTTGAGATTTGGGACAAGATTGACTATGACAAGATAGATGTGTTTATTGACAGAATGCCGGATGTTGTTCAGGCGGTTATTGATGCAGACGGTGGGCATACACATTACTAGTATATGTACAAATTTTTTTGTGGCCAGAAAGCCCTAAATGCAATGACTATGCAGCAATTTTAAGATGTGCCATTTTGGGCGTCAAAAAAAATCCGGTTACTTTTTTGCATGCTGAGTATAGTCCTATGTACAAATGATATATTGGGCAAGTGGCTACTGCATGAATACTTGTGGCTACTGTGCATACGGTAAAGTGGGTACTGCAAGATGTACTAGAATACTTTAATGTTATTTTTATTATTTTAGACTGCTCAACCATCAACTCTGATCTTGTAGCTGTATGTATGTTGAAACCTGCAGTAATTCTGCAGTGATACCGGGACTGTTGCAGGTTCCAACAGGTGTCATTAGACTGCAGTACAAAGGGTATGGTACTGATGGGTCTGGGTACAGTATGCCTCCAGGATACCCACAGTGATACCTGTGAGCAACACTACCTTTGATACAAAACAACTCTTCTAACAATCCTTTTATATCTTGTGATTGCTGGTCACTCCAGATGTTGACTGGGGTGAGAACTTTGAGATCTGTGTTGTCCACCATCCAATGCAACTACCATGACTGTATTAGAGTTGTATTCCTAAATAGGAAGTAGCAGCAGTAAGTCCACACAGGACTTAGTAGTACAATCACACAGATTGATGGGGGGCAATGGTGTTATTACAGGGTATGGTACCTAGGCTTGTATACAGTCCTGACTCCTGTGTACAAACAATATATTGGGCAAGTAGCTACTGTGTGAATACTTGTGGCTACTGTGCATATGGTAAAGTGGGTACTGCAAGACAGTAAGTAGATATGGTGAGAGACTGAGTGGAGTCTGTGAGACAATAGATATGGAGTGCATGGGATGGTGATACAAACAAGTGGAGACTATGAGAAAGCATTCCATGTATAGTTCAATAGATATATTTACCTTTAATATTCCAACACTCCCCTTCAAACCTTTGCAAGTCCCCTAGATGCAGCAAAGTGTTTGGCTTTCATCAAAGGTAAGGCTTTGGTGAAGATGTCTGCCGTCATATTTTTGGTAGGGCAGTAAGTAAGACAAATTTTACCTTCCTCAATGACATAGTAGATGAAGTGGTATTGGATATCAATGTGTTTGGTCCTGGCATGAAAACAATCATCCTTCGCCAATGCAATGGCTGACTGATTGTCTGACATGATAGAGATTGCATGAGCAATGGGACCAAAGATTTCCAATAAAAGGTTCCTAAGCCAGATTGCTTCCTTTGCCACATGGGTCAAAGCAATATACTCAGTGTGGGAGTGTGGGTTGCCTCGCTGGTAGCCAGCCTCCCTTTATAGTTATTTAATTGAGCTATTGTCATTCTTTTATTTATCATGATTATTCTATGCTACTTGAAAACCCTTCATAAATCCAATTTTGCATTCGTACTTACCAAATTTGGCCATTGTGAGCAATTGCTCATACTTTTTGAGTTTACCTCACTATTTATAATTGTTCTGGAATATTACATAATTCTTCCTTCCTTCCTCTCAACCACCACCATCTCCTGCTCTTTGACTTTCTCTTCAACTTACATCCACTGTACCCTTCCTTGTTCAACAACGTAATCAACGGCAGTGCTCAATGCAGCAGTTGATCTGTTTATTTCAAATTTCCGGTACCATTCCAATTCTCAACATTTTGACAACAATGTACTACGCTAATCATCTGACATCGACACCTTTCCAACAATGCATTGGCACCAGAACTGCTGCAGGATGGCTTGGGTAGAATTATTGGACAAACAGTATGTTACTACACTATCCTTCAATTTCTATTTTTTCTCTCTCTTTCAATTGGTCACTATTTCCCCTCTCCATTGCAATGCCTACCAACTGCCAAGGCTGTTGAGTACCTTCCTCAGAATGCACCTGTATCATGATGTTGGGCCTGCCAAGCCACCCAACTGTCCTTGCTGATGGTCATAGGCAAGCAATACAGTTTACCCGTATTGTGCATATCCTGGGTTGCAACTCTGACAAGCTGGACATGTTGGGAAGCTTAGCAGTATTTCACTTTCAACTGGATACTCTTCTAATAGTATATCCAGTATTTCATACATTTCCAATTACTTGTACGATGTCAGGCAATGCCGGAGAATGTGTGGCTGCCTGAGTTGGTATTTAAGATGTACTTCTTATCCAAATAAACCCCCCGTTCTTTTGTGCAAAAACCTCTAGTACTTACTGTGAACTCAAAACCATCATGTGGATGATTTGTGCAACAAGCTAAGTGATTCACTATAATAAACTAAACATTCTACTTTCCTAGGCTATCCTCCATTCTGTATATGGACAGCTGATACTTCTCCCACAAACCAATACCTGGACCCAACTGAAACCAACACTGGTCCTTGCTTGGACCATCCTTTCCTTCTTTAGTGGAGCCCATCATGAGGGTTTCAGTTTTCCATGGTCCTTTAGCTAATAAGCTAAGTATCCCCCTTTCTATACCAAGCTTTCTTACTACACCCTTTTAGCTGCAACTCAAGCTGCTCTATAGATTACAACCATATCAACAACCCCTCCATCCCGAAATCCTCCCACTGTTAATGCCATGTACAACCTTCAGGTTCCCATGCCAATTCCTTGTACAACAAAAACTCAGTTTTTCAATGGTCAATACATTGAGGATTTCCTCAATCAGATTGTCCTCCATGCCAGTCAGGCTGGTGAAACAGACCTTGACAAGATGGTCAAGTATCTCATGGACTATTCCTCCAACCAAGTCAAAGACATCATCATTTACATGGACGAGTTTGATCTCGACAAGTTGGCAACTCTCAAGTGGAAGTCTGCCAAGGACTCTTGTATAGTCTGGCTCTACAGATAAGCCTAAGGAGTACTCTGAGGAAGAGTTGAAGGACTTTTGCAAGCAACAATCCACTAAGCCTAATTTCATTAAACAATCTGAAGTTGAGAGATACTTACAAGATTTTATAGCCATTGCTTTGTCACTCAAGAAACATGGAACCATTTGTTGGAATATCAAAGGTAAATATATCTTATTGAACTATACATGGAATGCTTTCTCATAGTATCCACTTGTTTGTATCACCATCCCATGCACTCCACTGTTATTGTCTTGCAGACTCCACTCAGTCTCTTGCTGTATCCACTTGCTCTCTCGTAGTACCCACTTCACCATATGGACAGTAGCCACACATATTCACGCAGTAGCCACCTGCCCAATATATCATTTGTACTTAGGACTGTATATAAGCTTAGGTACCATACCCTGTAATACCACCATTGTCCCCCATCAATCTGTGTGATTGTACTACTAAGTCCTGTGTGGACTTATTGCTGCTACTTCCTGTTTAGGAACATAACTCTAATAGGTTATGGGCCCCGGCCTTAACCATTGATGCATCATATTGCCATAACCCTTGTTCATGCCACCCAAGCCTAATCCACCACCTCTACACACTCGACAGGAGATAAAGGCATTGGAACAAGCACCACCACTAGTAACTCGACAATGTTCCATAGCATTGGAACAAGCCAGCTCATCCAGTAGCAAAGCTGTAACGCCACAGCAGAGACCAGCACTACTACCTCCTACAGACAACACAGTTCCTTGTAAAGAACACCCACACATCTTTGACATTGACGAATTAATTGACAGGTATAAACACCAAACCACTGGAAGGTGGAGCCAGTGCAAAAAACAACATTGCCTAAACCGATACGATGTACCTTGGACAGGTAAATTAGCAAATTTTGCGAGACCCATCGCGGAAGAACAGGAGGAAATTATCAGAACTCATTTACAACACATCACCGACAACAAAGAGGATACTGAAGCACCTGCTGCTCAGCCTATTGCATCATCCTCACAACAGCATACTCCCGCTCCATCGCAATCACCTGCACCAAAACGCGAACCTTCTCCACCTACACCTCTACAACCATCTCCACAGGGCACCGCACCCCAATTTCCATATTCAAATACAGAACCACCTTCTCCACACAGATCCCCATTGCCATCAGATCCTGGATCACCAGGCACTTTAATTGCTGATTCCGACAACAACAACAAAATGTCTAAAGCACTAAAAGCCTTTGATAAGGTTACAACCTTAAAGTCGGACAGATCAAACTGGGACACATGGAAAACTTGAGTGGAATTTGCAGCCAGATCCATCAGCTACCAACATTATTTGGAATGGAATCCGCAACCTGATCTTGCTCAAGGATCAGATGATGAGCACAGGGGAAAGGATAGTGATTTGCTTAATGCAATCATTGGCAGGTTATTGGATGGAATATTCCAAAGGTGTAGGCATTACAACAACACAAAGCAGTTGTGGGCAAATTTACTCCAGGACTATGATTCTAAAAACACTCTTACTGAATCATTTTTACAAAGACAACTCCACACTATGCGATGCACAGACCCAGCCAAGGTCAATAAACATTTGGACAACATGATTAGCATCCGCGACAACCTCATGACAAGGGGAATCAATATCAACAACAATATATTTGTCAACACTCTTATGTCCTCTGTCCCTGACACCTTCAAAGCCACGATAAATGCATTGGCTGTTTTCTCCACCAAAACAGACAAGAAGCTCAGTCCTGCAGAGCTCATCTCTACCATTTGTGCTGAATCAATGGTACACCAAATGCGATATAATCACAAGAAGGAATTGGCAAACTATGCTGGTAACAGGGGAAGAGGAAGTTTCCAAGGTCTTGGAAATTCCTTTAAGGGAAATTCCCGAGGCAGAGGCAAAGGCCAAGGAGGGGCAATGAGTTGCCAAGACTCCATCTGCTACAACTGCGGAGGTAAAGGACATTTCGGAAATCAATGTCCATTGGAGAAGCGCAGCCAGGCCAATGAGGCCAAGGAAACGAAACCTCCCAAGAAGCAAAAGAAGAAGAAATCAGATGGAAACTGGAGATAGGCCAAAGAACAATGAAGTGGCATCCTCATCCATGATTGAGGAAGTACCCAAGTCATTATGGGCAGCAGTCAAAATTCCCACTAAGCATGGGAATCTTGTTTTCAATTTTTCCAAAAGAGCTGATAAATTTGAATGAGCTCTTTCATTGCTGAGTGATCAAAGCTGCATAGTGCAGAACATCAAACCCAAAACTCCACCATCTCTTACTCTTAACAAAGAAGAAGAGGAAGAAGTATGCATTGATGTTAACCTCTTTCCTTCCTCCAAATTCGAATACGATGCTGAAGAAGGAGTTGGAAAAGTTGATCACATTTATACTGCAGCCCACAGTTATGGAGCAATTCTTTTTGACTCCAGATGCTCTACCCGCATGATGCCACTCACTAACAAACTCAGGAATCAACGGGAGATTCCAACATGAGTCATTCAGGCTGCTAACACAGAAACATTCACGGCAAACATCTCCGGCACACTCCATCTTGATCTCACCACATATGGACAACAGGTCCAAATGCTAAAGCTCCATCACACTCTTCTATGTCCAGACACTCCCAACACACTCGTATCACTGGGAAAACTCAACAATGATGGTTACACCATCCACACTGCTAATGGTGAAATGACAATCAGAGATTGCCAGGGGAAACTTGTGGGAGTTATCCCAAAGACTAACAGACTACACAAGATCCCATCAAGGGAACATGCTTATTTGACTAAGATTGGCAGATTGGTATCTCTTTACGAGGCACACTGCATCTTAGGTCACCTCAATTATGCTTACGTGAAGCATATATTTTGAGACAACCAGGTTCATGGAATTGGATTGGATCTGAAACAAATGGACAAACCGGAATGCCATGCTTGTATGCTTGGGAAAGCACCCAGGTATCCTATCGCTCAGTTGGGATCAACCCCCCCCCGTGCCAAGAATTTTGGAGATACTATCCACATGGACATGTGGGGACCAGCCCAAGTCAGGATGGTAAACCATTGCATTTACACACTGACTCTAGTTGACAAAGCAACTGATTGGTTGGAGGAACCCCAAATGAAGTTGAAGGACGAGTCATTTGCACAGTATGTCGTTCTCCAAACAGGTCTCCAGACACAGTACAGCACAACTGTCAAATTTCTCCACTCTGATCAAGGGGGAGAATGTCTCAGTAATGAATTCATGGCATATCTGGAATGTATTGGGACATGATGACATCTCACAGTACACAACACCCCGGAACACAATGGTATAGCGGAACACGCACATTGAACATTGCTGAATGCAGTTTGAAGTCTTTTGATCTCATCAGGACTCCTGAAATGGCTTTGGGGATTCATGATGAAATATGCGGTATATGTTTGGAACAGGACACCAAAGAAAGCCATTGGAATGGCTACTCCATACAAAAAACAGTTTGGTATTAAACCAGACATTACTAATCTTCACATCTTCAGCAGTATTGTTTATGTTAAATGAGAAAAGGAACCTGGAAAATTGGAACCACAGGCCCAGGAAGGACACTGGATAGGACTCAAACCCAAATTGAATGGTCACTACATCTACTGGCCAACATGTCATACTCTCACAATGGAGAGGAATGTAGTTTTCTCTGACAGGCAGATCTAACCCATTGAAGGGGAGGATGGAAATTTGGGAAATTTAGAAACATCAGTCACTGAGTTGGAACAGCCTGTCATACCAGTTCCAGAAGAAATCTCCGAACCAATTGCACCAGATGAAGTATCTGCCCACCAAGAAGATCAGGGATGTCATTGAAGGACTTGGAGAAGGAAGTGATGAGTTGCAACATCTCACTGCATCTCTAGGTCAGGTAACATCAGAAATCAAATCTGATCCTCTATCTGTTGCAGAAGCTATGCGATGACCTGACAGTTCTAAATGCTACAATGCCATGAAGGATGAAATCTCCAGACTCCAGGAGCATGGAACCTATACAATTGTTACCCCACCTCCAGATGCAAATATTCTCACATCCAAATGGGTCTACCAGACCAAGAAGGATGAACAAGGTCGCATTACAGGACACCAAGCTTGTCTTGTTGTATGTGGATTTAATCAAATCCCAGATGTTGACTACTTCCCAGATGAAACCTTTGCATCTATTGTGAAACTTGCATCAGCCTGTGCTATACTCAGCATTGGAGCTGAGAAGAGCATGATTATTCATCAAATGGACGTGAAATCAGCTTACCTTTACAGAAAATTGTATGACAATGAGTGCATTTTTATGAAGGCACCTCCAGGCATTGATATAGGGGTAAAACCAGGTCAAACTTTATGGCTTAAACTCGCACTTTATGGACTTTAACAAGCCGGTCAACCAGTGTTCTACCAAAGGCCTAAGCCTTAAGTACATAGGCCTTAAGTTAAGGCCTTATGTTAAGGCTTCAGGATTTTCCTCGGATCCCTTAAGGCCTTAACAAAGGCTTAAGTGGCTGTGTCCCAAGCCAAAAGGGAAATATGTAGGAATATTCAATAAAGTCTCATTTTTCTACCTTTTACTTGATATTTCCATAATCAATCAATAATCCAGAAGGATACTTAGTTGATGAAGTGCAGAGTTTATGGAGACACTGGTGTTGCACTGGGCTGTTGAAGGTGCTAACAAGATTGGCAATAATGAAGAATAAATTATAAATTATAATGTAGAAGTATTTTGTATAACACAAAATTTCATTACTTTCCTGTGGCACTGGCCTGACATGGTCAGTTTAAAAATAATAAAAAATGAATTATCAACCTAAGGCTTAATTAAGGCCTTAAATTAAGGCCTTAAATGGGCTTAAGCCCTAAAGATTTTGAGATTGTTATTTAAGGGCTTATGGTAGAACACTGCGGTCAACAATGGTACATGTGATTCAGGGAAATCATGACCCAACTGAGGTTTAAACAGTCTGATTTTGATCACGCTGTTTTCTATTTCACTAATCCCTTCACCATAATTTTCATACATGTTGATGACATGACATTGGTTACCAAAACCTAGCCATCATGGAGAAATTAAAGAAAGATATTGGGGCTATAATTGAAGTTGATTCCAGAGAAATCCATTGGCTACTTGGGATTGAGATCTGAAGATCTCTCCATAACAGGACAATTCACTTATCCCAGCAGTCATACATTGACGCCATACTCTCTTGCTATGGATTCTCAGATATAAAACCACTCTCTATTCCCTTCGATCCCCACATCCACCTCACCAAAGACCAATCACCCAAAACGGTTGAGAATATGGCTTTTATGCACAACAAACCCTACAGAGAGACCCTTGGTGCTCTCCAGTACTTATCCATCCCTACTAGACCTGACATCACGTATGCAGTCTCTATCCTTGCTTGCTTTTCACAAAACCCAAGCATCACTCATTGGAATGGTGTATGCCGTGTCTACACTTATCTCAAATACACACAAGACTTTTGGCTCAGTATGAGCAACCAGGAGACAGTCCAAGGCTACACAGATGTGGATGGTATGTCCCAAGAGGACCGACATGCTATTTCCAGGTACATTTTTATGTTGAACGGTGGAGCAGTATCTTGGTTGTTGAAACAACAGGATACCATTTCTTTATCCACCACAGAAGCCGAGTATATCGCTTTGACCCATGCAGCAAAGGAAGCAATCTGGCTTAGGAATCTTTTATCAGAAATCTTTGGTCCCATTACTCATGCGGTCTCTATTATGTCAGACAATCAGTCCACTATTGCATTGGCAAAGGATGATCGTTTTCATGCCAGGATCAAACACATCAATATCTGATACCACTTCATCCGCTATGTCATTGAGGAAGGTTTTTTGAGCTCCACACCCAAGACAAAGTGCACTCAAGATGATCCTCCAAGCATTGCAGAATCCCTCAAGATCTTAAAAACATGGTTTGACCAGAAGTCCCCTATTTATGACAAATGGAATATGGATAAGAAAGATCAAGCTAAGTCTACTTTTGATGACCTTGGAAACCAAGTCACTGTTACCATTCCCCAGCAGGTCAACATCCTTGATGAAGCGGTTGGGTATAAAGCCCCAGGTATATTGCTCCCGCCACCTAAACAGGCTCCTGCTTTGCACATCAATGAGCTTACAAAGAAGTTAGAAGCTCTTACACTTGCCATCAACATGATTCAGGAATGCAAAACTTGGGCGGAAACAGATGGAATAGCCAACAAGGGCCAAAGCATTGTTTTATTTGTGGTAATCCTTGTGGTCAGGATGGTGTTCATCCTACTGGCCCAAGGTTTTGTCCTGAAACAAATGGTTTAATTGCTGACCAACTCATTACTTTTGATGTGCAGAGATCACATTATATACAAATGGATGGTACTAACCTTCCCCGAGTTCCCAATGGGTGGTCTGGTGGGGTAGCCACCTACCTTTGACATCTTTGTTTGGCAGCTGGTTCAGCAGCACCTCTCACATCATTTGGTCACAATGTGTTCAACTAACTTGGTTGGGTTGATGTATGACAATTCAGAGGTATTGTCTGGTAACAGATTCAGTCTTGATTCCATCAACCAATGCTGTAAAGCCTTTTTTAAAAAAACACTGATAAGACTTTGTAGAGCTTTTGTAAAGAGCTACAATAACTTCTAGAGCCCCGGGAATATGGCCGGGCAGCTGCTAAAATCCGGCCTGGCACCTCCAGCACCCTCCCAAAATGGCACAGTACCATCAAATACTGCTTATCCATGAGTTTTTAAAAAGATTGTGATAAGGTGATACACCTAGCCCAATGCCCGCCCATTGGCGCCTATAGCATGGTGCACTCACCGGCACTTATTTCCCACCCTCCGGCGCTTATTTTGGAAAAATGTTGGTAATTAGGTTTGATAAATACTGAAAAAATCATAAAAAATACTGAAAATATTCAGGCAGCGGGAATACATCCTGTACCGACTTTAATTTTTGTCACATGATTTAGGACTTGATTTTATCACCCACAGGGGCTTATTTTGTAGAAAAATTGAAAATTAGGCCTCATAAATCCCGGAAAAATCCTGGAAAATTTGTAAAAATATGGAAAATATTCAGAGATGTATCACAATCACATGACCCTGGATCTTTTGCAAAATAAACCCAATAATGGATAATAATCACAAAAAATCAGAAATTTCTCATAAAACAGCAGCAGGAGTGGGGATATACACCATACCATATACATATAAATATGATTAGAGTGGCACTGTAAAATGTGGTCATAGTGGCACTGTATGACTCTGGCTAAAGTGGCACCAGTATGACTACAGTGGCACTATAAAATATGGTCATAGTGGCACTGTATGACTATGGCTAGAGTGGCACTGTATTTACAGTGGCACTATAAAATATGATCAATAGTGGCACTATATTTACAGTGGCACCAGTATGATTACAGTGGCACTGTAAAATATGGTCATGGAGGGACTGTATGGATACGGTTAGGGTGGAACTATATTTACAGTGGCACCATATAAGTATGGCTACAGTGGCACCAGACACAGTTACAATGGCACCATATTTACAGTGGCACTGTATAAATATTCTTCAGTAGCACCGTATGAGTATTGTTATGGTACCACCATATAAATATGGTTACAGTGGCACTAGATAAATTCGGTTAAAACACCACCATATAAATTATAAATGCAGTTATGGTATTGTCATATAAATATGGTTATGGAACAGCCACTAGGGATCCACATTATAACTGTATGATATGGCTTACAGTTACAGTTATTCAAGTACTCATACTTGTTTGGAGTAAATTCATCCTCAAGGTTTTGGTATCTTTTTTGTTGTTTTCTATTGTGTATTTTTCCGAAATCCATGAACAGTTGGTTGTAATAATACAAGAGTACCCAGTCCTGATGATACTATGTATATACTCACACTGAGTTATCAGTACTACTCCAATGCAGCCATATCATTCTAGTCATAGCAGTACCATAACATATAAAAGTAGGGCTGCAATTAACACAAGTTATATCATGCTTCTGTACCAGTATATCACAGTACCTTAGCTGTCAATGTACTTGTATATCCCAAGTCACCCAAACTCCATCACATGAGTTACCTTTCTGAGTTACAAGTACATTGACAGTATACTTGCATTGGTATTGTAGTACTGTAACTGTCATAACTCAGACATATAGCCATATTCTATGTTAGTGAATATACTGATTAGTTTTGTCCATGGTACTGAGCTATACTCTACATGATTGAATAGTTCATCAGCAAAACCTGTTTTTTTGCTGGAGGTCTCCAGAGATCTCTGGAGCTTGACATATTAGAGTTACGTTCCTAGATAGGAAGTAGCAGCAGTAAATCCACACAGGACTTAGTAGTAACAATCACACAGATTGATGGGGGACGGCGGTGTTATTACAGGGTATGCTACCTAGGCTTATATACAGTCCTATGTACAAATGATATATCGGGCAAGTGGCTACTGCGTGAATATGTGTGAGCTACTGTCCATACGGTAAAGTGGGTACTGCGAGAGAGCAAGTGGATACGGCGAGAGACTGAGTGGAGTCTGCGAGATGATAACAGTGGAGTGCATGGGATGGTGATACAAACAAGTGGAGACTACGAGAAAGTGTTCCATGTATAGTTCAATAGAACATATTTACCTTTGATATTCCAACACTCCCCTTCAAACCTTTGCTAATCCCATGGATGCTGTGAAGTGTTTGGCTTTCATCGAAGGTAAGGCTTTGGTGAAGATGTCTGCCATCATGTTTTCAGTAGGGCAGTATGTAAGACAAATTTTACCTTCCTCAATGACATAGCGGATGAAGTGATATCGGATATCAATGTGTTTGGTCCTGGCATGAAAATGATCATCCTTCGCCAATGCGATGGCGGACTGATTGTCTGACATGATAGGGATCGCATGAGTAATTGGACCAAAGATTTCTGACAAAAGATTCCTAAGCCAGATTGCTTCCTTTGCTGCATGGGTCAAAGCAATATACTCGGCTTCCGTGGTGGATAAAGAAATGGTATCCTGTTGTTTCGATGACCAAGATACTGCTCCGCCATTCAACATAAAAATGTACCCGGAAATAGCATGTCGATCCTCTTGGGACATACCATCCGCATCCGTATAGCCTTGGACTGTCTCCTGGTTGCTCGTACTGAGCCAAAAGTCTCGAGTGTATTTGAGATAGGCATAGACATGGTGTACACCATTCCAATGAGTGATGCCGGGGTTTTGTGAAAAGCGAGCAAGGATAGAGACTGCATACGTGATGTCAGGTCTCGTAGCAACGGATAAGTACTGGAGAGCGCCAAGGGCCTCTCTGTAGGGTTTGTCGCGCATGAAAGCGATATCCTCAACTGTTTTGGGTGATTGGTCTTTGGTGAGGTGAATGTGGGGATCGAAGGGAATAGAGAGTGGCTTTATATCCGAGAATCCATAGCAAGAGAGTATGGCATCAATGTATGACCACTGGGATAGGTGAATTGTCCTATTATGGAGAGATCTTTGGATCTCGATCCCAAGTAGCCAATGGATTTCTCCGGAATCAACAACTTCGATTATTGCCCCAATATCTTTCTTCAATTTCTCCATGATGGCCAGGGTTTTGGTAACCAATGTCATGTCGTCAACATGTATGAAAATGATGGTGAAGGGATTAGTGCAATAGAAAACAGTGTGATCAAAATCAGACCGTTTAAACCACAGTTGGGTCATGATTTCCCTGAATCGCATGTACCATCATCAACCGGCTTGTTTAAGTCCGTAAAGTGCGAGTTTAAGCCGTAAAGTTTGACCTGGTTTTACCCCTATATCAATGCCTGGAGGTGCCTTCATAAAAATGCGCTCGTTGTCGTCCAATTTCCCGTAAAGGTAAGCTGATTTTACGTCCATTTGGTGAATAATCTTCTCAGCTCCAATGCTAAGTATAGCACGGGCTGATGCAAGTTTTGTGACAGATGTGAATGTTTCATCTGAGAAGTAGTCAACGTCTGGGATCTGATTAAATCCACGTACAACAAGACGAGCTTGGTGTCCTGTAATGTGACCTCGTTCATCCTTCTTGGTCCAATAGACCCATTTGGATGTGAGAATATTGGCATCTGGAGGTGGAGTGACAATTGTATAGGTTCCACGCTCCTGGAGTCTGGAGATTTCGTCCTTCATGGCATTGTACCATTTGGAGCTGTCAGGTCGTCGCATAGCTTCTGCAACAGATAAAGGATCAGATTTGATTTCTGATGTTACCTGACCTAGAGATGCGGTAAGATGTCGCAACTCATCACTTCCTTCTCCAAGTCCTTCAATGACGTCCCTGATCTTCTTAGTGGGTCGTCTGACTCGTTTCCCAGATACTTTGTCTGGTGCAATTGGTTCGGCAATCTCCTCTGGACCTGGTATGACAGGCTGTTCCGACTCGGTGACCGATGTTCCTAAATTTCCCAAATTTCCATCCTCCCCTTCAACGGGTTGGATCTGCCTGTCAGAGAAAACTACATTCCTCTCCGTTGTGACAGTGTGACCTGTTGGCCAGTAGATGTAGTGACCATTCGATTTGCGTTCGAGTCCTATCCAGTGTCCTTCCTGGGCCTGTGGTTCCAATTTACCGGGTTCCTTTTCTCGTTTAACATAGATGATACTGCCAAAGATTCGAAGATTAGTAATGTCCGGTTTAACACCAAACTGTTTCTCATATGGAGTGGCCATTCCAATGGCCTTCTTTGGCGTTCTGTTCCAAACATATACCGCGTATTTCATCATGAATCCTCAAAGCCATTTCAGGAGTCCTGATGAGATCAAAAGACTTCGAACTGCGTTCAGCAATGTTCGATGTGCGCGTTCTGCTATACCATTGTGTTCCGGGGTGTCGTGTACTGTGAGACATTGTCGTGTCCCAATGCGTTCCAGATATGCCGTGAATTCGTTACTGAGAAATTCTCCCCCTTGATCAGAGTGGAGAACTTTAACAGTTGTGCCGTATTGAGTTTGGAGACCTGTTTGGAGAACCACGTACTGTGTGAATGACTCGTCCTTCGACTTCATTTGAGGTTCCTCCAACCAGTCAGTTGCTTTGTCAACTAAAGTCAGCGTGTAAGTGCAGTGGTTTACTGTCCTGACTTGTGATGGTCCCCACACATCCATGTGGAAGACGTCTCCAAAATTCTCTGCACGTGGAGATGATTGCACCTGAGCGATAGGATACCTGGATGCTTTCCCAAGCATACAAGCGCGGCATTCTGGTTCGTCCATTTGCTTTGGATCCAATCCGATTCCACGAACCTGGTTGTCTCGGAACATATGCTTCACGTAAGCATAGTTGAGGTGACCCAAGATGCAGTGTGCCTCGTAAAGAGATACCAATCTGCCAATCTTAGTCGAATAAGTGTGTTCCCTTGATGGGATCTGGTATAGTCCGTTAATCTTTGGGATAACTCCCACGAGTTTGCCCTGGCAATCTCTGATCGTCATTTTACCATTTGCGGTATGGATGGCGTAACCATCACTGTCCAGTTTTCCCAGTGATATGAGTGTGTTGGGGGTGTCTGGGCATAGAAGGGTGTTAGGGAGCTTTAACATTCTTATCTCTTGTTCAAATGTTGGAAGTCCCAGATGGAGTGTGCCGGAGATGTTTGCTGTGAAGGTTTCCGCGTTAGCAGCCTGGATGACTCGTGTTGGAATCTCCCATTGATTCCTGAGTTCGTCGGTGAGTGGTGTCATGTGGGTAGAGCATCCGGAGTCAAAAAGAATTGCTCCGTAACTGTGGGCTGCAGCGTAAGTGTCGACGTATACTTCTTCCTCCTCTTCATTGTTAAGAGTAAGAGGTGGCGGACTGTCGACTTTGATGTTTTGCACTATATCAGAATTGTATTTCTGACATCTGTGATTGCTCGGTGATGAAAGAGCTAATTCGAATTTATCAGCTATTTCGGAAAAATCGAAAACAAGATTCCCATGCTTAGCAGGAATTTCGATTGCTGCCCATGATGACTCTGGTACTTCCTCAATCATGGATGAGGATGCCACTTCGCTGTTCTTCGGCCTATCTCTCCAGTTTTCATCCGACTTCTTCTTCTGTTTCTCTTTAGGAGCCTTCGTCTCCTTGGCCTCGTTGGCCTGGCTGCGTTTCTCCGATGGACATTGATTTCCAAAGTGACCTTTACCTCCGCAGTTGTAACAAACAGAGTCCTGACGACTCGTTGATCCTCCGCGGCCTCGACCTCTGCCTCGGGAATTTCCCCTAAAGGAATTTCTGCGACCTCGGAAACCTCCTCTTCCCCTGTGACCGGCATAGTTTGCCGATTCCTTCTTGTGATCATGTCGCATTTGGTGTACCATTGATTCGGCACGAATTGTAGAGATGAGCTCTGCAGGACTGAGCTTCTTGTCGGATTTAGCGGAGAAAACAGCCAATGCATTTATCGTAGCTTTGAAGGTGTCTGGGACAGAGGACATAATGGTGTTGACAAATATATTGTCGTTGATACCTTCGGAATATTCCATCCGATAACCTGCCAATGATCGCATTAAGCAAATCACTATCCTTTCCCCTATGCTCCTCGTTTGATCCTTGAGCAAGATCAGGTTGCGGATTCCATTCCAAATAACGCTGATAGCCGATAGATCTGGCTGTGAATTCCACTCGAGTTTTCCACGTGTCCCAATTTGATCCGTCCGACTTTAAGGTTGTAACCTTATCAAAAGCTTTATTTGCTTTGGACATTTTGTTGTCGTCATCGGAATCAGCAATTAAAGCGCCTGGTGATCCGGGATCTGATGGCGATGGGGTTCTGTGTGTAGAAGGTGGTTCCGTATTTGAATATGGAAATTGGGGTGCGGTGCCCTGTGGAGATGATTGTGGAGGTGTAGGTGGGGTTGGTTCGCGTTTCGGTGCAGGTGATTGTGTTGGAGCGGGAGTATGCTGTTGTGAGGATGATGCTATAGGCTGAGCAACAGGTGCTTTAGTATCCTCTTCTTTGTCGTCGTCTTCGTTATCGTCGGCGATGTGTCATAGGTGACTTCTGATGATTTGCTCCTGCTCTTTCACGATGGGTTTCACAAAATCTGCTAATTTACCTGTCCAAAGTACGTCGTATCGGTTTAGGCAATGTTGTTTGTCGCACTGGCTCCACCTTCCAGTGGTTCGGCTTTTGTATCTGTCGACTAATTCGTCAATATCAAAGATGTGTGGGTGTTCTTTACAAGGAACAGTGTCGTCTGTGGGAGGTAATGGTACTAATCTCTGCTGTGGTGTTACAGCTTTGCTACTCGATGAGCTGGCTTGTTCCGATGCAATGGAACGTTGTTGAGTTACTGGTGGTGGTGCTTGTTGTGATTTTATCTCCTGTCGAGTTCGTAGTGGTGGAGGATCTGGCCTGGGTGGCATGAACAAGCGTTATGGCAATATGATGCGTCAATGGTTAAGGCCGGGGCCCATAACCTATTAGAGTTACGTTCCTAGATAGGAAGTAGCAGCAGTAAATCCACACAGGACTTAGTAGTAATGATCACACAGATCGATGGGGGACGACGGTGTTATTACAGGGTATGCTACCTAGGCTTATATACAGTCCTATGTACAAATGATATATCGGGCAAGTGGCTACTGTGTGAATATGTGTGAGCCACTGTCCATACAGTAAAGTGGGTACTGCGAGAGAGCAAGTGGATACGGCGAGAGACTGAGTGGAGTCTGCGAGACGATAACAGTGGAGTGCATGGGATGGTGATACAAACAAGTGGAGACTACGAGAAAGTGTTCCATGTATAGTTCGATAGAACATATTTACCTTTGATATTCCAACATGACAGCTGTCAAAAAGACTGTCAATTTTCTCCAGAAATCTCCAGAGGTCTCTGGAATAGGGTACCTTGCTCCAGAGATGTCCCAAATGAATGGGTTTTCTCCAGCGAAAATACGAGTTTTGCTGATGTTGGTCAAAAGCAGTAATGATACTGTAACTATATCTATATTCATGTGGCTGTTAGGGATCTGCACCGCACTGTGTATGGTTATGGCTGTAGAAATACAACCTGTAAAATGAGCAAAATAGCTCTTTAAAGTACAGTATATGGGTCCCAGCAGCTGTACTGTATATTGTATTTTTATGGTATACAGTGCACCAGATGCTGGTCTGCAGGGTCCCGGTCAATACTAGCATCAGGAAAAATGGTCTGGGCCCAGGATGACCCCAGGTCACTTAGGCAGCCTAGGCCACCTAGGAATAATGCAAAAACTTTGGACACCTCAGGTATCCTAGGCCTCCTAGGCATCCTAAGCATCCTAAGCCTCCTAGGCATTCTGGGGCCATCCTGGGCTGTCCTGGGCTGTCCTGAGGCATCCTGGGGCAACCTGAGGCAACCTGAGGATACCCGAGGCCTAGGATACCTGAGGTGTCCAAAGCTTTTGCATTATTCCTAGGTGGCCTAGGCTGCCTAAGTGACCTGGGGTCATCCTGGGCCCAGACCATTTTTCCTAATGTAAGAATATTTATACAGTGCCACTGTAACTGTACTGGTGCCACCGTAAATATGGTGCCAATTTACCCATAGTCATACAGTGCCACTATGACCATATTTTATAGTGCCACTGTAATCATACTGGTGCCACTGTAAATATAGTGCCACTCTAGCCATAGTCATACAGTGCCACTATGACCATATTTTATAGTGCCACTATGACCACATTTTACAGTGCCACTCTAATCATATTTATCAGGACAAGGGTATTGTCTGTTGATGTATCCAACAAGTTTCTGGAGGCGGAGATAGGCCAGCATGCCAGTAGACCATGTGCTATAGTTGGCACCATCCAAATAAGGAATAACGGTAATGGCAGAGGAAGACATTGTTTGATAAGAGTTCTATAATTGGGGGAAATGGCCGCAAGCGGCGAGGGCCAAACCATTTTTGGTTTGAAGTTGCCGAGTTGTGGTGCTCAATGGATTTGGAAATATTTGGATATATGGAGATAAGTCTGGACAAAACATCCATATAAGGAGCCAAACCTAAAAGGTTCGGCAATAAAAGAAAGTCAGCAACATTCAATTAAGAAGTGCATGATTCAGTTATGAACATCGAATCCATTCAACATGTCTTTTACCCATTGACTTAGTGTTAGGTGTTGATTGCATTTTTTAATTCCATCCATATTTCCATCTCCAATCTGATCATTCCTATCAGCATCGGCAAGTGTTTATAAAAGGCTATGTACTAAAACCATATGCCAATAGAAAACCATTTGTTTGATGTTCTACTGAAAGTGCCAAAAGATCAATTAAGATCAATTTTGCACATTAAGGTGCACAATCATTCTACATCAGCAAAACCTGTATGTTGCATTTTGATTCCCACAGGATTACTTACAGCGCTTTCGGAAATCCTTGTCAAAATTGAAATTTTGACAGCTCCATCATTTTAAATAAATATAATTCTCAAAGCGGAAATGCCTCATGTGCCATCAAGCGCTTGCTCTTACCCTTATCTGAGATAGATAACTGTGTGAATCTTTACAAAACCTTGCAGTAACCTGCTCGTTACTGCAAGGTTTTGTAAAGATTCACACGCCTCTTGTCTTACCGTGCACATTCACATCTGAAATGGTTTTCCGCCAAATAAGCAAGGACCTAAAGGATAGAGCACTCTGGCTTCGTGAAAATGACTATATTGATGATGAAATTGCTGCTTTACTTGGTGTGTCTACAAGAAGCATATACCGATGGCAGGATAATCTCGAGACTCACGGGTCTGTCATCCCACCTTCCAATATACTTCGGGGAAGGCCATCTGCTATAAATACTCAGATCAGGGAGGATCTCATTGCTTTATCTGCCGAGTCCCTGGAGTTCTTCCTGGATGAGATCCAGGATTGGATCGCAATCACGCATGAAACAGCCATTTCACGCTTGCAACTTTGGCAAATTATTGAGGATTGTTCAATCTCTTATAAGAGGCTTCGTCGTGCTGCAGCAGAGCGTGATGAAGCACTTGTCAGTCACTGGCGTCAAGTGTACCAGCAATCATACACCGCTGCACAAATTCTTTGGATCGATGAAACTAGCAAGGATGATCAGTACAATATACCGTCATTATGGCCGTTCTGTTATCGGTGAACGTGCCACTATTTCTGCCAACTTCATCCGGGGAGATCGTTACTGCTTGTAGCTGCTCTTGGTCTCGAGGGATATGCAGCTACTCGAGTTGTTCCAGGGTCATTGGATGGAGATGAATTCTTCGATTTTGTCATTGCAGATGTGGTATGTTGCCCAGCTTTATAAATAATCAATAATCTCCGAATGTTTAGTGAACATTTATAGCTCCCCATGATGAACCCATTCCCTGGAGACAGGAGTATCATAATAATGGACAACTGTCAAATTCACAAGTCAGAAGCTTTGCATGAGATTGTAGAGTCTTTTGGTATGATCTATTTTTTACCTTGCAATTGTATTACAGCGATTCATTTGAACCTAGGCTGCAACATTGTTTTCCTTCCGCCTTATTCACCTCACCTCAATCCAATTGAAGAAAGCTTTAGTGCAGGTAATTCACATAAACTTGGACTTGTCCGAACTCTGATTGTCTCTAGTAAAAGCATATCTGCGAAAGAACTGGAAGGATGCACAGGATGCAGACACTGACCCAGAAATATATCTACTTCAGGCTGCATCAACCGTCACCGCTGAGAAGGCCAATGGATGGATAAGGCATGCTGGTTATATTGTGCAATAGAGTTCAAGCGTCGACTCCAACTAAAATTATATACAAAGATAGTACACTATTACTGTCAACCAACGTATTATAGTAAGATATGATGTGGAAGCAATGAGAAGGTAGCCATTCGAGGCTCAAGTAATATGATACATAATCTCCGAGAACATAAAAGCAATATCAAACCTTGAGACTTGCACGATAAGCCTTATTTGACTTCACAACACGATCCCAACTAAGCTTTGTGAAGCCTGCCTTCAACCAGTCCTCCTGTGGATAATCCGTCAAATTGTCGCCAGGCTCGAACTCGATTTTGATCAGGCGCGCTTCAACCGCAGTCAATCGATATTTTGTGCAGAACTCGTTAAGCGAGATGATAGTTTCGGGAATGGGCGGTGATGATGAGCGAATGTTGTGAGCATGGGAGGAGGATGCAGATGGTGCAAACGGAGCCTCGAATGGTATGTTTAGGAAGCCTTGACCAATACCACTCTGCATACGGCCCATTGACAACATCATTTGCATCTGTGTTTGAGCCGCATTGAGTGAAGCAAGCTGAAGAGCAAGAGCATTGTTGACTGGAGCACTAGGTCCCACAACTATGCTAGTCTCAGCCATAGAAGAAGGCTCGCTAGTTACAGCAGGCTTTTTCGAGGTTTTCAACGAATGTGATGCAGCGAACCAGCCTTCGCCAATTGGAATTCGAGTAATATCCACGGATGGAACAGGCATCTCCTGCTCACGACGCTGCAAGAATATACATCTATAAAGAATATGACGATAGAATAATAGGGAAGCTTACAATTTTTCCAGCCCACTGAAGTGCGCGAGCACGGTAACCAACATCAAAGTGCTGACTCGTCACAACATGAACAAAGCAGCACAGGGATGCATGCTTCGGATCATTGCAGGCCTTTCCTGGTGCATATCGCGCTTTGATTTCACTGACAATACTCTCCAAGTTGTCGTCAAGTTTAGCCTGAGATACTATCAGTGGTGAATCGAAAAATCTAAATAGACAGTTGCACTGGCCTTTTTTGACATCGGTCCAATATCATCACTGTCACCTTCATATTCATCTGTCCGAGGAGCGACAAGGACCAGAGACGAGCCCATGGTCATAGCGGAGATAGTGTTGCTGACCTCCAAGGGCTAAACACAAATGCGATTAGAATCGGGAAAAATAGGTCATGCTAGAGTTGTACCGGTTCCATCTCAACATATATCAATTTCTCTTGGCGTTTACGTGCCTCAAGGCGAGTAAGAAGGTGAGTATAATGGTTATTGTCCTGCAGCGGAAATTTTATATCTCGTTTAGTGAAATACCACTGAAAGGTATCAATACGCAATTGACGAGTATCTTGTACTCGGACCTGCTGTGCGGCATTGGATAAAAAACTGTCCCATGTCGTGGCCGATGGAAGGTTAACGGGACCGTACATCTTTGGTGGATTCTTTGTAACCTTTGCAGCCTTTCCACCACGTCCTCTGGTCACAGTGTCCTTTTGAAGCACAAGGAAAGCCGTCGAAAATGTATATGGTGGACTGAGACTGCGTGATTTGGGGATGGCGGCTGGGGTTTTTCGTGGTCGACCACGACGTTTTTGAGTACTAGACCCAGCGGGAAGCACATCATCCTGCAATGTGGTGGCAGTCTGTGGTTTGGCCTTTGGTGGTCAACCACGCAGACGTTTTGGCTGCTCCGCGAGCACATCAGAGTCACCATGAGGATGTTCATATGCAATAAACTCTACGCCGCCATCATGGCAAGGTTGATGAGAAGCTAGTAAATAATTGAAATGATGTTATCCTTCAAAAGACTCAAGAGATTGACAGCAAGGAAAGATATTCACCTTGTATAGTTTCTGGTATAGATTCAATTGAGGAAGCACGTCGTAGACGGAATTCTTCTTCATCAAAACCGGCAAGAGATATTTCTGATCCTGGAGAGTGAGCCTGAGGAGAACTGGAAATAAGTGGTTTATAGTTCCACTCAGAGTCGTCTGACTGGTCATTCGTTGCATCCTCATGCATGGTCAGAGCAAGGAGGAGATTGCGAAGAGAAAAGGCACGCGTTGCCAAGGCACTGAGTCCCAATGGGAGGCATTTCCGCTTTGAGAATTATATTTATTTAAAATGATGGAGCTGTCAAAATTTCAATTTTGACAAGGATTTCCGAAAGCACTGTAAAATTCCCAGCGCTCCCAGAGCTCCCAGTGCTGGCCAGCGCTTGCCAGTGCTGTCAGAAATATAAAATCACATGTTATTTCCAAATAAGGTAATTTTGTGGCCTCTGGGAGCTTCTGGGAGCTCCCTCCTGCATTGGCCGGACCATCTGAGTGCTGGGATGCTGGAGCGCTGGGAGCTCTGGACAGTTTGCTCAAGCACTGCCCATGTCATACAGGTTTTGCTGATGTAATAGGTGCTTAAGGGACATAAGGCAATATGGGGGAATAAATACAATAGGAGGCCAAGAGATCTCACATGTGTTTGCATTCACCCAGCCTACACGCATATGCTTTTGATTATTCACATAGTGGCAGAAGTCTACCTGGGAAGGGGAATCAGCCCCTAAATCACTCACAGTGAAGTGAAACAATCAAAAGTTTGTTCATTGTGGAGTGCCTGTGTATATACAATATGTATTATTAGCCTGAACAGAAGAAGCCTTATATTTTCAGCATTCTTCTGGAAGAGGAAAGGAAAGTGATCACAAGTTTTACCTTGCTACCAAACCAATGCACCACAAGCTTGAACTTTCTAATACACTCGGTTAAGAGCGACCAGAATTGTTTGTTAATGCAATCAACCATTTGACAAAGTCGCAATGGTTGTAAGACCTTCATTGAACAGACTTGGGGCCCATAACCTGTTGAACAGCAAGGTGAGACCAAATAATAAAATCACATTACTAACCAAGTGTAAGGCTTGAGGAAGGAAACAGTTGTAGGAGAGTTTAGTATTGTCTGAGAAGACAGTAAAGCAGTAGTATACAGAGCGATGGGGACTACAGGTAGACTACTACAGCTTATATAGTGTCTGTAAAACTATACAGTACCCTAAATCTAATGATAGGTACAGTATTGGTAAGTGTCCATGTGTACAATGATCCCTACAATGTGATGTATGTATATACATCAGCAGTTGATATCATAGCAATAATCACATGTACGTAACTAGCGAATGACATTAATCAAATGATATCAATACATAGGAATATGATTTTGGTGATTGGTAAGCCAATGTTGAATATCATGGTACAAAGTACCTGATCATGTGTCCATGATTGCAAGTGTATCTTTCAACACAATCCAACCCATCACCTTTGGCCTCTGTGCCTTCATCCATATCTTTACCAATTTCTCACATTCCATCCTTGACCTGGGTCCATAATGTCACTGTGATACTGTAGGGCCTAGTCCACCGAACCTGCCACCTGGCCAGTGATCTTGCTTGCATGAGCAAAATGTGCATTGTCTGCATCAGACAAAACCTGTATTTTTGCTTAAGGTCTCCAGAAAGCTACCAGAGCTTGACAGCTGTCAATCAAGCTGTCAAACTTCTCCGGAGAGCTCTGGAGCTCTCTGGAATTGGTACCCTTGCTCCAGAGATGCTCCAAATTTGGCTTCTCCAGCAAAAACACAGGTTTTGCTGATGTGGATTCCCATTGGGTTTTGTCACTGCACCAAGGTAGCATGTGCTCAACATCCACTTATATGATAGAGAAGAGAAAAAAATCAAACCGGTTAAGATTATAAAGGTATTAACTGGGTCAAGCATTCTCAGGACTTGTGAGGAGGTACTGTACCATTTTGATCGAGCGTTCAGTCATGTGTCATGGGCACCTCTGAACTGAACTAAAATCCACATTCGTCATGCATTATATGGGCCTCTGAACTTGGGTGGAATTCATCATTTCGTGCATAAATAATCAAAATTTTCATTTCTTTTTGTTTGCAGCTGGCTTTTTTGCATGACACAGTTGCATTGGGTATCAAAGGAAGTTTATTATCCATTTCCCGGCTCACAACAAACTTTTAGTGCATGTTTCACTCTGAAAAAGTATCAACTCAATGGTGAACTGAACTCAAAATTTTTTGCATTGGTGTCAATGCATCATGTGTCATCCTGGATGAATGCTTGATCAAAATGCTACACTAATAGGGACTGGGGGAGCACAGGAAAGAGGGAGAGAGGAGCGGGGGGAATGCGATTCCCTTTCTTACCACTGACAATACATCTCCACAACTTGGACTATTTACAGCCATGCCTAATACAGCCCTCATGGTTAGATGGGACTCCCCCATTGAGGTATCCCCAGGGAGCCCATCTGGAACTCGCTTTTTGCACCCTAGTAGACATGCACTAGGTAGTGCCGCCTAGTGCACCTAGTGCACCTAGTATTCCAATACCATCTCAGATGAATGTCAAATTCTCAATCTGGAAATCTGTGTTGTGACCTCAGGGTAAGTTGCATACACTACCTCAGGGTTCCTTCCCGCAAGTATGAAACACCTTGCATACCTCGCCATTTTCCAGCAAGTGCCTTCGCGAGTACTTAAACCATCAGTCTCCAAGGTCAAGAGTTGGACTTGTCTTTTTTTCCCTCAGTCCTCGATGCCCGGGTCCCTGTTTGTAACACTTCAATCTCATTCAGCACTACTCTCTTCGCTTTTGGTATTTACTATGATCATTTTAAATAATTAAGTACATACAGTGGATAACTGGAATAAAATTGTCTCTACATCCTCACTACTGTGCCCATTGAGCCATGCATTCAGCAAAGCGAGAAGGCTGAGAAGCGGGAATATTAAACAAGCCCCGAGAAGAGATTTTTGACATCTGCACATTGTATCAACCATCTCGGACATACTTCCTAATTTGGTTAGATTATTGGTCTCGTAATCCACTGTGTAGTCCTGTGTAGTAGGGGGCCTAGCTAGGCGAACTAGGGCACTAGGTGCACTATGTAGTACTACATAGTGCTTGTGCGAGTTCCAGATGCCTTACACTGCAGACAGGTATAAAAACATAAATAGATATGCTATAGAATATGTACAATACAACTACATATGACAGGAGTTCACAAACATATGCCTATGCACAACAGTGAATACTAAATGGGATTTTTTTAAATGCTCTTTCCTTTTCTCTGAAGTTCTTTGAGCTCTGTACAACTGTCCATAGCAAGTTATTAGAGACTGTGAGAGTGAGCCTCCCATGTCAGTCATTCATGGGTTCTTTATAGCACTCTATAGACTTCCATAGCAGTCCATAGCAGTCCATAGCTCTGGACAGAGGATACCCTTGCTATGGGCTCTATGGGTGCTATGGGTGGCTAGACAGAACTGGGCAGTTCTATCCAGAACACCCAGGTTTTGCTGATGTAGCCTATTAGCCAGATGTGGTGAGGAGGTACACTGGCAGCCAAAACTGATGAGCCCCCCAAATCGGGAAGGTGGGCACTAAGATGCTCAAAATTCTGTTGTCATTGTCGTCCTTTGCGATCAGCTCAACCGCTGACCTCAAAGTTACTTTAAAAATTATCTCCACAGTTCTCAAAATGTCTTTGGGGCTGTTGACAGTTGTTGCTCAATTTCAACCTTTCCGGTTGTTCTTTTCAGAATATGGGTACTTTAAAACATTCTACACTACTTACCCTATGTACAATAGAATACACGAAATCTACACTCTGCATTGCTGCTCGCTATCCAGCGCAATGACGACGATTTTTCAGCGTTTTAGCGCCCACCTTGCCGATTTTTTGGGGGGTTCATCGGTTAGTGTAGCATGAAAGAACAAATTGATGCACAAAACCTAATTGGGACATTCTCACTAGATTGTTCTTTCGCTGCATGCCAACTCATTTACATTGATCATGGAGTCCTTGAGCCAACACATTGAAAGGTCTTTTCAAGCAATTACTGTTATTTTTTCTTGAATTTAGGTTGAATTTGGAGACCTTGAGCCATGCCTTTTCTATTCAAACCAATACAAATACAGCATGACTCAAACACTCAGTGGCTCAAGGACTTGATGATCACCGTATAATTCAGAGCCTGAATTCGATGCAAAGACAGTACTATGTCAGTGATGGCACAAGGATCGCGTAGCACAAACTAGGATAGATAGATATAGCGTTCAGCAGTACTTTATATGTACAAACAAAAAAGCGACCAAGAATCAAAGATAAATGAACTAACGTCCTCCGCCCTTAAACGAAAGCAAATAGCACTACCACCATGAGACCTAGAGCAGTCTCAAACTTGGAGAGTTCACAAACTCGAACCTCACTCATTAATACCTCCTGTCTCTGTCCCTTTCGCGATCATCATACCTATCATACCTGTTGAAAAGATTCATCGCATCAGTAACTATTCCACCATGTAACGTACGAGATGTACGAAGGGGAATGCACCATACTCACCTATCATATCTATCATATCTATCTCCACGTCCACCGTAATCCCTATCCCTATCATCTCGTCTGGAGGGTCTACGGTCTCGGTCTCGGTCACGATCATCGTACCGACCTCCACCTCGACTTCCGCGGCGGTCATCGTAGTCAGCACCTCGGTCATATCGACCGTCGTAGGGACGGGGTTCGTATGGACGTTCGCGGTCGCCTGAGGAAAGGTGATAAATAAAAAATGGACAAGCAAGAAATCAACTACTTACCTCGTCTTTTGCCAGGTCCGTGATATTTTCCTGGAGTTGGCGTTCTTGCTCTTCCACGACGGGCCTAAAATCAATGAATGAATGAATACAAGGCAGGAAGAAATGGAAAGAGGTCGCACGTACCCTCGTAACAGTCATAACTTTGCCCATAAGATCAGCACCGTTGAGCGCAGTGATAGCAGCATCAGCCTCCTCTCTAGTTTCCATAGTCACGAAACCAAAGAGCCGTGATTCTCTAGTGTGCGGGTCGGTGACGACGCTTGCTTTTTGAACCTAGTAAACGGAAAGAGTAAGGATAAAAATAATTGAAACTGAGTTGAGATAGACGCACTCTGCCAACTTTGGCAAAAGTAGCCTCGAGCTCTCGAGTGTCAACTTTATGGCTGAGGCCAGATACGTGGAGATTATTGCCTGGGTTTTCGGCTTCTTCTGTTCCTCGGCGACTACAAAACACAAGTTGGTTTTTGCTTGTACTATATCACAAAAAAACGCACCCTCTATCGCCAGGACTCCTGCTCCTACTCCTTCTGGGTGCTTCACTGGGTGCACCGTTGTTAGGCCCTCCCTGGAAATCATCGGTTGGAATACTTATTCCAGCGGAGTTTCCTTGATCCTTTAGGTCCCAAGCTGAGAGAAGTGAAGAGGAAAGTCGTCAGGGTTGGAGGTTGAAATATTTTTTAGAAAATTTTCATGGCGCGGGATCGTAGTTCGGAATCGAGGTCCAAAGTCGAAGATGAGATGAATCAAGTCGAAGAATCGAATGCGAAGGTTTTATTGTACAGACAACTCGGTCGAATTGGAAAAAAACTTTTGGTTTGGCCTTGAGCCGATATGATATGGTGCAGTGTAGAGTAGTAGTAAAAAGAGGTTGGAAGGAGCGAATTTCGAGTCGTTGCTGAGAGTTGTTGCTGACGCTGAGCACGTACCGTTATCCATCCCTTATAACCGTCGTCGGGGTGCTTGATGATGGTGGTTCGGAGAAAAGAGTTTTAGCGCTTAAACTTGGATCAAGCGCTTCAGCCTCGCGCCTTTATTATCAACTAGTTACTAGTAATTTCTTTTTCCTCGACGAGAACATTCCCTTCTTCTTTTCTCCGTTCTTCTTTTACAAGAAGCTTGACCGCAAGCCAATGTGACGAGCAATGGTCCGGATTATACCGCTCGCCGGAGTCGGGCCGCCCCGCTTCTGGATCGCATAACATGTGGGGACCCCACTTTCATCCATCTTCTTCCGTTGCCCCAGAAATGTCTATCAAGACAGATACCGCTGAGGTCTCTGAACACGAACACGTCCAAGTCCATCGTACAATAAGCGACGCGGACCTTATCGGGACACATTCTTTTTCCAAGAAACGCCTCTGGAACCGTGAACCGTTGGATGAGTTCTACAAGGAAGCTTTGGAGAAGTATCCAACGGAGGAAAGCATCGATCCAGCCCAAGAAATACGCGTCAGGAAGAAGATAGACCGGTTGATTATTCCTTGGTATGTTATCTCGTCGAGACCAGAAAGCCGAGAGCTGATTTCTCGTTCTCCGTCTAGTCTCGCAGTGTGCTACGCGTTCTATTACATTGATAAGACGACTCTCTCGTACGTGCTCTATCTGAGGCCACCAGCGTCTGTTCTCATCACTGGGCACTCCAAGTTATGCAGCCATCTTTGGTATCAAGACAGATCTCAAGCTCGAAGGAACGGAATACAGGTACATATGCGTCTTTATCACATCCTCCTCCTCCTCAATATTCTACAGCTGGCTCTCCTCCATCTTTTACTTTGGCTGGCTCGCATGGGGCATTCCTTCCAACCTACTCATGCAGCGATCACCGAGTGGAAAATACCTCGCAATTAACATCTTCATGTGGGGTGTTTTACTCATGTGAGGCTTGGGCTCTAATCTGGCTTCATGGGACTCACTATTTACTAGGGCCCAAGCAGCTTCGCGTAACTTTACAGATCTGGCAGTTCTACGTATTTTATCAGGAGCATTCGAAGCTATTGCTGATCCTGCGTGCGTCATTTTTGAGAGCCCAAAGGCGTCACTAACCGTTTCTTAAACAGATTCATGCTCATTACTACCATGTTCTATCGACGATCTGAACAACCATCTCGCATATCAATGTGGTATGCTGCAAACGGAGTCGGTGTGGCAGGAGGCGGACTCCTAGGTGGGTTCCTCATCGTCGGCGCCCTCTGTTTATCCTGGAGCATAGTCCTCTTTTTAATTCTGGACTCCTAGGTTATGGAATCGGTCAAATAAAAGGATCGTTACCAAGCTGGAAATACGAGTGCGTTCATCGGCCGTTATTATCCCTAAACCGAGATTAATGCGAAACGCAGATTCCTCATCGTCGGCGCCCTCTGTGCAACCTGGGGCATAGTGCTCTTTTTCATTCTCCCCGACTCTCCCGCAACAGCATCTACGTTCACTAGGGAAGATCGTCTCCTCGCCGTGGCTCGTTTACGTGAAAATCAAACCGGGGTTGATAATAAGCAATTCAAGTGGGATCAGTTTAGAGAGACTTTTGTCGATCCGAAGACTTGGTTGTTCTTTTTGCTGGGTCTGGTTGGAAACATTCCGAATGGGGGGATCTCGAATGCTAGTCCCCAGTCATTACGCCGAGTTTTACTGCGATTGCTGACTTTAATCTCGACAGTTTTCTACCCTTATCATCCAAGGATTAGGATTCGACACGCTTCAGACGACACTTTTGGGTATCCCTCAAGGTGCCTTGGTCTGTATCTGGATTGGATTGGGGTAAGTCCAAGTCTGTATGTATTACCTGAGGCCAAGTTACTAATTTTCATCTTCCTCGCCAGCGCTGTCCTCAACGGCCGCCTCCCTAAAAATTCCCGGTCCCTAGTCTGTATCCTCTTCATGCTCCCTACTATCGCTGGTACACCTCGGCTTCCTCCTCGCACCGTCAAGAAGCTCACGCCGGTCGACTCATCTGTTACTACCTCACTGGGTCCTATCAGGCTTCATTTGTGCTGGGACTTAGTATCATTACGAGTAACACAGCAGGACAGACCAAGAAACAGTTGACGAGTGCGTTGATCTGGTTGGGAGCTTGTGTCGGGAATATTAGCGGTACGTGTTCACATTGGGATCGAGTGAATTTTGCTCACCATGCGATGTATAGGCCCATTCTTCTACCTCACTGACCAAGCTCCAACTTACCGTCTCGGAATCGGTAGCATGCTCGTCAGCAACTGCATCGAAGTCCTCATCTTCATCGCGCTGAGGTTCTACCTTATCCGCCTCAACCGGAAGCGTGATAATGCTACTACTACTCCTTCTACTTCTACAAACTTGCCTGAATCTGCTGGAAGTACTATCAAGTTGAACCCGCGACATCCGAACGAAAATGAGACAGCATTTTCGGATATGACGGATATTCAGAATGTCAAGTACGTGCTCCTACATATTCTAAAGATTCGGACTCGATATTCATTTACTGGTTACAGTTTCAGATATGTTTATTGATTGGACTGTCTGCTGAAATGGATTTTTGCGACTGTTAACGACTACTTTGATATGTTGACGATGCTTATGAAGTAAGCGAAAGTAAACTACTGTACAATAGGAATTTCGAACGGATTTATTTGGCTGTAGTGTAATATATATCGTTTTGCTTGCTTATCTTGTATAATATGAAATGCGTGGCTGGAAATTATCTTTAGCTCAATAATTAGAGCGCAAGTCAACATTCTCGATGTCTCAAGCTCGAATTTTGTATGGATAAACTTATTATTCCCACAGGCCAAAGCGGCTTATACGAAGTCGAGAAGTGCTGTTGATGGCACTTTGGGGATTCAATAGTACAGGGCAGGCGTTCAAAGAGAATGATAATTGAATCTAAGAAGTTTGAGCATTATTCGAGCCATAATCAATCGAAATACATCAAAAATACATTCCACCGTTGACGGATATCTGTAAAAATTCATCAGTTTCGTCATGATATGAGTACGTGAAAGCAAGTTTGTCCTAGAATACGAACGTTCAGTCATTGGATGTGAGAATGATGTGATAGAAATACGGACCAGTGATGTAGTGAGGTTCTTTGGATGCCAGATATGAAACGACACTGGCAATATCTTCCGGTTGGCCCATTTCGGAAAAGGATGGCATCATGTTGAGAAGCTCGAGGGCCACAGTATTAGTACCTTGCATGATTAATTTGGGCATGACAATGATTAAACGTACCGCGTTCATTGCTGGTGCCAGGGCAGGATCAACTCCATGTTTATATGGAGCAGTTATAAGCTTTTAGCGATGCTACGATTTCAGTCTATTTCCACTCACATATTGGACTCTCTGTAGGGCCTATACTCGGAAGAAACCATCAATTCTCAGCATTCATTAGACCTAGTAGATACGTATGCGTTGACTGTGATACCATATTGGCCAAGTTCCAAGGCTAGATTAGCACAGAATTGTCATTCTCTTTCGCGTCCGTATGCCGGTGGAAAGATACATACCCGCAGTCTGTGTCAAACCGCGTACAGCGAGCTTTGACGCGACATATGTACCGAGATGCGTTATGCCTGTTTGAGTGTTCAGTACGTTGATTACGGTGAAAGAACACTCTGCTTACCTTGCTTTCCGGCAAGCGAAAATGCGCCAATTATTCTGCCTCCGGGAGTCGGGACGCCCCTGCTTTATCATTTCTAGTGCGGCATATTTATAGCAGAGAAAGGTCCCTTTAGCATTGATTCCAAGGGCATTATCCCAGTCTACAACGGCTATAAAGCACAAGTACTTAGGCTGTCAGGATTTAATAATGAGCATGCCTTTGAAAGAAAATGCTTGCTTGTCGAGATAATGGTAGTATTGGGGGCACCAGTACCTGCATTGGCAACCATCTGCAGATGTCGAATGGATAATGACCAACGTTTATATAAGAGGCACAAAACTTACTACATCCAGACCTCCTAGTGTTTTCGAAGCAGATTCTACCATTCTTTCCACATCCTCTTCCTTACGGACGTCTCCAAAAACCACACACGCCCCGTGACCGAATTTCTTTTCAATCTCTTCAGCCAGGCTTCCAAGTTGTTCCCGCTTGGTCGCAACGTCGTTCAACGCGTGCTTGAACCCATCCGAAGCCAAACGGGCGGCAATGACCTTTCCAATTCCTTGAGAAGCGCCGGTTACGAGGGCTACTCCGAGGGACTTTGCGGTCATGGTTGTTGAAAGTGGTGTGGAACTTAAAGGCTGTAAGAAGGAGGGGGTCGAAATGAGCAGCATGCATCGCACTGGGACTTTCTGGATTTCTGAACTTGTTATTTCTGAACTTGATTGTTGTCCTTGATCACGCTGCAATTAGCTGGTGTGGAGCTGGCGGCCTCTGGGCCAGAGACTCGCTACTCAGATAGTACTAGGGTCGGGGTGCGGCGTTTCGCTTTCTGGGTGGCGCGTAAAGTAATAAGAGGGCAGTAGTTCGTTACAGCCTGCGTGTAAAAGAAGAAGTTATGTACAGGTCCTTCGAGGCGCAGGGGATCCGTACTTACAATCGACTCCTCCCTGAGCGCACATGTTCTGTATGCGAGATTTCCAATTTTTTCGATTCAATGACACCCGAACTGTGACACTATGCAAAAGGATCTGGACTTCGACATGAAGACTCGAGAGTCGACTTTATTCAGCAAAAATCTCAATACATAAAATAGCCTTTTTTTCAATCGAAATACATCCCAGCGTTGACGGAAATCTGTAAATAATTTCAGTTGCACACTTTATATAGAGTCGACGATAACCAAAGGCGCATACAGTTTGTCCTATGAGAAGGAAGAATAGTAAGCTGCCGTATCAGGCCAATAAATCATGAACGATTCACCAGTGATATAATGAGATTCTTTCGAGGCTAGATACGAGACGATGCTAGCAACGTCAGCAGGCTGCCCCGGTTTTGCATATGGTGGCAAAATTTTGGTGTACTGAGAGAACCTTGCAGTCAGACGAAAGGAGTTTATCAAAATAAGTAGCGTACATTTCTTTCGTCGTTCGGGCCCACCAAAGAAGCAACTATGCAGTGAACCAATGTGAGTTCGACATTAACATCAGCATTGTAAAATCCTGGTCCTCACCCATTTGGGTGGAAATCAGGCCTGTAGAGTAATGATGAGTGTTGGTATTGCTGTGTTTGCGTTTGTAAAATTTAGAGCCATACCTGGTGCATATGCGTTGACAGTGATGCCATGTTCTCCTAGTTCCAGAGCTAAAGATGGACATTGTTGGATAGTTTTCAGTACGACTCATTACGACAGCATCATACCAGCACTCTGAGTCAAGCCTCTGACTGCAAACTTGGAGGCCGCATAGGCACTAATGAAAGATGCACCTGGCTTTCTTTCAATATACGGACATAGTTTTTGCACTGCGCTTGATTACCTTGTTTACCTGCATATGAGCAGGCGCCAATGATCCTTCCTCCACGCCCACCAGCTATAAGCTCTCGTGCCCCATACTTGTAACAGAGAAAGGCGCCGAGAACGTTGACTCGAAAGAGGTTGTCCCATTCGTCACCAGCTTTTACAAAAGGCAGTGAGCACCATAAGCTTCAAAGTAAGTGGAAGACGAAGCGCACTTACAGATAGAAACGAGTGGTTGTATTGGGCCTATGATTCCTGCGTTTGCGACCATCTGTGAAAAGACGAGATGAATCATCTATCCTACAATGTTTGATAAAGTAGGACTCACAACATCCAGTCCCCCAAGTGCTTTCGAAGCTTTCTTTACCATTGCCTCGACCTCTGCTTCCTGTGAAACGTCCCCGGGCACTACATATGAGCCATGATTGTGCTTCGAGTCTATATCCCGAGCAACGGCTTCAAGGTTATCTTTCTTGCTTGGTATGTCGTTCAACGCAACTTTGAAGCCATCAGAGGCAAGACGCATGGCTATAGCCTTGCCAATTCCCTGAGATGCTCCAGTAACAAAGGCTACTCCAAGAGACTTTGCAATCATACTAGGTGTGTTATTGTGTGGGTGGCTTGGGTGAGTGCTTTGGAGAGAAAGGAGAGATTGATACATCAATCTGTCGCTTTAAGTATGGGAGCGACGCTCCTTCTTCGGGTTGGAGGATAGATGACTGAAGTTCTAAGCATAACCTTAGGCTTTATTGAGCGAGGTCGCTGGTTGTTTGATGTTAAAGTCACCCGGGTAAGGTGCCGATGTCGTATAGATCGAGTTAGACTCGAGACGATGAAGTGGGAGCGTGTCGATCAGAGATTCCCCACTCGCCGCTGGGCTTTTTGAGCCAGCTTTTTAGCTATGGCTGTGATACGCTCGTAATACCTTCCGATTTAACACTCGTGATGGCACAAGTTACCGAAGAAGAGCTCAAACGGTCCAGAGCCATCGGTGCTTGCCACTGATTAAACAGCGAAGTGTCGCATTGGGACTTTACGGATTTCTGAACTTGATTGTTATCCTTGGTCACGCTGGACAACTTGCAATCAGCTGGTGTTGAGCTGACGGCCTGCGGGTGCCGAATTGCAGAGATAACACTAGTCGGGAGGTCGCGACGTTTCGCTTTCTGGGTGGCGCTTAGAGTAATAAAATCTGGTCAAGGGTTAGTAATTTGTTACAGCTGGTGCACGCAGCCCGCATACTAAAAGAAGCATTGACTCTCGAGGCGCAGGCGACCCGTACTTACAAGATAGTCCTCCATTGAATGCAACTGACATATTATTTATGCGGATTTTCTGATTCAATGACGAACTGATTACACTATGCAAAGGATCTGGAATTCGACATGAATATTCGAAAGCCAACTTGATTCAGCAAATCTCGATACATAAAATAACCTTTTTTTCAATCAAAATATATCCCAGCGTTGACGGATATCTGTAAATAATTTTAATCGCACTTTAAATAGAGTCGATAAAAACCACATACAGTTTGTCCTATAAGCAAGGAAGGAAGAATAGTAAGTTACCGCATCGGGTCTATAATTTGTGAACGATTCACCAGTGATATAGTGGGATTCTTTCGAGGCTAGGTATGAGACGATGCTAGCAATGTCAGCAGGCTCCCCCGGTTTTGCATATGGTGGTAAAAGTTTGATGAACTGAGAGAACCGTGCAGTCAGACGAAAGGATTTGATCATATAAATAGCGTACATCACCCATAAAAGGTGCAGCTACGCAGTGGACAAATGTGAGTTTGAAACCAACATCAACAAAGTAAAATCTTATTCCTCACTCATTGGGGTAGAAATCACACCTGTGAAGTAGCGGCGTTACTGTGTTTGCATTTGTGAAACGTGGAGCCATACCTGGTGCATATGCATTGACAGTGATACCATGTTCACCAAGTTCCAGAGCTAAACAAGGGTATTGTTAGATAGTTTTCAGTAACCCTCATTACGACAGCATAGTACCAGCACTTTGAGTCAAGCCTCTAATCGCAAACTTGGAGGCTGAATAAGTACTAAAAAAAGGTCCACCTGACTTTCTTTCAGTATACGGAACTAGACATGGTTTTTTCGGTGCACTTTACCTTGTTTTCCAGCAAGCGAGGAGGCGCCAATGATTCTTCCTCCACGCCCACCAGCCTATAAGCGCTTCGTGCTCCATACTTGTAACATAGGAAAACTCCACGGACATTGACTCGAAAGAGGTCGTCCCATTCGTTACCAGCTTTTACGAAGAGTAGTGAGCACCATAAATTTTAGAGTAAAGCGCGATTACAGATAGAAACGAGTGGCTTTACCGGGCCTGCGATTCCTGCATTTGCGACCATCTGTGAAAAGTCAACATGAATCATCCTCCGATGTCTGAGAAATCAGGACTCACAACATCCAGTCCTCCAAGTGCTTCCGAAGCTGACTTTACCATTGCCTCGACCTCTGCTTCCTGTGAAACGTCCCCGGGAACTACATATGAGCCATGACCGTGCTTCGAATCTATTGTCCGAGCAACGGCTTCAAGGTTGATCTTTCTTGCTCGTTATGTCGTTCAACGCGACTTTGAAGCCATCAGAGGCAAGACGCATGGCTATGGCCTTGCCAATCCCTGAGATGCTCCAGTAACAAAGGCTACACCAAGAGACTTTGCAATCATAGGTGGGTTATTCGGTGAGAATGGCTCGGGTGACGAATTTAAATGAAAGCTGAATTGACAATGATAGTCCAACCCGTATGCGCTCGTGACGTTCTGTTGGAGAATAATTGAAGTAAACACATTCTAGGCTTGATTGAGCGATGTCGCTGCTTGGTAGTGCCAAAGTCACTGGGTGGGATTGATGACATGTAAACCGCGTTGGGCGCTGGTCGATGAAGAAAGACGGATCGGGCCCGGGATAGGCGCCATTGACGCGCTGTTTCTTTCGCGACCATGATGCGTGATGTACTAGTCTGAAGTCTGACCTCTATTCCCCATTCGCCACTGGTTTTCTAAGGCAGATTTCATTAGGTATATTCATGATAGTTCATATCCTCCGATTTAACACTCATGATTGCCGAAGATTCAAGGAGAGCTCCAGAGCCATCGGTACTTGCGTCTCAAACGGGGAGGCGTTGTCCTGGAGCGAGATGGATTATCATATGGATACTTGAGCTTGATATGGCAAATAGTTCCAAGGTGCGCTACACCAACCAATGTCAGCGAAGCTTCTAGTAACACATCTAGTCAGATGGTTCAGCTTAAACAACTTCTTCATCTTCTTATCTTCTGCTCAAGCGGCATTCGTTTCCCAACTCTTCTTCCCACCACAATGAAATGTCTGCGAAATCGTTTGGCGTCGCACTTGTCACTGGAGCTTTTCAAGGACTCCATGGAGCTATTGCTCTACGACTAGCCAAGGATGGATATAAAGTTGTCTTAAACAACATCGCTGATAAATCGGGTCAGCTAAAGACTGTTGCTCAAGGAATAGAGCAGTTGAATGGACTTGAATCGCACTGAGTCTCTCTTCACAGCTATTTACAGCTATCCTCCACATGTTCAATCTCACTTTTTTTTACTAGGCTGTGAAATTGAGGTGTGCTGTTGTCTACTTCTTCGTTTCATTCTTGAATTCAAAAGTCTATCTTACCCACTTGCCGACTCTGCTAGTCTCATGTCTCCTACAACCCTCTGGCAATACCGCGATTACGCAGTGTGACGCAAACTTTGATGATTCATCTTCAACGACGAAGCGTTAAACAAAGAATCGACAGCTAGATGCTGTTCAACGTTGCATAGATCATACAGCACGAACACCGTCCATTATTGGAGCGGTCAAAGGCATTTCTGTTTTTGTTATACCTTTTATCCATAGTTCACGATCGATTGCATACATATATCCCGGCGATCGGAGATAATGGCGGGACGCCAGCGGGGATCTTTCATACCAATGCACTGGAAACAGGCGCAAGTGGCTCACGAGAAGGACGAAATCACAGAGCGCTGTTCATGAAGACTTCTCGATGTAATCACAGGTAAGCAAAAACATCCATTACTTATTTCGATGACCAAACTCAAAACCCTTCAACTGTTACACTGTAATACACTTACTTCCTTCCTTCCTTCCTACAAGAGGATCTGGACTTCGACATGAATCGGCTCGAACCAACAAAACATAAAATAGCCCTTTATCAGTCGAAATACATCCCAGCGTTGACGGATATCTGTAAATAATTTCAGTTGCACTTGATATCGAGTCGATGATAAGCACAGGCTCATACAGTTTGTCCTACAAGCAAGGACAATAATAAGTTACCGTATCAGGCCTATAAGTCGTGAACAATTCACCAGTGATATAGTGGGATTCTCTCGAGGCTAGATATGAGACGATGCTAGCAATGTCAGCTGGCTCCCCCGGTTTTGCATTTGGTGGTAAAAGTTTGGTGAACTGAGAGAACCGTGCAGTCAGACGAAAGGAGTTGATCAAATAAGTAGCGTACATCGCCTATAAAAGGTGCAGCTACGCAGTGGAGAAATGTGAGTTCGAAACCAACATCAACAATGTAAAATCCTGTTCCTTACTCATTTGGGTAGAAATCAAGCCTGTAAGGTACTGATGAGTGCTGGTGTCACTGTGTTTACATTTCTGAATTTTGGAGCCATACCGGGTGCATATGCGTTGACAGTGATGCCGTGTTCGCCAAGTTCCAGAGCTAAACATGGATATTGTTAGATAGTTCTCAGTGAGACTGGTTACGCCAACATCGTACCAGCACTCTGAGTCAAGCCTCTAACTGCAAACTTGGAGGCCGAATAGGCACTAAAAAAGGGTCCACCTGCCTTTCTTTCAGCAAACGGAAGTAGACATGGTTTTTAGGCTGTACTTTACCTTGTTTCCCAGCAAGCGAGGAGGCGCCAATGATTCTTCCTCCACGCCCACCAGCTATAATCTCTCGTGCCCCATACTTGTAACAGAGGAAAACTCCACGGACATTGACTCGAAAGAGGTCGTCCCATTCGTTCCCAGCTTTTACGAAAGGTAGTGAGCACCATAAATTTTAGAGTAAAGCCCGATTACAGATAGAAACGAGCGGGTTCGCTAGGCCTATAATTCCTGCATTTGCCACCATCTGTGGAAAGACAAGATGAATCATTTATCCTTCGATGTTTGAGAAATTTAGACTCACAACATCTAGTCCTCCAAGTGCTTCCGAAGCTGACTTTACCATTGCCTCGACCTCTGCTTCCTGAGAAACGTCGCCGGGAGCTACGTAGTATGAGCCATGATTGTGCTTCGCATCTATTTCCCGGGCAACAGCTTCAAGTTGATCTTTCTTGCTTGGTATGTCGTTCAACGCGACTTTGAAGCCATCAGAGGCAAGACGCATGGCTATAGCCTTGCCGATTCCTTGAGATGCTCCAGTAACGAGGCTACACCAAGAGACTTTGCAATCATAGGCGGACTACTGGGTGAGAGTAGCTTGGGTGAGAGCTTTAAGAGAAAGGTGGGGTTGATACATCTTTAAGTATGGAAGCGACGCTCCTTCTTCGGGTTGAAGAATGAATGGCTGGAGTTCTAAGCATACCCCTAAGCTTGATTGAGGAGGTCACTGCTTGGTTGATGTCAAAGTCACCCGGGTAAGGTGCCGATGTCATATAGACCAAGTTAGACTCGAGACGATGAAGTGGGAGCGTGTCGATAAGAGATTTCCCATTCGCCACTGAACCAGCTTAGGTATGGTTGTGATACGCTCGTAGTACCTTCCGACTTAACACTCCTGATGGCACAAGTTACCGAAGAAGAGTTTAAACGATCCAGAGCCATCGGTGCTTGCCACTCAAACGGCGAAGCGTCGCATTGGGTATGGATTTCTGAACTTGATCGTTACCCTTGGCCACGCTATCCAACTTGCAATCAGCTGATGTTGAGCTCAGGCTGACTCTGCATGCCAGAGACTCAAATAGCACTAGGTGGGGTCGGTGACGTTTCGCCTTTTGCCAGGTGGCGCGGAATGCCAGACGGGCCCCGAATGTCAGAGATAGCACTAGTCGGGAGGTCGGGGTACGAAATTGTGGCGTGTAGAGTAACAAGATCTGGTCGAGGAGCAGTAATTCGTTACATCCGCTGCACGCAGCCCGCATGCGTGTAAAAGAATAAACTATGTACTGAAGCACAGGGTACCCGTACTTACAGTATAGTCCTACCCAGCTACATATCCTTTATGCAAGATTTCTGATTTGTAAAAGATCTGGACTTCGACATGAAGACTCGAAAGCCGACGTGATTCAGCAAATCTCGATACATAAAATAACCTTTTTTCAATCGAAATAAATCCCAGCGTTGACGGATATCTGTAAATAATTTCAGTCGCACTTTATATAGAGTCGATAAAAACCACATACAGTTTGTCCTATGAGAAGGAAGGAAGAATAGTAAGCTACCGTATCGGGACTATAAGTTGTGAATGATTTACCAGTGATATAGTGGGATTCTTTCGAGGCTAGATAGGAGACGATACTAGCAATGTCAGCAGGCTCCCCCGGTTTTGCATATGGTGGTAAAATTTTGGTGATCTGAGAGAATCGTGCAGTCAGACAAAAGAAGTTGATCAAATAAGTAGCGTACATCGCCCATAAAAGGTGCAGCTACGCAGTGGATAAATGTGAGTTCGAAATTAACATCAACAATGTAAAATCGTATTCCTCACACATTGGGGTAGAAATCACGCCTGTGAAGTAATGTTGTTACTGTGTTTGCCTTTGTGAAACGTGGAGCCATACCTGGTGCATATGCGTTGACAGTGATGCCATGTTCGCCAAGTTCCAGAGCTAAACATGGATACTGTTAGATATTTTTCTGTAAGACTCGTTACGACAGCATCGTACCAGCACTCTGAGTCAAGCCTCTTACTGCAAACTTGGAGGCCGAATAGGCACTAGTGGAAACTCCACCTGGATTTCTTTCAGTATACGGAAACGGTAGACATTGGTTTTAGCTGCACTTTACCTTGTTTCCCAGCAAGCGAGGAGGCGCCAATGATTCTTCCTCCACGCCCACCAGCTATGAATCTCTCGTGCCCCATACTTGTAACATAGGAAAACTCCACGGACATTGACTCGAAAGAGATCGTCCCATTCGTCACCAGCTTTTAGAAAGGTAGTGAGCACCTATAAACATCAGAGTAATGGAAGGTAAAGCGCATTACAGATAGAAACGAGTGGTTCGCTAGGCCTATAATTCCTGCGATTTGCACCATCTGTGAAAGACAAGATGAATCATCATCCTTCGATGTTTGAGAAATTTAGACTCACAACATCTAGTCCTCCAAGTGCTTCCGAAGCTGACTTTACCATTGCCTCAACCTCTGCTTCCTGAGAAACGTCCCCGGGAACTACGTGGTATGAGCCATGATCGTGCTTTGCATCTATTTCCCGAGCAACGGCTTCAAGGTTGATTCTTTCTTGCTGGGTATGTCGTTCAACGCGAACTTTGAAGCCATCAGAGGCAAGACGCATGGCTATGGCCTTGCCGATTCCTGAGTATCACTGAGATGCCCCAGTAACAAAAGCTACACCAAGAGACTTTGCAATCATATGTGAATTATTCGGTGAGAGTAGCTTGGGTGAATACTTTGAGAGAAAGGAGGGTTTGACACATTTAATTTGTCGCTTTAAGTATGGAAGCCACGCTCCTTCTTCGGGTTGAAGAATGAATGACTGAAGTTCTAAGCATACCCTAGCTTGATTGAGCGAGGTCACTGCTTGGTTGATGTCAAAGTCACCCGGGTAAGGTGCCGATGTCATATAGACCGAGTTAGACTCGAGACGATGAGGTGGGAGCGTGTCGATAAGAGATTCCCACTCGCCACTGGCTTTTAGAGCCAGCTTTTTAGGTATGTTTGTAATATGTTCCTAATACCTTCCAACTTAACACTCATGGTGGCACAAGTTACCGAAGAAGAGCTCAAACGCTCCAGAGACATCCAAGAGACATCGGTGCTTACCACTCGAAACGGCGAAGCTTCGCATTGGGACTTTATGAATTTCTGAACGTGATCGTTACCCTTGGCCGCGCTATCCAACTTGCAATCAGCTGATGTTGAGCTCAGGCTGACCCTGCATGCCAGAGACTCAGATAGCACTAGGTGGTGTCGGCGACGTTTCACTTTTTGCCAGGTGGCGCGGAATGCCAGACGGGCCCCGAATGTCAGAGATAGCACTAGTCGGGAGGTCGGGGTACGACGTTGTGGCGCGTAGAGTAACAAGATCTGGTCGAGGAGCAGTAATTCGTTACATCCGCTGCACGCAGCCCGCATGCGTGTAAAAGAATAAACTATGTACTGAAGCACAGGGTACCCGTACTTACAGTATAGTCCTACCTGGCTACATATCCTTTATGCAAGATTTCTGATTTGTAAAGGATCTGGACTTCGACATGAAGACTCGAAAGCCGACGTGATTCAGCCAATCTCGATACATAAAATAACCTTTTTTCAATCGAAATATATCCCAGCGTTGACGGATATCTGTAAATAATTTCAGTCGCACTTTATATAGAGTCGATAAAAACCACATACAGTTTGTCCTATGAGATGGAAGGAAGAATAGTAAGCTACCGTATCGGGCCTATGAGTTGTGAATATTCACCAGTGATATAGTGGGATTCTTTCGAGGCTAGATACGAGACGATGCTAGCAATGTCAGCAGGCTCCCCCGGTTTTGCATACGGCGGTAAAATTTTGGTGATCTGAGAGAACCGTGCAGTCAGACGAAAGGAGTTGATCAGATAAATAGCGTACATCGCCCATAAAAGGTGCAGCTACGCAGTGGACAAATGTGAGTTCGAAACTAACATCAACAATGTAAAATCGTATTCCTCACACATTGGGGTAGAAATCACGCCTGTGAAGTAATGTTGTTACTGTGTTTGCCTTTGTGAAACGTGGAGCCATACCTGGTGCATATGCGTTGACAGTGATTCCATGTTCGCCAAGTTCCAGAGCTAAACATGGATATTGTTAGATATTTTTCTGTAAGACTCGTTACGACAGCATCGTACCAGCACTCTGAGTCAAGCCTCTTACTGCAAACTTGGAGGCCGAATAGGCACTAGTGGAAACTCCACCTGGATTTCTTTCAGTATACAGAAACGGTAGACATTGGTTTTAGCTGCACTTTACCTTGTTTCCCAGCAAGCGAGGAGGCGCCAATGATTCTTCCTCCTCGCCCACCAGCTATAATCTCTCGTGCCCCATACTTGTAACATAAGAAAACTCCACGGACATTGACTCGAAAGAGATCGTCCCATTCGTCACCAGCTTTTAGGAAAGGTAGTGAGCACCATAAACATCAGAGTAAATGGAAGGTAAAGCGCGCTTACAGATAGAAACGAGTGGTTTTACTGGACCTATGATTCCTGCGTTTGCGACCATCTGTGAAAATACGAGATGAGTCATCCATCCTCCTATGCTTGAGGAATTTGGACTCACAACATCCAGTCCTCCAAGTGCTTCCGTAGCTTTCTTTACCATTGCCTCGACCTCTGCTTCCTGAGAAACGTCCCCGGGAACTACATGTGAACCATGACCGTGCTTTGCATCAATTTCCCGGGCAACGGCTTCAAGTTGATCTTTCTTGCTTGGTATGTCGTTCAACGCGACTTTGAAGCCATCAGAGGCAAGACGCATGGCTATGGCCTTGCCGATTCCCTGAGATGCTCCAGTAACGAAGGCTACACCAAGAGAGTTTGCAATCATAGGTGGAATATTGGGTTAGAGTGGCCTCGGGTGACGAATTTAAATGAAAGCTTTGATAGAAAGGAAGGGGTGGATACATTTGGATTGGTCTGATTTGTCGCTTTAGCAGTGACGCTCCTTCGGGTTGGAGAATAACTGATGTTCCATGCATACCCTAAGCTTGATTGAGCGAGGTCGCTGCTTGGTGATGTTAAAGTCACCCGGGTAAGGTGCTGATGACATATACATGTCAGACCGAGTTAGACTGAGTTACAGTCGAATGGTCGATGAAAAGCGTGAGAGCGCGTCGGGATAAGCGCTCTTGACGCGTTCTTTCTTTTCGCGACCATGATGCTTGATGTAGTAGTCTGACTCTTTTCCTCAACTACGATGTTTTCAATTAGGTTTCATTTGTATATGCTCTAATACCTTCCGATCTACGTCGCACAAGTTACCGAAGGTTCAAATGCTCCAGAGCCAGCTGCCACTCAAACAGCGAAACGAACGTTGTCCCGGAGCGAGATAGATACTTGAGCTCGATATGGCAAATAGTTCCAAGGTGCGCTACACCAACCAACGTCAGCGAAGCTTCTAGTAACACATCTAGTCAGATGGTTCACCTGCAATGTAACTTAAATAAAACCGCTTCTTCAGCTACTTATCTTCTCGTCACGCGGCATTCGTTACCAACTCTTCTCCCCACCGTGAAAATGGCTGCGAAATCGCTTGGCGTCGCACTTGTCACTGGAGCTGCTCAAGGACTCGGTCGAGCTATCGCTCTACGACTGGCGAAGGATGGATATAAAGTCGCCGTGAACGACATCGCTGATAAATCGGACCAGCTAAAAACTGTCGCTCGAGAAATAGAGCAGTTGAACGGACTTGAATCGCACTGCGTCACCGCTGATGTCTCAAATGAAGCTGAAGTAGAGGCGATGGTCGATTCGGTCACGAAGACACTTGGAGGATTGGACGTGGTGAGCCGTTCTGCCCTTGGATCCTCTTTAATTATTGATATATCTTACACAGATGGTGGCAAACGCAGGCATAATTACTCGTGGCAAGAATGTGACTGAATGTAAGAAAATGGACCTCACCCTCTTTGCATCATCCTAAAGATTTATTGAAGATACCGCCGAAGAATGGGACAAAATATTTGCAGTTAACACACGCGGGGTCTTTCTCTGCTACAAGTATGCTGCGAAACAGCTTATTACTCAAGGCCGTGGTGGACGAATCATTGGCGCTTCCTCGATCGCTGGGAGAAAAGGTGAGACCCCAACAGTCTCGTCCAATAATCATTTTCACAAGTCATAACTCGCAATCCCAGCCGGGGCTTATACCAGTGCCTACTGCGCCTCGAAGTTCGCTGTAAGAGGACTAACACAAAGCGCCGGTAAATTTGGTTCTGGTTCTTCACGAGGACAAGAGGTATTGACCACATTTTTCCTTGAGCTCTTGAACTAGGCGAACACGGAATCACCGTCAATGCGTATGCCCCCGGTAATAACCTGCATGTCTCATAATATGAATCACTTACTAACTTGCCGAAGGATTCATGAAAACTGCGTTGAGTACGTCTACAGTATATTATCTTTGATCTCTACAGTAATACTAATATTTGTGTCAATTCCTTCAGCTGAGGCCTTTTGGGATGATCCTGACACGCTCTTGAGCAAGGTTTGTTTGCGGTCTGGATGGTCCCGTATGACTCACTAAAAGGTTTCTCAGTATGGGTTGGCGCCACAACCCTCCTACAAATTTGGAGAACCAGAAGATATTGCGAGTCTTGTGTCGTACTTGGCTTCCAAAGAAGCGCATTATATCACGGGTACTTGTTTCTTTTTTGTCCGCGTGTACATAGTGTACTAATCCGTGTTGCTACGTTCGTCAGGACAAACTGTAAGTTTCTCAGCCTCCATAATCTGCCACTGAAACAATCTGATCTTGGATCCTTCTAGATTTCCCCGAATGGAGGCATTCTCTCTGATTGAAGATGTCCTTGCTCGCTGTTGCTGACTGGAACCCTTGTGTGTAACAATAGAAACATGTCTTCCCCCTTTGCCAATGTCAAGTTCCGTTTTGAGGATATCAACATATAGGTGTGAGGGCTTCTGCACCCGACAAACTATCGCGATTTGGAGATGCATACAATAAACCCTCCTTGTGGTTACTAGGCGAGGCTCGCCTTTTTGCGGTGTCGGTCTGCCCAGCACTTGTCTCGCAGGCGGATCTCCGTTGTGTGGTCACCCATCAGTCAGAAGAATAACACTAGTTTGCAGTTTATCATCCGCGGCTTGATACCTGCGATTCAGCCTGTCTTCAACGCTCTTCCCTTCTCAGCAGGACTTCTGTTTTTAAATTGGAATACATGTGAGTTCTACTGAGATATGCAAAAAGATCGTTCCGAGAAGATGGACACTATGTTCAATGTCAGGATCCTGTCAGATGGTTCACTTTTAAGCCCATCCTTTGAGCCTTTATCCCACCACACTCGTTTCTTCACTACTGCCCTCGAATGGCTGCCAAAGCACTCGGCGTCGCTCTCGTAACTGGAGCCTCTCAAGGAATCGGTAGAGCTATCGCTCTGCGACTGGGTAACAGATGGATTCAAAGTCGCCGTCAACGACATCGCGGATAAATCACACCAGTTGAAGGCTGTTTCTCAGGAGATAGAACAGTTAAATGGACATAAGACACACTTCGTCACCGCTGATGTCTCGAATGAGGCAGAGGTTGAGGCAATGGTCGATACAGTGACCAAGAACCTTGGAGGATTAGATGTGGTGAGCCTTTCTGTTCAACGATACTCGTCAATCGAACCTTGATACATCTCGTATAGATGGTGGCAAATGCAGGCATACTTAACACCACTGCCAAACCTATAACTGAATGTGAGAGCATAGTCCTCGTTCTGTGCGTTTGTCATCTTAAAAATATGTATTAAGATCCTGCCGAAGAATGGGAAAGGATATTTTCAATCAATACGCGCGGAGTCTTCTTCTGCTACAAATACGCTGCAAAACAACTTATTACTCAAGGTCGTGGTGGACGAATCATTGGCGCTTCCTCAATCGCTGGAAAAAGAGGTGTGTTCCCCTCATCTTTCAATAGATCATGACTGAGAGTTCAATCACAGCTGCCGCATACCATAGTGCCTACAGCGCCTCGAAGTTTGCTGTAAGAGGACTTACACAAAGCGCTGGTGAACATGATTTCCACCGCGAATGCATTCTTATTGACCATATTTTATCTCAGCTCTTGAACTGGGTGAGCACGGAATCACTGTCAATGCTTATGCCCCTGGTAATGCCTAAATGTGTGATGATATGATTTACTTACTGACATTGCCAAGGTTTCATCAGAACGGCAATGAGTAGGTTTCCTGTATGTCATCTTTGGTCTGTCCAGTAACATTTGATGTTTGCCTCAGCTGAGGCTTTTGGGACCATCCTAATCCCTCATCAATGATTTCTCAAACTGGTTACTCACCATCGTCCTTTTACAAACTTGGAGAGCCCGAAGATATTGCGAGACTTGTGTCATACTTGGCTTCCAAGGAAGCACATTATATTACAGGTACTTTAACCTACTGCTCAGCTGCTGTGTAAGGTATTGTACTGATCCGTGTTGCTGTCTTTGTTTTGAAAGGTCAAACTGTAAGTTCAATCCCCACAAAGTGGCCACATCTGACATTAGGTCTTTCTAGATATCTCCAAATGGAGGCCTTGTATTTGACTAGGAATATCCTTTTACTCGTTTATTGCATCAATAAAACATGTGTTTGTAACCCAACACTGGTTTCCTGTTTGAGGTGTTGAGACAATAGGCCCAGTAAATTTCTGTGGACATAAACTATTGCGCTTCTTGGAAGCTGGGACAGGGTGAGTTACTATTATTGTTTTTGTATATGTCCATTTCCATCATGAATACACTGTCGTCAACTTGCGACTACTACATGGAGACTGATCCTACTCAACCATTCTATGTTCCCGCCGGTATGCATCCTGATGTGAACAATTCAATGTTAGAAATGTAAGGTCATTTCTGGCTCATGAGTCTCATTGCGTACAGTCTTTCCTATCTTATTCATCCTGAACATATTCAAGTTTTCATATCTATCTCATATCAGCTACTAGTACTACCATTGTCTATGATGGCTTGGATTGTAACAGGTGGAGGTGTAGGCTCGAAAATGAAGTATTTGAGATAGGACTTGTGAGCAGGTTAAACTTGGGACTTGCCAACGCCAACGCTGGACCAAGCTCGTCCGCGTCGTATGTATTCCACCTCATACTCGAATGCATCGTTCTCTTCTAGCTGGGCGGCCGAGGAAGGAGGAGACGGGGAAAAATACGAAATTATCAACTCAACTTTGATGATTTTCAAAGTCCGGGTCTCACTTTTACACGCCTTCGTGTATTATTGTGCTGACAAAACCTTCCAGATTAGTATATGCACACCGACGCTAACGTCTAACTACTGGGCCACCATCAACTTGTTTAGTTTTAAATGATAAGTACAATGGACACAATAAAAAACTCCTAAGATCGGTGATGATGAAGTCGTTGTGGTCCAAACTCTATGGCCTGAGCGGCTTTGACCGCTCACGTATATAATAAACCGGTTCTGTTTGGGGCACTAGCTGATTCTCCTACCTAATATGCCTTCCTCTTCTCGTTCTAGTTGCGCTTCGCGATCGACAAACAACAAGGAAAAGGACGAGGGAACGAGATCGGAGGATAAAAACACCTTTGAGCTCCAGTTGTAAGGTTTTTGTCAAGGAAATCGATTGTTCTTTACTCAAGTAATTTTCCAAGTAGTTGGACGCTCTATTGCACGGCGACCGAGTTCGTCAAGAAGAACGGGGCCTTTTCTCATGCTCCTGCTAATTGGGCAGTTGGAATTTCAACCACATTTACGAAAGAATTGTGCGTCGAGTTCATTCTGTTCTCAGTGGAGGCCTTGACTGATAGTCTATCACTTTGTAGTCTCGATCAGATATACTATATTGCGGTGTTGGAGGTTAACGTTTATCCTGGAGCTAAACCCTGTCAGGAGGCGTACAGTGCCTCTTCCACACCTGCATCTTATCAAACGTTGGCTGGCCAGCCTGTTGCCGAGTACCATTTTGCCTCGTCGTATGATAGCTTCTTCGCGACTCTCTCACCCTCTGTGTCTCGCTGGGCCGGTCCTCTTCCAGGCTATGGAGTGCCTCCGTGACGGAACCACTCCCTCTCATCCTTTGAACTAATTCAAGCCTTTCTTTAGGAGCAAACAATCGTGAAATCTTCTCGTTCTCCGCGGCTTATTTGTAATCCAATCCGTGTATTCACAGTACCTGATTCCTCAGCATCTTCCGAGCCTACGTACCACATTCGTGTATTATTAGTATTGATATTAAACCAGTCAGATAGCATGCATCGAGATCCATGAGCCATGAGCACTGGCTATCAATGCCGGCGATTCCAGTCTGCGCCACACTAGCGGACGCACAGAGTTCATTTCCTTGCTTCCCGAGAGTCTCGGATTAGGATTCTCATTAGCACCGTTATTAGTAGGATATGATCATGAACGTTCGAATTTGCTTCTCTCAGAGCAGTCCTGATAAGTACTAGTACTAGTACTTATTATCGAGTAAGCGGCGCTAAAGTTGGGCGCTAAGCTCGACGCGTGGGTGATTGAGTTAGATGGAGTCATGCACGCGTTTTACACGCTTATCCTTTCATTCTCTTCACAACTACATATTTACAGCTATCCTTGCTTGACCCTCATGTTCAATATCATATTTTACTAGGCTGTGAAATTGAGGTGTGCTTTCGGCTACTTGTCCGTTCATTTTCGAATTCAAAAGTCTATTTTGTTACTACTTCAATGCAAACGGGCCCTCTGCTAGCCTCATGTCTTCTACAACCCTCTAGCAATACCGTGATTGCGCAGTGTGGCGCCCAAAGTAGCATTGGTATATCTTCAACGATGATGTGTTTAACAAAGAATCAACAGCTGAATCCTGTTCAACGTGCATGGATCATACTCCACCAACACCGGATTCAGGGAACAGGATGGATGCCTATCGCGGGTTTCTTTGTTTTATGGGCCTCGTTTCCGGGAACGCGTCTGGTCAAAAGCGGCGGCAATTCGATTATTAAAGCTCGGTCAAAGGCGTCTCATTTCTGTGATACCTTTTACCCTTATTTCACGATCGATTGCATACGTATATCACATCTCTTTCGGCTATCCTAGCCAATAATTCCTTTACTTGGACTTGTACTTTAACCTCCTAATCTTTCTCTTTTATACCCAGCGACTCTCGCCACTTGACCCTCATGGTATCCTCCTCTTCCTCATCCTCATCGAGTCCTTCTCGACGAGTAAAGCCCGCCATGTCTATCCTCACCAGCAGTCCATCGAAAAAGTCCCGACGTGGTTCAGTGCAGATCTCACCACTGCAACCTTCGGCCATCGCTAATGGAGCCAGCGTTCCTTCCCTGAACACAGAATCCAAAGTGCCGAGTACGAAAGTATCGAGTGGCGCGAACCATACTCGTAAGAAGACCGAGTCGATCTCGATTTCTCACCGAGTGGCTTCTACATGCTCCGATTCCGGGGAAAAAGCAAAGCAACGTTCGCGCTGTGGGAGCTTCCATCGCTGGAGTATGGGTATCACTCGCTCCGATTTACCGAGTCTAATGTTGCTGGAAGAAGTGAGAACCACGGTATACAGCGATGCTGTAGCTGTCCTTGGTTCAGACGTTGTTCTTCCTCCAGCCGTCAGCCAACAGACTGAACTCGACTCGGCTGTGGCGCGCGCGCCTTCTCCAGCTGAGAAACAACGTGAACCATATATCGTTCGCGCAGTCGAAGGCGGTGGCATGGGGATGTTCGCGCAGACTTTTATTCCGCAGGGCGGAGTAATCCTAGTCGAGCGTCCTGCAGTTATTCTTCCAGCTGATGCCAAAGCTCGATGCTCTCCTTGCCTGGTTTTCGATGGACTTGAACCACGGCATCGTCCTTTCGAGGCTTTATTTCGCTCGTCTTGATGACCAAGTGAAGAAGGAGATTTATGCTTTGAACGATTGCTTGGCGATAGGAGATCATGGCAGGACCCCAGCGGGGATCTTTCATACCAATGCACTGGATATCGAGCTGGAAACAAGCTCACGAGAAGGACGGAATCACAGAGCGCTGTTCACCAAGACATTCTCGATGTAATCACAGGTAAGCAAATATATCCATTATCTCGATAACCGAAACTCAAAAACCCCTTTGAATAGCTGCGGCCCCAACGCCATCTGGCGCTTTGACCTCCCATACATTCACACTAACCCTCTCCGCCGTACGACGAATCTCCCCTAACGAAGAGATAACCATATCCTACATCAATAATCCCGTTCCTTCCTCGACACCTCCGTCGCGCGCAACTACAATCCAGATGGAACTTTATCTGTCACTGCAGGCATTGCGATGTTCCCTGGACCTCCCCCGGTGCTTTAACGCAAAGCGATAAAGCACGAATGGAACTTTGTTCCTTCTTTGATACGGTTTTGGATTGGGAGGATTGGTGTCTCGATGAGAACTTGAAGACGGGATACGATGAGCACGATTTAATCGGAATGCATTTCCGAGCCATGCAGTTGCGGGAAATGGAGGGTTTGCAAGGGTTTATGGGAGGTGTTGCGTCTCGGTGACCAAGGACGTCACAGCGTATATGAAGCACATTGACGCGCTGGTTATGTGTTATGGTGCGCTCGCTGACGTTCAAGGGTTTAGGATGTGGGTAGGGAAGGCACGAGAGGTCAAGGTTGCAGAGGGGTGCCCGGAAAGCACAGCTCATGTCAAGGTACTAGATAGGTGGCTTCGGGATCCAAGGAAGTTCCACGTATGGGGATGGAAAGGGAATCGTGATTGAGATTCATGAATTGATTATTTTATTCATCTCTTCCTTGTAAATCGTCTACTGTGTATGTAGCTCCACTCTCGTTTACGACAAGTACTCTATGATCGATCTAATAGTAATGAATTAAAGATGATAGGCGTCCGGACCAGCCCAAGGTGCTCTGACCGTCCATATCCGACTACAACCAGCATCATGCTTCTGCGAGCCCGGTTCATCCCACATAACCCATGGCTTTGCATCCTCCGCGGTTGGATTGCGGAATTTCAAGGATTCGTTCTGTAAAAGTAGATTATCATTAGAATACATACATACCAAGGAAAAAGGAAAGCTCACCAATCCCAAACTCAAATGAATACCAGCACCGTCAGCCTTGTACTCGTCCAACTTTTCTGGGTTGGATTCACCAGCAGCGCGAGCTCCGATGAGTTTCTCAATGTTTCCTGCAAGGACAATAGCTTGGGCATGTCCTGGTCTTGCGGCTTTGTGTGCGCCGGTGTCTGCTACGTCGCCCAAGGCGAAGATATTGGAGATACCTGGAGCGTCGACTTGCAAGGTTGGTTTTACACGGATGTACCCGCTTCCGTCGATTGCGGAAGGAGCCAGAGCTTTGAGAGGAGAAGAAAGCGGCACGGAACCAGTGCAAAGGATCTGCATAGGGAAATGAGTCTATGATATTTGAAGTTGAAGGGGAAAGAAACGTACTACTAGGTCGCCTCGTACACTTCCGCCTCCGGTCAATTGAACGTCAAATTCCTCGTCAGCGGTCTCTCTCGAAAATCCGCCTTCAGGAACGATAACGCGCTTGGCTAGAACGACCTCGATATCTAGCTCTTTACACTTGCTGAGAGCGATATCGTGCAGACCTTCGTGGAATCGATTGAGTAGCTGGGGTCGTGAATGAACCACAGTGACGTGTTTGGATTGGGTGGGAGTGTGTGTTTTGAGGTCTGTAGCGAGTTCTAGTGATACGAATGGGTAAGATTGCGATACGCATAGCTTGTAGAGATCACTTACGAATACCATACGCCCCACCGCCCACGATCACAATATTCTTGGCCTTTTTCACATTCTCCTGATGCAAGTGAGAGATTTCTACACCTGCTTTTTTATCCTGTCCGACTAGACCTGAATGTCCAGCGGGACCAGTTCCAGTCGCGAGTACAAGAAAGTCATAAGGGATGGAATCCTTTCCATCACCTAGAATGACTTTATCTGCAAGGATGGAAGTAGCAGCTGCATTAACTATCTTGATAGAGTCCGAGGGAAGAGGGGTAAAGCCTCCAACGGCTTCGGTAGTCGATGAAGTCGCAGCTGCATTAACAGGGGAGAAAAAGGACGATGGGTTGGTAGATCCAGGTTTAGCGTACGGGATAAAGGCTTTATGTTCGAATCCGGTAACTGCGTGTATACGAGGAAAGGCGAAGAGATGCTACACAGATGTTAATCGATAGTATGATTGAGAGAGCATCCAAACATACTCTAAAATGCGAGTTCTTTTCAACCAGAACAACATTGTGCGTTTTGTGAACGAGTGGTGTAATTACTTCGATGGCTTTGTTTCCTATAAAAGTGTGAGTTGGAATAAGAAATCACAAGAAGAATCTCAGCGCACCAACATAACTTCCTCCTATAACCACAATGTTCGGCTTATTCTCCATGGTTGTCATTGAAAGAGTCCTGAATGAAGCTGGAGCCTGAGCTGGATTCAAAACAGATGTTTCGTGTAAAAGTCGTCGGCCGAGAACAAGAAAGCCTGGCAACTTGAAGTAGCCCGGAAAGCGGAGAATTTTGAAAGATTTTGCTTTTGGTGACTATCGAAAGTAGGAGAGAGAGGATAGCCTTAAGTACTCGTCAGATGCAAGTGCTTTAATAAAGGATCGGACCATGTTGAAATGAACCTTCGAGGTTCGGGACTGCGGTGGTCGTCCAAAAACGCGTTAAAACGGCTACTTATCTTATCGTTATTAGTCATCCGATTTCAAATTTCTCCGCTTGGTCTCCGTTGATTAACCATATCTGTCCCGACTTAAATCTGTCCATTGCTTAGTTTCAACTAAATCTCCTTTCTTTACTAACCGATTCTCCAATTCGACGCGACTCTTCAATCTGGCTGTCGTATTTGGGTACGGCTGCGGGATGATTGGCAGCTTCGTACCGAGGCCATAGTTTGCGTGTCATAGGACATTAGTAGTATTATTACTTATAGGTATTCATAATCGCCCTTTATATAATCGTCCTTTATAATTGCTTACTCTTAGTTTACTATACTCCATCATCACGAAACCCCCCAGCATATGTCTATTTCCCAACATCACCTATTGATCACCCCCCAAGATGCTAGTACCCTACCATAATGTTGGTAGTTGACACTGCTGTAAAACAGTGTCAACCCTCAACATCCCTGGACACCTGGAAAACACTATGGTGGGCAATTGACACCATCAACATCAATAGAGGCAATTGACATCTTTCAACATCATTTTGTTCAATTGACACCAATTGCCATTGGTTATTATGCTTCTTTCAAAGGAGCCTAAAACAAAAGAAAAAAAAGTTATTGGGTAGTGCCAGTTACTAGCCCGCACTGTACCATCCTCTGGCTATTTATTTTGGACCTTTGAAATTTGCCAAGTCTGGGACTTGAACGTTTGAACCCGCAACCTGATCAAAGGAATCATTTGTGCATGCACACGCGGAACCACTTCACCAAGCTGCCATTTATAATATAAGCTTTGTAGTCCACTATATAGGCTCACGGATGTACACTAAACTACTTCCTCTGCATCCTCTCCTCTATTATCTATGTATTTAGCTTTTACAGTTGGTTCAGATAATATATATCATGTGTAAGACTCAATTCAAAGGCATTCTGAGGAAAATGGTGAGTCAATGTTGAATGGTGCTAATGGTTTAGAATGATGTTGAAAGGATGTCAATGGCTTAAAACAATGTTGAAAGATGTTAATTGCTAAAATCAATGGTAAACAATGTTAACCACCAAATAAGGTGGCGAAAGGGTGTCAATTGCCCAGCAGCATGGCTACAATAGACACTGCCTACATCTTGCTAGAATTTCAACATATTTCTTGTCTATCTACCATGATTTTGGTCAATAACCATCTATCACCACTGGCAGACACTGTTGTGCAGGTTCCGTGATGATCCAAATATAACAGATCTGGGCGTCGGCGTCCAAACAGTTATCTGAAATATAGAACAGAGTCAATGCTAGACTGCAACGGTCTACCGGATACCTTCGTGCTGAATACCCCCAAGGCTCCAATAGAAGCTCGAACTTGAGGGTGCGCCCAAACCGTGAATGTCGCACCTGGGACTCCATGTCTTTCGCAGGCACATATACACACAGGCTTCAGGTCCTGTCCACTCTTTCGCTCCTGACTCACCGTCTGGCTGGCTCGACGTATGTAATGGTTATAGTTTGGAAGCATCGGTCGTTCGTTCGTTGTTCAATGGAATCATTTCCGAGTCTCTGGCCGCTCAAGGATCATTATGCTGATCTTCTCCAGTGGCTTAATCGACGACTTCGAGATGATTCGCTGTGGTTCCTGCGTCCTGTTTGTCTCATGTCTGTCTATCGCATGATATACCGTGTGATAATGAACCAACTCAAGTATTCTCATCCAGTGGCGTGCTAGTCAACGTTCTGGGAGTTACGTATGTACCCTGCCAGCTACCCGCTCCAGTGATGATGTTCCTTGTTTCCATTCGGGTTCGAATAATTATGAGAGTTAGCGAATCGTGGTTTTAGAGTGGCCGCACTCTAGTATAAAAGGCTTGCTCCACTCTCGCCAAGTCTGATTCAAGGCCAAGCGATAGCTTGTTCGAAGAATTTCAAAGAAAATCTCTTCATTTTCCAACATAGAGGCGTATTTCTACTCAAACTTACAAATCGTATGCAAACTCATCGTCACTGTAGCTCTCTGATAACCTTCAGGTTTCAACAAATATGATCCTAGTCATGCGATTCAGATGAGTTGTACAATCTGGTCGAAGAAAGTACCCTGATGACTGATGTGTACTCAAAGGGTGAGATTATTCAGCACTTCATTATTTCGCGACGCTACTTCTACCGCAGTCTTCTACATATTTATAGCGTGAATCAAACAATTTATAGACTCTGCGCTATCTACTCCGATACACCATTTCATCAAAACCTTGGAATCCAAGAGGAGCTTGATTTAGGTTGTATACTCAATATCGACGGATTGGAAGACAGGGTTGGATTGTAGAGCAGCAGTAAGAGTGACGCGGAAAAAGGAAAACCAAATACGACTCATGTACAGCTACATGGAGACTGCACCAAGGAGTACCTCTCCCATTTCACCAAGGTCTATCTCCCGATTTTCCAGAATATCTCCATCGTCGTAAATGTCTTCACTGCTATGTCTTTATCAGCTAAAACTCGCGCCCCTCGCTCTGCTCATGCTCTCCGTGTTGGCTCTCTCAGATCGGCAATCGTACTATATGATGAGCCACACCCCTCGGTGACGATATTAGCTTTTTTCAAGGCTCAGATGTCTCCCGAAAGTTAGAGATGCTGATCATCATGGGTAAATAGCTCAAAGTTCACCGACTCAAGAAACTCGCGAAAGAATTTGCCAAGTCAGTCCACCCGCATCGCACTCCTTCCTCTCCTTCTACTTCGAGCGCACGCACCAAAACAAAAGCTAATACGCCTGATGCCTGTTCCATCTAGCAGATATGCTCCACTAAAAGCTCCCGCTTCTCTTAGTCCACTGGCTCGCCCAGAAAACGTTGACGCGCCCAGTCGCAAACACATTACAACGACCATAACCCCGTCGAGTCGAGCCCGCCGAAGCGTCGTGTCAAATATATACTCTCATAGCAAGAACACTCGGAACATAGCGGAAGGGAAGCGCTCTTTGGAATGTGGAAGGCAATTGGCTCTCAGGTCTTTATAAACTGGATGGATAGTGATAGCGACGACGATTTGGATCTGAGCATGCAGTCACCTCCAAAGTTGAAGAAGATTCTGCCTTAGAAGTGTTTGCATGTTCTTCCTTACTGCGCCAGCTCCTGTACGAGCTTCAGCTGTTTCGATCAATTTTTGATTCTCGCTTTTGGTATGGTTTAATCCGAAGCCACTATAATACCAGTTCCGTAAGTCCAAACGTGAAACCGGGTTCGGATCTTTACCTCCTCAATTGCGAATGAACTAAGGATGAACTCCATCTTGTCTTATCCCGACCATCCCAGTCATGGGTCTGATCTTTCCATTTCGCAATTCAAGATCCCTACTGTCGGTAATCATCTTGTACTTACCTTTATTGACTTACAGTTATCTAGCCTTATCTTGCTGACAGCTAATACGTCGAGAAACTTTCATTGTATGTATGTTTTAAAGAACGGGAGTAGCATATAAGCCCCTTACTCATCTCGTACTTACCCTTTATTTATTTACAGTTTCCCAGCCTGATTTGAGCCACCTTGATGACAGCTAATACACCGAGAAATGTTTCTCGTTCCTTCCTTCTTTCCTTCCTCGTATAAGTACTTAAGGAAGGGAGGAGCGTATATGGAGGTAAGAATATTAATCAAGAATTCAGAATTGAAACTGCATCCAAGTCTCTCCACCAAACAGCTTTTGCATCAAATGTCCTTTGATCGAGTCTCCAACGGAACCAGATTTGCCCCCCCCCAGAAAAAAAAACAAAAAAACTCATAAGTTTCAAGAGCCAACCAATAACTTCCATCCACTCCCGAGATGCTTCATGATTCATTTAATAACCTGTACAAAACCTGCACTAAATTTTCGACTCGGAGCTAGCGGTTTAACAAAAGAATGAGTTTGCTAAGGGAGAGGGTACTTGAGTATAAATAAATTGTACTCGTAACCACCTTCCATCCACTCCCGAGATGCCTCATAATTCATTGAATAGATCAGTACAAAACCTGTACTAACTTTTCGAGCTAGCAGTTTAACAAAAGAATGGGTTTCAAGTTACCGACGGAGCGGGTAGTTCGACACCGTGTTTTCTGACGGAGCTATTTGCGCTCTTGGCAGAAAATAAACTCAACGTTTTTTGTGCACCAATATCAACTTTCGCAACTACTTTGTATTTCGTTTGTACTAATTTCTGATCTATAGCACCTTATATGGCTTAGTAGCGAGCTGCAGCGGTGTTTGACCTACCCTGGAACCTATGAGTCAAATAGCAATTCTTTACCTGACCCTCCAATACCATCCATGTATCGGTAGAACGTAAGCTATCGATGCCATTGGCGCGTTCAATGCTAGGTACGCGACCAAGGCCCCGGTAGTAGAAATACAAGCATAGAATCTAATTGTCCTCATCTTCCACTTGTTACCGATCGGATAGTAGTATATTCGCGGAAAGGATTAGTTGCGCAGTCTTTCGCCAAGCTGCTACGTAGCTCAAAAGGTGCTGATCGCGGTAACAAATGGATTCTGCTTTCAGTACATTAAAATATTTAGAGCCTCGATGCGTCCCATCATTCCTGTTGGGGTTTTGATGCCAGAGTGATGCGCTGCATCCAGTTGACCTGCCATATAAGGAGACCTGAAAGTGTATGTCGACCCCACTTCTCCTCAATTCTGGTCTGCGCATATAGCCACATTAGAATGAAGTTCACCTACAGTGTCTTAGCTGTTACTCTTGCTCTGGGAACTGCTTCAATCGCCACTCGAGTTCCAGTTCCTGCCATTAATGCTGAGGTACTAGTATTTAAAATACTCCAATCACGCATATTAACTAATAGAGCACTTAGAAAAAATATGCTATCGCGAATCTTGAAGGTTTGACCGACGAGCCTGCGGCTGTTTCCCCAGCTCTCGCCACCACCCTGCTTGACATCCTCGAAAACTATGGTCTCACCAATGTATGTCGACATTGCGGATCCCCATGACTCGTCCAACCATGACTCGTCCACTAACTTCTTCTCGTGTCAACAGTATTGGGGAGTTACTGGTGCCCACAGTCACATCAACTTAACCCATGGGCAAGTAATGTGCCAGAGCGGCTCGGAGTCACGCGTCGCCTATGTTGTGGGTAACTACGACGAAATGGCCAGTACGAATGTTCCGTACAACTACAGGGTAACTGATGCAGGAGAGCTCCTTCCTTTGGACTTGGGTCCGATTACCAGTGAAGTAATTGCTGCTAGGAGCGCACTTGCAGCAGCCACTGCCGATGGTTGCTTCCTCAGAGGTCTGTTCGTGAACTTACTCCCGCGAGAGTATCCAATGTTTAATCTTTGTATGCACAGAATTTTCGACTGCGTCCAAAGGTGTAATGGCTGGAATTGCGTATATCCGCCCCATTGAGCGTCACGCACTGGAATACGACAGCATCGTAATGAACCGAGTGAGTTTAAAACATACGGCATCATTGCGAAAACTGATCTATAAACAAATAGTACGATCTCTCTACGTCCATAGGAATAGCAAGTACCATCCCGCTTAGTCAAATCTCTCGTCATGGCGCGGTCTCTTTCTACACTCGGGGCATTGGACACCTCGCCAGTCGCGCTCAGGCCACAGAGTAGGTTTCATGTTTTGCTGTTCGATTCAATTCAACTTATGTTTCAATTTTAGTGAGTGCGATGACTGTATCTTCCCATTTGAGGATTGAATGGTAGAGGGTTAGCGAGATGAGCAGCCTAATTTTTGCTTGGAGTATTTCCGTTTTCTCGTACTGAGTTTGTCTATAACAATTTTGTAACAATATTCGATAAATGAATGAGATATGTTCACAGTTCTCCGCTCGAGCGTATGTATACAAGGAATTTGAAGTAACTAGATAAAAATGGCAGAAACATTGTAAATCAATCAACATACCCAGGTCTTTACACTTGCTGAGAGCAATTTCGTGAAGACCTTCGTGGAATTGATTGAGGGGTTGGGGTCGTGAATGAACCACAATGACGCGTTTGGATTGGGTCGGAGCGCGTGTTTTGAGGTCTGTAGCGAGTTCTAGTGATACGAATGCGTAAGATTGTGATACGCATAGCTCGTAGAGACGAGTTGAACTTACGAATACCATATTCCCCACCGCCCACGATCACAATATGCTTGGCATTTTTCACGTTCTCCTGATGCAAGTGAGCAATTTCTACACCTGCTATTTTATCCTGTCCGACTAGAGCTAAATGTCCAGCGGGACCAGTTCCGGTCGCGACTGCAAGAAAGTCATAAGGGATGGAATCCTTTCCGTTCCCTAGAACGACTTTGTCTGCAAGGATGGGAGAGGGGTAAAGACTTCAAGTTCAACGGCTTCGATAGTCGATGAAGTCGCAGCAGCATTAACAAGGAGAAAAACGACGATGGGTTGGTAGACCCAGGTTGGGTGTACGGGGCAAAGACTTGATGTTCGAATCCAGTAAGTGCGCATACGAGGAAAGGCGAAGAGAGATGTTAATCGATAGTATGATTGAGAGAAAGATCCCAAGCATACTCTAAAATGTGAGTTCTTTTCAACGAGAGCAACGTTGTGCGATTTGTGAACGAGTGGTGTAATTACTTCGAGTAATCTGGTCCAGTTATACTTAAACATCCAAGAACATGCCCAATGAATATTAAACATATTTAAACATCTCAACTACTACTAGCCACTGCCCTTTTTGTTTAAACAATTTTAAACAACTGTGTTGTCACATGATATAGTGAGCATGTGACCATGGGAAACATAGATAAGATTAGTTGTCACATGACATAGCATCATAGTAAGCATGTGATGATGAAAGTTAGGGTTAGGGTTAGCTGATGCTAACCCTGACCTGGTCAGCACATGACCGTGGGAAAGTTAAGGGTAGGGTTAGCGCTAGCTAACCCTAGCCTGGTCAACATATGAGATTAAGTAGGTGGGGTTAGGGGTTAGGGTTAGGGATAAGGATGAAATTGGGGGTGTGGGGGCTTGCCCCCACTGTTTAAATATAGGACAGACATCATACAGGGCTAGGGTTAAGCCACTTTGCTTAAGTAAGCATATAGTTGGCTATAGATCAACGAACCGGGGCAGGGGGGGGGTGTCAGTTTTTTCCCATGATGCCTTGTTCAGGCTGTACGGAAATCATTATTTTGGCCTAGTGTGGTTGTTTAACCTTGTTTAATTCATGTTGGATGGAGTCTCATTTGTTTAGACAAAACTGGCACTTTTATAGTACTTCGATGGCTTTGTTACCTATAAATTTGTGAGTTGGAACAAGAAATCATAAGAACCTCAGCGCACCAACATAACTTCCTCCTATAACCACAATGCTCGGCTTATTCTCCATGTCTGTCGTATTCCAAACGGATGTTTCGTATAAAAGTCGTCGGCCGAGGATAAGAAAGCCTGGCAACTTGAAGTAGCCCGGAAAGCGCAGAATTTCGAACGATTTTGCCTTTGGTGACTATCGAAAGTAGGAGAGAGAGGATAAGATAGCCTTAAGTACGCGTCAGATCTAAGTGCTTTAATAAGGGTTGGACCATTTTGAAATGAACCTTCGACCTTCGGGACTGTGGTGGTTGCGCAAAAACGGCTGCTTATCTTATCGTAATCACCTGATTGCAAATTTCTCCGCTCTGCTGATTAGCTTTATTTGTCTCGACTTTCCTCGACTCCTGAAAGTTCAATCTCCTTCCTTTACTGACCGATTCTCCAATTACATGCTGCTATGCGTTTCAGCGCGACTGGGTTAATCTTCAATTTGACTGTCGTATTAGGGTACCGCCGCGGGATGGTTGGCAACTTGGTACCGAGGCTATAGTCTGCGTGTAGGACATTAGTGCCTTATGGGTAGATTCGTCCTTTATAAGCCTTTATAACAACTGCTTACTCCATCCAATACAATCTAGGTGTCCCAACATTTATCCTAACCGTTACTGTATGATTCAACCAAATTCGATTGAACTGAGTATAGAACAGAATTTATGCTGAACTGTAGATCTGACGATCTCCGACTGGGTACCTCCGTGCTAAATAGGCTCCAATAAAAACTCGACCTTGAGGTTGCTCGCGGGATTGGATGCCCAAACCATACAGAAAAAACTTGAATGTCGCCAGAGTTCTTGAATCTTGGGGTTCCATGTCTTCGCAGGCACAGATATACCCATGCCTCAAGTCCTAGGCCTCTCCACACTCTTTCGCTCCTGACTCACCGTCTGGCTGGTTCGACGTATGTAATGGTTATAGTTTGGAAGCATCGGTCGTTCGTTCCTTGTTCACTGAAATCATTTCTGTACCCACTCAAGGCCCATTATACCGATCTTCGTCCAGTGACTTCGGATGATTCGGTGCCTTCCTGTGTTCTGTTCGTCTCATGTTTTTCTATCGCATGATATACAGTGGTATAACGAACTCTCATCCAGTGGCGTGCCAGTCATTGTTCTAGGAGTTACGTATGGTAGTACCATGCCAGCAACACGTTCCAATGACGGATGTTCCTTGTTTCCATTCGGTTTCGGTTAATTAGGAGAGCGAGGTTTTAGAGTGGGCGCACTCTAGTACAAAAAGCCTTGCACTCCTTGCCAAGTCTCATTCAGGACCCTTGTTTTCTTTAAAAAAAACGTAATTCGCAGCTACGTAGCAGAGTCTCAAGATGTCGGTAACGACTGGAGCTCCAGCACCTGTATTCGATGTAAAACTATCGTGCGTTATCATTTCATTCACTACATAACTCTCAATAAAAATGTTGAATCTCTACGACGCAGATTTGGCCCAATGCTAATCGGCGTGTTTCTCAACATGATTTTGTACGGTGTAAGCTATTTACTGTATGTGCGAAGTTTTTTTTACTGACATACAGTTCGCCCGAAGGTTTTAATCAATCAGGTAAGCGATAGCTTGTTCGAATTCTAAGGAAAAGCCTCTCATTTTCCGAAATACAGGCATACTTCTACTTCCAAACCTACAAATCGTACGCAAACTCGTCGCCGCTGTAACTCCCTGATAACCCTCAGGCTTAACGAATGTGATCATAGTGATGCGGGCTGGATCCAAATTTTAGTAAGTGGCACTACTTCTGGGCTAGCGCGAGAAACGAGAGTACTGAACTGCAGCTAACATACGCATCTTGCTTTCCTATGCTAGGTGGTCTACTTATTTGTAATAGAGACAGCAAACACGGCTATCGACATGGCTATGATGTACCAACCTTTGATTGCGGGATATGGTGCGTTCGCTAGGCTTTTACATTCTTTGAATGGCCTCCGAGCTGAACTCGCAACAGGAACGCAACAAGCTGTAGAAAACTTTCCTACACGTATGTGACTCGACTCTCGGATTGTACATGTTGTTGAAATGCCTTACTGGGATGGGATACTAGTTTTTATGACTGGTTCGTCTTCTGAACCCATGCGTAATCTATTTCTAATTAAGCTTTCCTGCAGAGCCGATTATCATCGTAGGTTCCCATCTACGGCTGGATTTTCGGTAACTCACTGGTCCCTCCCTTGATTTACTCACTTGTTCAGGTTCTGATTTCCACACCAATTCAATGTTTCTTCGCATGGCGAATTCAAAAAATCACCAACACATACTGGATACCGATAGTCATCGTTGTGCTATCAATGGCGTCCACTGGTGAGTACCATAATTTCTCTCGCGGTAGAGTTGGGGTCGCTGGCTGATAAGCCTGCATGTAAAGCGGGAGGATTCATAACTGGAGTGAAGATTGCGATTATCAAGCTCTTCATCAAAAAACCCGAACTACATTGGCCGGCCCTACTATGGTTCCTCCCATCTTGCGCTGCGGATCTCCTCATTACAGCCACTTTGGTTCGGGGGTTGGTAAGTAGTATTTCTCGTACGAGACGGGATCATCCAACAGATTGCTAATGCTAATGATAATGCTCCCTAGTCCCAACGAAAAACCGGCTTCACGACCACCGATTCGATGATAGATAAACTCATAAGACTGACTGTCCAAACCGGAATGCTAACGTGAGTCAGAATATAACGTATCTACTTGGAAACTCATGAGGTGAAATGACAGTGCAATATGCGCTATTGGAGATGTGATATTTTTCCTGGTTTTACCAGTACGTTACACTCGCCTTACTCCTTGCCATATGTACTCACCATATCGTAACAGCATACGGCTCTGTAAGTGCTGCACGCATCTTCCCGTTTGTGAGGCTACTAGTACTAATCAATCTTGATCCGTCTGTTTTGTATCTAGCAACTTCCTTTGGGATCTGAGTCTGTCAAAGCTCTACACCAACTGCCTCATGTCCACATTGAACGCCCGTGCGACGCTGTTGAATGGCACTCAGCATGCAAATGTATCGTCCGCAGGCAGGAATCCTTCGAGCTCGAGAGATGCCTACATCAGGCGACAGGTCAGCTTTTGACTGTCCATTATCACACGAGAATTTCGAGCTTATACTTGGCATTGTGTTATGTAGAGGTTTGTTGGGAATTCACAACATGATACTAGTAGTGTAAGTGATTTCGCTCAAAGACTCTTTATGCTACATACTGAAACTGATTTATTTCATTCCTAAAGATCATGAGCGCTCCTCAATTATACTACGAGCTCGAAAATGCGAAGACCTTGGAAGCTGCAAGTGGCACTTCTCCTAGGGGTCATCGTATTGCTGACCCGGAGAGCGGAATCACTGTTACTAAGGTATGTAAGATCATACGTACCTTCCGCCACTATCTGAAAATAATCAAACGGGCAGATCATAGAAAGGCTTGAAGATCCTGTTTCTCCTGCTAGCGCACATGCTATCTCCGTCGCGTCAATAGTCTTCTTTTGTTTATATTTAATCTTTAGCATTCAAGTACTGTAGCTATGGACTCGACATATATTATTATTTTGCATAACGCATGACTGGTGTGTTTGTGGAGAATATCTGAGATGCAGTACGTGTCTTCATTCACATATGCTGTACATTGTAATTCCTACTGGCCATGGGCCCTGGCCGCCCTAAATCATTTCTGCAATCGTATCCATCGGAGAGTGGGTTCATACTTATACAATCTATGTGTCTATATATCTGAATATGCTATTTATTGATCCCATTTCCAAATCGTCACTTCGTCTTCTGGGTGATCTTCATGAATGCCGAGTGCATGAAATCCACCCAACCTCCGCTTGTTGCGAAATCCAACTTGGTCTCGTGAGAAAATTGTGGGCTGGACCGGAGAGCCAGCAACACAACATCTTCAGGCTCAGGCTGGAACTGTTCAGGGCGGAGGAAGTCCAGCTTATACCTCTGCGACTCTAGATGCCATGAAATATAGCCATCTCTCCATCCTCGCCACTGAAGTGCAATCGCCACATCTACATCTGAAAGACCCATGTCCCCGCTGTCTAATCCCTCTCTCACTATTTTCTCGCAATCCTCTAACCTCAAAATCTCATCTACCCTGTACGTGGCATCTCTCACTTCGTCGCAGAACAGGTTAAACGTATCTGATAATGTCCATTCTCCATGCGAGCCTGTTCCTCTGCGATCCTTGAGTGATTGTGTGCGTAGGTGAATCATGTTGGCAGTTTCCCCCTCAAGCTCCTCCTTATGAAAGGAAAACAGATCGTTTATGACCGCCTATAGGGAAGTGTAAGAAATCGAGCACAAAATTGTGTTCCCAACTCACAATATGGAAGGACATGTCAGGCAGTGCTTTGATATACCTGGACAATAGTAAATCTTGTTTTTTAGTCGCTTTAAATATGGCAGCCGCATATGCCTCGGCAATGCTGGTTTTGTTGCGGATGTATTCAGGGCTACATAGAAACAAACACAAAGGCCAAGTTAGCAAAGTGCGAAGGAGCTATTGGCCATATCAAGCTTACAATTCAATCATGGCTCCTGGCGAAATGTCTCGGGCTGGCTGACTTTCGTTTTGATATTGTTGTTTCCAGTATCCTTGTACCCCATATCATAGGGACTGGCACGCAGCTTGGTGTCTACGGTCAAAAGACGCTTCTCTAGGAGGCATGCATCTACAAATTGGATCCAGGGCGTTACTGCTATCCCCCTTAGCACTGCATCTCCTTCGAGGGCATGCGATAGCTCCTTTATACATCCATGGTAGAGATTGAGAAGGCCAGATGTCTGGGACTTGCCGATGTAGACATAGTGCGCGAAATTCCCAATTTCTTCGTACATCGCTTCTCCAGCGAGCCCATCGTCCAATGAATCATCAATGACAATCGCGAGGGCGGTAAGCTTTCCCATGAGAGACCTCATCTCGGTGTCAGCAAAAGGGTAAGCCCTTTCGATAATAGCCGAAGACGTATCCTCAAGGATACTGAGCTTGCTTGTAGTCCATGATGTCGTGGGTCCGAGCGTATTGTGAATCCAGTCATGGAAGGAGCGGAGAAAGCTCATCGAAGGCGACTGGGGAGCAACATAGCGATGATCAATCTCGCGGAGGAGAAGTTGAAGACGAGGGACATCCATCCTTTACAAGGGGCTACTGGCTTGGGATGAGGTATCCTCTTAAATACCTTCAGCTCTCGAAGAGAGGTCTTGTTTCTCATGCTTTTTCATAACTCGACATATACTGTACCTCGCTCGGAGCATCCACATTCCAAGAAGGATGTCTCTCATGACAGAAAGAATCTCCGGGAATGAAGGAAGGAAAGACGGGCAAACAAAAAGAAACGAAAAACACTGGCTGCTTCATCCCAGCCTTCACAAGAAGTGAATTATAATATATCCGAGCCACTATCGCTCCCCATAATGATCCGATATTTCTCATGTCAAAGACCGGTCTCGTTTCAAGTACAGCAAAAGACCCATGGAATCTACAAGCCACATCCATTGAACCCATATATCTGGTTCTGCAGAACATAGAGTACCCGGGTGACTTACCTGACGTATTACTCCGGTTCGGTAGCCATATTTCACCATGTTATCAGGTCCTTGCAAGGACCTCGTCAGAATTTTGAATTCAGAGAAAGGTACAAATTTTCTGGTCGGAAATTTGAGGTCCCGAGCTGATCGAAAACGGTGCACGGTAATGAATCCTGGATGAATTATGCGGGATTCTCGCATCGCGCTTGTTTGCGTAGCTTGAGAGAAAAGTCTGTTCAAGGAGTGGTTCTAGAGATAATCAAGCAAAGGAAGAGCAAGAGCAAGGATAGAAGAAAATATAATTAGGTATAGTTATTAAGCGCGTGATGTAATCGATGCCGTAGTACCAGCGCCTTTTTGACCCTCTTTCATATATCATAATCCTTCGTTGAATAAAGAATTCCCCAACTACAGTCTGCTTTCCTTCTTCATAACTCTGAAAATTGCTGAGCTTTTGATGATCCTTCTATGGAAGTCAAACGTTGTTGTCAAAATGACTCATACTCCGATAGGTTGCAAATCCTAGGACCAGCACACTGTCGCAGTCTGAGTCGGTGCGACAGCGATTGCCATTGAGTTCATCATGGTCAATTCGACTAGAATTCTCGTAACGCGCCTTCTAGGCTCTCGATACACCTCCGCAACTATAGTCTGACCTTGGTGGCGACGCTCTTGAGGTGGCTGTGGAAGGAAGGAAGGTAGGTAGGTAAAGAGTCGGTGCACTTGGTTCATTTATAATTTATGATATTCTGATGACCTTGTTTAAGTTAAGCCGTAAAACATGGGTTTGAAATTCAAGCTCTCTTCGGAGTCCCAGTCTATAACTCTCGAAGGATGTGTTGTGTTCAAGGGTGTTCAAATGATGATTAGCATGCCAACTCGGTATTCGATACTTATGTAGGGCCAAAAAAACCTTGCATTAAAAGGCTGTCAAGCTGCAGATTCTGATCATCACTCAGACTATTCGAGACTTCTAGTTTTGACCTCACGCATGCTATACAGGTACCACTTCCTGGAATGTGATAAATATACGATTTATTCATCGCTCATTAAATCCATACTCAGTTTGAGTATTTCTCTTGCGGCGAGAGCATGTTTTCCGTTGCATCATCATCAGAAAATTTGAAACAGGTGTAACCGCTACTCAATAATGTTTGGTTCAATGGTCGGTATTTAAATACGGTACGAGCTTAGAGACTTGATCTTGCTTTTCGACCTCCTTCCATGATCATGATCACGGCAAATCTTAGTCTGGTTTTCGCAGTGTATTGGGGAATTCGAGGTACATAAATATCTAATCAAGTCATAGGCTCATAGCGTACCCTTCCGGGAGATTCTAACCGGTTCTTCTAGTTTTCGCCTCTTCGAGCACTGCGGCGGCAACGATCACCTCTGCACCAGTAACAACAGTGACTGTCTATGCAGCAGAGCCGTCGTGGGTCTCATTCGATACTGCCGATGCTAGACCGTTATTGGGAACTTTTGAGATGGATATCAGTGTTGTCGGCATCAGCTCGGGTTCAGCAGGCAGCGAAACGACATATTCTGAAGGCGAATATTTCAGTGAGAACAATGTTAACACCATAACCATCACAGAAAGCCAAGGACAGATCCTCACTGAGACGGTGACTACACCTTTTATTGTCCAGACATTTAATGGTGAGTGCTGCTCGCTCTAGTGCCGTGGCTAGTTCGTATACTAAAATCATGTTTACGTTCATAGCGACCATCGTTGAATCTGCTGGAGGAGCTTGGTTTACTGCATCAGCTTCTATTGGAAGCAACATCATCGCGGATGGATCATACGAAAGCTGTTCCTTTGACTCAAATGGAGGGACGAGTGTATCCTGCACGGAATTGGATTTCCAGCCGTTTACCACTGTCTCCGGTTCAGGGGCCCAAGCAACGACTGTTACTGAGGTGGAAACGTTTTCTCAGACCTGGGGAGGCTATAAAACAGCTCTTACGGTATTAACTGAGGTAGCTTTACCCTCCCGAACTGGCTCTGGCTCGACATCGACACAAACTGGTTCCTCGAATGCTGCTGGTCGGATGTCAAATCCTTATTGGGGAGTGGGTGTTTTTACCTCTTTCTTCATGGCGTTAGTCTTGATGGAATAGCCGGAATAATACGAATGCTTCTTATTCAAGTGCGCGATAAAGCCTTGTTGGCGGCAGCGCGCGTAAAATGGGAATGGTCCAAAAACAAAAGTTGTGACGCTGATCGTAAGGAGGTCATTCGCAAACTCCATTTATCTGACCGAAAAGACAATCGTCATCGTCGGCGGCTCGACTGTTGGCCAATATATACCTCCTTTCCACATCTGTGTCGCTTACACCATCGTTCAAGAGGAGCCTGAGGTCGAATCGGTGTATATATATCCTCTCAGATCCTGACTGGTCATTGAAAAAAAGATCGTATGATAATGCCAGCGCATGGTCGACAATGATGAGGTGGGGAAACCCAGCCTCAGTGAGATGTAGTAGCAGAGAACGCGAGTGAATACAACTGAGTACGAACATGCGTGACCAAGCCTATATACGAGCGCCAACCCGGGCCGATGCGCCGGGAGCCCCTAGGCAAATACTTTTTGATTTTTTAATTTTTAAAAAAACTCTTTTATACCGCGTATGTAAGTAAGGCTAAGTACTAAGGCGCGGGGAGCCGCTGCGAGCTCCTGTCGACGACAGGCAAATGCTACGTAACAAGAACGACATTAGCCTAAGCTTGAAAACACCTCAAGATTATGCAGTGAAGCCCACTACCCTTTGATTACTCTCATCCTCCAACCTTACCATGAACATTGTATGCAACTTTGTTGGTCGAAGGCCCACGTGCAAATCAGCCTTTTACAACGTCCGACCGCGAGGAACAGTCCTCCTTGTTGATCTTGGCTCACCCTCCAATGAGATCACTCACTCACTCCGAGTCTGATTATTGCGGTTGAAAATGGGAATAAAGAAGGAACTAGCAAGGAGACGCGGCCGTTATCGAAAGCTGTAGAGAGATTTGAGGACTTCAGGAATGCCTGAAGCCAGTCAAGAGTCATCAGGCGCCGAATGGCGCGGCAACGGTTTCGGCCGGCATCCCTGCCCGTTTTCGACCCACTAAAACCGCTTCCGTTCCACAACGGGCAGAGGTGTGCTTAGAAATTGGTATTCAAGTTCAACGCATGATGGCATTGGCCGAGTCCTGGCTCAATGGGTTTAGTAAGTGTTGAACGTATTACACCGTACAGGCATGCTAACCTCGATCCCGAACTTTTAAACAAATTCAGAAGTCGAATCTACACTGTCTGACTGTCTGGACTCCGAACCATTTCTCCAGAGTCATCGGAGCTCTTGGCAAGCATCTCCACCGTACGCTGGTAACATGATCAAGTGGAAGGAACCTTCCAGAGCCTTCCATTCCAGCGGTCAAGTATAATGTTAGAGCAGGGCGAATTAGAGAGCCTCGAGGCTACACATCGAATAGGATAGGATACATGAGGCGAGGCTAAGGCGAGGTGAAGCGATCAAACGACATTCTGGCAGTATTCAGTCAACCTACGATTGTTGAAAATTGAGGCTAACCGGCGCAGCGAGGAAACCCCTGGTTCCTGTAATTCATCGTCGCTCATTCCTTAATGGTGGGTTCAATTATATACTGGATAGAATATAAGGCGATTGATTTAGCAGGACGATCTCTGCTAGTCGGATATGTTCATCCTTTTTGCTTTGTACACTTTGGTCGCATCTGCTACCCTTCTCAATGCAGCTAGCATGCCTCGTGCGGAGCCTGCGGATAACTCAACCCGTCTCCTCGGAGGCTTAGCAGCAAACATTACTGGTGAAGATCAACACTTCAATTACGTCGTGGTCGGGGGCGGGACCGCTGGGATAGTGAGTTTTGGCATACCGTTCTACCTATGATACTGATCATGTTTTTCCAGACCCTAGCTGTGCGACTTGCAGAAGATCCTTCGGTGACGGTAGCCCTCATCGAAGCAGGATCATTCTACGAGCTCACTAATGCGCCTATTTCGTCGACGCCAGTTCGGAGACATCCTGGGTGTAGGAGCGAACGTCTCTGATGCCAATCCTGCTGTCGACTGGGAAATTGTAACCACTCCTCCAAACAGGATTGTCAGGTAGACCTTTTCATTATGCTCGCGGTAAAGCGTCTAGGTGGCTCGTCAGGTGAGATGCTCTTTTCATGTTACACTCTTTCTGACAATGAAATTTAGCGCGGAATTTCATGATTTATCAGAGGCCAACGAAGGAGTCTTTACAGATGTGGGCGGATGATGTCGGTGACTGACAGCTACACATGGGATAACTTCCTGCCTTATTTCAAGAAGAGTGTCAAGTTCACACCACCTAACACAAAGCTCAGAGCCGCCAATTCGACAGCCGAGTACAACCCTTCTGCATTTTCCGAGAGTGGAGGTCCCTTGCAGGTCTCATATCCTAATTACGCGCAGCCTTGGTCCTAGGTAAACAAGTTCTAACACTCTGAGAAGTTTTTTAATCCGAGATTATTTAGCTATATGCAAAATGGATTGAATGAAATTGGAATCAGACGAAATAGAAGGCTTCAACTCTGGCTCACTCTTGGGAGCTCAGTACATTAGCGCGACAATCGATCCAAATGGAGAATTCAGAGCGTCCTCTCAGGAAACCTTTTTAACCGCCGCCGCCAATCGGACCAACTTAAAAGTCTTTCAGTTAACCATGGCTAAGAAAATCCTTTTCGATTCTCAAACAAAAGCTACTGGTGTTCAAGTTACTACAACCGGACTCCAGCCATTCACACTCACGGCGAGCAAGGAAGTGATCCTATCTGCAGGAGCTTTCCAATCACCCCAGATGCTCATGGTTTCTGGTATTGGTCCTAAATCAACCTTGCAGAAGTTTGGTATACCGGTTATTGTAGATAACCCCAATGTCGGCCAGGTAAGCATTTCGGTTTTTTTATTTTTACCAATACTTAAACGGCTTACAGAACATGTGGGATCATGTCTTGACTACCTCTACCTATCCCATTGGATTAGATAGCGCGCGCTTGATCAATGTACGTTGCTTTTATGCGATGTGAAGTTTTTTGGAGCTGAAATCTTGATTTAGGATCCTGATTTCGCAGCAGCAGAACTCGCTGCTTGGGAAGCCAACGCTACTGGACCGTATACTAACCCCGGTGCCGATTTTGTAGCATGGGAGAAAGTACCTTCTGACCTCCGTCAGACCTTTTCTCAATCTGTTCTCCAGGACTTGAAGTTTTTCCCTTCGGACTGGCCAGAGATCGAGGTAAGTATACATGGTCCTTTTGTTTCACAATTCGCTTATCTTTTATACAGTACATTATGATCCCTGCATTTTTTGGTAACTTTTGTGGGTGCCAATTTCCCGAAAGCTGGGAGCGTGCTAATTACATCCTGTATGTTAGCTGCCCCGGACGCAGACCAACCTTCCACTGGAAACTATGGCAGTATTGCCCCTGCTGTCGTAGCTCCGCTGTCGCGAGGCAATGTCACCATCGCTTCAGCGGACACAGACGACCTTCCCATTGTGAACCCCAACTTGCTCGCCCATCCAGCGGACAAAGCACTTATCCTCGCCGGTTTTAAGCGCGTCAGACAGCTGTTTGCCTCGAAATCTTTGCAAAAAGCTGTTATTGGCGAGGAATTCTTTCCGGGATCACAGCTCAAGACAGATGAAGAGATTTTTGAGGCAATCACTGAGGCAGCCATGACGGTTTGGCATGCGTCATGCACTTGTAAGATGGGCAAGGCAGGCGATCCCACTGCTGTGATTGACACTCAAGGGCGGGTCTTTGGTGTCCAGGGATTGAGGGTCGTAGATGCCAGTTCCTTCCCTCTGCTACCTCCAGGTCATCCACAGAGTACCGTTTGTAAGTCTCAAGCATCTTTACTACCAAATACCTGGCAATGACTGAGATTTTAAATTTTGTCTATAGATGCTCTCGCCGAGAAAATTGCGGATGATATCAAGTTTGCGGATTCCTTGTGACCATCAGTCTGTTATATTTGTTGCTAGTACTCCATCATACGTTGAAATGCAGAAAGAGTGTTGCTTGATTCCTTGATTCGCTTTTGAGAAACGAATTCGGCACTATCCGATCGATTTCCGTAATTTCCGGCGCGCCCATGAGATAAAGCGAGCGTCGACGAAGTTGGCGGTTTCTCGGTGGTTTCTCGGTGGTTTCTCAAAACTGAAATGCACGAGAGTTCCACCAATCATTCTCTTGTAACTTCCGAAGCTCACTCCAAATCGTACTCAGCTCAATTCGGTAATGAAAAGACTGGGCCTTTCATTTCACACCTCCAAGTTATAAACCGGAGGAACTGGCCCCATATCATCATTCATGACATCAGCTTCTCTCCAAAGGATAGGACAAGAGGACTCTCCTCCGAGTCGGAAAGCACTTAACCAATACAAATCTTTTGGGTTTGGCTGGAGCTTGGCTCCGCGCGGATGGGTCTATTGCACGCTCGCGCAGAAATCCAAGGCTCGGAACGAGCAAGCAAGAAATGCCTGAACGCTAGTGAAATATGTCTTATATGAAGAGGGAGGGTGGGTGGGGAAAAGAAATGCGAATTCAGAGGCTGACGGTTGTGGTTAGAAGCTTGTTAGAAGCAAAGATTGAATGAGCGCCTAAAGCGCCGTGCCGGCCGAATCGGCCGCTAAGCGCCTCTCATCGTCTCTGCTTGTCGTATCCTTAGATAAGTCAGGCTTCGCCTAACTTATCGCGGACTACGAGCTACAGCAGGCTAGTAATTATTGAAATTCCTAGCCTAACCTTGGATTATGAAGGATTTTTGACCGGTATAGAATCGGTTATCCATACTGCTAGTCCAGTCTATGTGAAAGATGCGACTTCGGAAGAGTTTTTTGAGGTAAGTTTCTCAAGTTTTGGTCAGTCAATCACTGCCTTATGATAAAATTTAGAGAGAGGAGCCTACTATAGTCAAGCTATCAAGAGGATCGCTTCGACTGGTATATTCCAGTCCTTGTTCAACGTAAGTAACTCTCCGGACGACAAACTTTGGAACCGCACGTTATGTTCAGTGGATATGAAAATGGCATTTGTGACCAGCTCATCACCGAGGAAGATTTTACTGCCTCATCTTTAGAAGAAATAGAACCGATCCATAGACAAGAACCTCGAGTTGCCTGTTCCAGCGAAAGTCCAGACAAGGAGATATGGGATATCGCTCGTGAGCACCCCGACGCCGACTTTATACTGCGTGCGTTTAATATACTATACTCTTTCCATTGGTCTAGCTGAATTAAATATGCAGCCCCTCCTCTTCGAAAAATTCATTCTGGACGCCCGTTGAGGAGGATGTTGGGCACCAATGGTTATATACCATCGGAAGATACTGTTATTACTGCCGCCAATGTTTTGATAGAATTCGAGAAATCAAACGCTCTCAGCTTGTAACAACGTTACATTTCAAGTTGGCACATGTTCTGAGATTTAGCACGACTACAGAGACACTATTGGATCGAATGCATGCTCTGAATAAGGTGTGGGAGGAGGTGAATAATTGTACATAGGTGGAGGTGATCCAAACCAAGATGTGGATGGTTGAAATGACTTCTCGCCATCACGCTGCACCAGTATTGAAGCCACTGGGTGTTGTATCGGGCTTTTAGTATCTGTATACAGCTCTTCCCAGTGCATCGTCGGGGCCACAACAAGGGTGCGCGACGTTCTCCGGAGTGTAACAATAGCAGAAGAAGGTCGCGACACCATAGAATCATCTCCCTCCCCTAGTTCTCTGAACCCGTTTGAAGAAAAAGGCGACAAGCTTTCCGTTGCGTTGGAAGTGCGTCGTATTGTCCGAACGAAGTCTCCGAATGAAGACGTAGTATCGGCTCTAGATCTTCCATTGAAAGGTTCTACTCTCAGTAGTCTGGCTCGACGTCGCCGAAGAAGCCAGCACCCTATGAGTGCAAGTATCAACAGCAGTGCTACAGCAGTCCCGGCAGCGATTATAGCTATCGATGAGGTATCCCTTTTACCAGGAGAATCGCTGGAAGGAATGCTTGAGACAGCTGATGTACTAGCTGTGGGTCTGGTCGTAAAGACGGGTGTAGCGTACTTCCTGTCTGCGGTTGTTTCGGAAGTGAAAGAAGAGGATTGGGATATAAATGGTGTTGGTGAAAGCGTAAGTGATGGCGAAGAGGAAGAGCTAGGTGGCAACGACTCCGAGAACGATGTAAGAGCAAAATTTATAGTGAGGATAGAGAAAGTGCTTGTATCAGTGGGTGTGAACGAAGAAGTGTTTGTTGTTTGAACGCTGGCGTCCTCACTGGAAGAGTTTGTTGTAAAATTAGCTGAAATGGTCGTAGCAGTTGTTGGGGCAGTAATGACAGTGGTATGAAAAGTAGACAACGTTATAGTATCGACAGTTTCAAATGAAACCTCAGTGACCTCTAGCATTATCTTTAGGATTATAAACATTTTGACTCCCTGTGGAAGAAGCTTACCTGCACGACGAATTGGTTGTGGTTCCGCAGAATTCATGATTGTTACGATTGCCACTGCACGGTCAATGTGCCACAAAGACCGAAAATACTTGAACGAAGGAGCTATTTGTAATGAATTAGATGAATTCATCGATCGAGAAAGAGGCGACTCACTTAAGTTAACAAAGAAGAGGAAAGAAAACTGAAAGTAGGTAGAGCCAGCCGCGGCCACTTGCGTCGAATTATCTGCTCTTTTTGAAAGATTTCAAACATTCACAGCATAGAGATCTGTTCAACTGAGGATTGACAGATAGATCGAAGGTTGAAGTTTGAACGGTCTCGCCTCAAATCATAGGGTGATGAAGCCAATTGCTTTCCAGCGTGACTCCACTGGACGTTAATCGATGAGTTCCATAGAGTTCGAAGGATAAGTATAGCGATCAGTAAAAGACTTTTCAGTATGGCGGAGGGAAGACTTTGAGTGTTCGGTATCTAAGCTAGATGATCTTGAACACAGCAGAAGAGATATTGTTCATGGGTATATATCACTCCAATTAGGATATTTACAGCTACACATAGCCAGAAAAAGAAGAAGGGTCCCATTAACCGTTAACCGTTATTAGTTTTGAGGTGTCAGATTCAGTTCTTTGGACTCCAAGTAGGAGTCTTATGTAGGACCTGCTGGGAAAGAGATTAAGCTGGGTACCACGCATAACAGAACGAATAAGTTAGGCGTTGAGATCTAGCTGCCTGCGCTTCGTTGGGCGACCGCGGGATCGTCTGTATTTGTTTTCAATTTCATTCAACTGCGGCATCGACTACTGTCGATGTGACTGATTTTCGCGAAGAATGTAAAGAGCGGCCAACATTTGCATTTCCATCAGAGATTGTTGATGCGTGCGCCGACTCTCAAGAGAACGGACCGAGAACGGACCGGACCAGTTCTGAAATTGAGGAGTCAAGTGACAAGGTGATTAGGCGCTGATTGGACTAGCGCCATGAGCGCCTATCGCCTTATTCGAACCTCCACGGATATCCGACTCATGTCGGTATCTGCGCCCGAGCCTTCTGTCATTCATATGGCAGATAGGTGCGTCTGCGTTACCAATCTGATTCTTGGAAGACCTTGCTTATTAATTCAACCTTGCAGACATATAAATGCGTCTAATGCATTGACGGCGTCCAGCCAAGTACCAATCTAGCAAGAATGTCACAATTAGTTTTCGTGCGTCGATTTGTTCTTGCATACTACCTTCTCCTCACCACATCTATCTAATAGGTCACCGGTGGAACTGGTTTCGTTGGATCACACATCATAACGCAACTTTTGGCAAAGGGATACCGTGTTCGCGCTGCCGCCCGTTCTGCTTCCAAACTGCAGGGAATCTTTCCGGATGCTCCTGCTTTGGAGGTCGTTGAAATGCCGACCCTCCTCTCCGACTACTCCGAGAACTTGAAGGATGTAGACGCAGTCATTCATGTGGCAGCATCGTTGTTCAGCAAAGGTGCTTCCAGTGATGAGATATTCCATGTTGGTTTTTTATTTTCCTTTTGTATCAGCTTTTTCTGATTCGAGTTATAGGCCGCTTACGACGGTACACTTCACATCGTACGCCAATCTATCGACGCCGGAATCAAGAAAATAATTATCACTGGTACTTTCGCCAGTCTCTTCGATTGTCAAGAGCTTTTTTACTAACCTAGTCAGAGCATCTTGCATCCTGATAACTATTCAGCGGAACTCAAGATAGCATTCGGTAAAGAATTGGTTACAGAGAAATTTTTCAATTCTGTTACTCTCGACACTCTTGATCGCACGCAGAACCAATGACTATTTATCAACACTCGAAGAATTTAGCAGATAAGAAAGTCTGGGAGCTGGCGAAGGAACATTCTGATGTTGATTTTACAGTCCGTGCGTAATCTTGCATTCTCCAATCTCTTCTCAACTGACTCGATTCTTCCAGTACTCCCTCCAGCTATTTACGGTCCTCTAGTCCCAAACTACCCCGTTTCCGACTCCTCAGACAGCATAGGTACCAATGCCAGTCTCTGTAAGATTTTTACCATTGGAACTGGAGCATATCCCGACTCCTTCCTCGGTCATCTGATCGACGTGCGCGATGTTGCTAGAGCTCACGTCGCAGCTCTCTCTGCGCCTCTTATCACTGGCCGGGATAAACGATTCATTATTTCGGCTTCGACGTACAAGTGGAAGGATGTGGCAGACTTGATACGCCGGGAAAGGCCTGAGCTTGCACACCGACTTCCGAAGGAGGATGCTGTACCTCCTAAGCAGAGCGATGCTCCGCTTGATACGAGGTTTGCGGCTGAGGTTTTGGGGATGGAAGAGTATATACCTTGGGAGGAAACTGTACTTGCTGGGATAGATGCTGGAGTCGCCTGGGAGAAACAACGCAAAGATATTTAGAAGAATTCAGGCATTCAAGTTTTGTATGCATAAGAGGATATTTACATAGTATATGTATAGATTTTTTTGCGAATTCCATAAAGAAACAACTCTAAATGCCACAAAAGAAAATCGAAGATAATTACTCTGTTGAAGCGCGTTTCATCTGCGCCAGAGCGTCCTCAATTAGCTCCTTTGTCTCTCCACTAGTATAAATGACCTGGGCTTCCAAAAGACGCTCTTCCCAGAAGCTCCATCTATCACGACTGAATCCTTTCCACTTTCGGCCCTGGAATCTTTTTCCACAACCAACGTCTTTTCCATTATTATCCCGGCCATTGGCGTTCGCCCAAAGTATATCTGCAGCATAGATGAGCCAAAAGCATGCCATGCGTATAGCTGCGAGTTCCCTTTCCAGAGGCTTCTCCGGTTCGAAAGCCGTCTGTAAGACCCAAATACCGGTCCTCGAAAAGTCCATGTTCGATGAAGAAGCCGTGAGCCGTGCAAAATATGCACTGAGGTTCTCCCAGCGCTGTAATTTATCTGGTGTATCTTCTAGGCCTACAGCATCATGATAGGCATGTCAGATTGTGCGCCCTTGAACCAATGGAGGACGTACGGAGAGCTGCTTACAGAAGGAGTTAATTTCATCGGCCCAAGTATATCCCAGCGTTGGGAGGTCTGTCCAAACGACTTCACCATCGACCTTGAGCGGCTCACTCGTGATCGGGTCCGTCACTGTCTTCTCGCGCAGTTGGTACAAGAACTGAACGAGCTTGGACTGCTGGGATGGCGGGGTACGCTCGACGACCTCAACAAGACAGCAAGAAGTATTATACGCTTGGTTACCGACCTCTCTTCTCTGGTCGCTTGACATTGCAGAAGCTGATGTGAGCTCTACTATCTGTTGAACGGCATCTGCAACGGATTCGTCCGAGTCTGGTTGCTGAACAAGTGCATTCAGGATCTTGAATTCGGGAGAAGCCTCCCACTCGGCAATGTACGTCTGCAGTGCCCTGTCCAAGCGGGACACTTCGCCTGCCAGTCTGTTGGTCATGATAATCAGGAAAAAGGTTTGCAAGTGGCGCTGCCGCAGTGTTACGAAATCCAGCAAGATAGGCATGCAGAAACTTCGGAGCAAGCGCGGGCTCCTTGATTTCAGGGAAAGTATCAAGGATACCAAGGAGTAATGGAGTTGCTTTACCCAGGCATTCTTTCCTTGTAGTGAAGACTCAGAAATGCGCCTGAGCGCCTACAAAAGCTTGTTCCGGGCCGCCTCATTCTCTTGAACTCTCATCTTGAAACTTGAACGAGCCGTCCTTGCATTAAAACCTTCGAATTTAACTTGATTCATGTTATCCTCCACTTTGTACCTCGATTCCAAATTGCGCACGAGCCCGTGATGAAAAAAAAATTAACCTCCAGCTTTCTTTCCTCTCTATCAGCTTGGGAGTCGGGACCTAAAAGATCAAGAACCTTCTGCTGGAAAGCATTCTAGCCGATGATTTTCAGGAAGGATCTAAGTGCACTTGGAAGGAGCAAAAGTAAGGTCAGACGATGAAGGGTGCGTCTTTTTGTGTAGCCCAAACAAAAACTGACTGTTTTATAGTCTCCGAAGAGGAGATGAAGCCGAAAGCCCAGGCATTCATCTCCACGTACTTGGCCACACCCATGAAGTTGACACTCGAGAACTCGAGGCTACATTTACCAAAGTTGGCAGTGTGTGTGCGGCTTATACTCTTTCCGTTATCTAGGTCCAAAAAGAGTGTCGTAGCTGGCCCCAACCAGAGAATCACGACTCTTTGGTTTCGTGACTATAGAGAGCAGGCTGATGCTGCTATTACTGCGCCCAACGATATGGCAAGGTTATCACTGCTGTAAGGGTACTGGGAGCTCTCTCCATTTCTTCCTGCCTTACCTTGTATTTTAGGCCCGTCGTCGAAGAGCAAGAACCCCAACTCTCGGAAATGCCATGAACCTGGCAAAAGACGAAGTAGGTAGCTAATTATCTTGCTTGCTCATCCTCTTACTTATCACCTTTCTTCTTCGTCCCTTCCTCCGCCCTCCCCCTGAGGCGGCCGCGAACTTCCATACAAACCCCGTCCCTACGACGGTCGATATGACCGTAATCGTAGACCCTCAAAACGAGATGATAGGGATAGGGATTGCAGTGGACGTGGGGATAGATATGATAGATATGATAGGTGAATGTGGTACATTCCCCTTCGTACATGTCTTCGTACGTTACATGGTGAAATAGTTACTGATGCGGTGAATCTTTTCAACAGGTATGATAGGTATGATGATCGCGAAAGGGACAGGGACAGGAGTTATTAATGAATGTTGGTGGACTCCAAGTTTGAGGCTGCTCTAGGTCTCAGGGTGGTAGCGCGGAGGACGTTAGTTCATCTATCTTTGATTCTTGGTCGCTTTTTTGTACACAATGAAGTGCTGCTGAACGCTACATCTATCCTAGTTCGTGCTACGCGATTCGTGTGAACGCTATTATGTTGGAGCACAGGTACTGTGCCCAATCTGAGGCTCTCAGGCGCCCGTCTCTGCCCGTTTGCGATCTGATCCTTGCTAAGTTGCCAAGTCCTTGCTTAATAACCCAACCTTGCAAACATATAAATCCGTTCAATGCATCGGCGGCGTCCAGCGAAGTACTAACCCAGCGAGAATGTCACAATTGGTTTTCGTGCGTCGATTTGTTCTTTCATACTACCTCCTCCTCACCACATCTGTCTAATAGGTCACCGGTGGAACTGGTTTCGTTGGATCACACATCATAACTCAACTTTTGGCAAAGGGATACCGTGTTCGCGCTGCCGCCCGTTCTGCTTCCAAACTGCAAGGAATCTTTTCGGATGCTCCTGTTTTGGAGGTCGTTGAAATGCCGACCCTCCTCTCCGACTACTCCGAGAACTTGAAGGGTGTAGACGCAGTCATTCATGTGGCATCCCCGCTGTTCAGCAAAGGTGCTCCCAGGGATGAAATATTCCATGTTAGCTTTTTATCTTTCCTTTTATATTAAGTTTTCCTGATTCAAGTTATAGGCCGCCTATGATGGTACACTTCACATCGTACGCCAATCTATCGACGCCGGAATCAAGAAAATCATTATCACTGGTACTTTCGCCAGTCTCTTCGATTGTAAGAGTTTTTTTTACAACCTAGTCAGAGTATCTTGCATCCTGATAACTCTTCAGCGGAACTCAAGATAGCATTCGGTAAAGAATTGGTCACGGAGAAATTTTTCAATTCTGTTACTCTCGACACTCTTGATCGCACGCAGAAACCAATGACTGTTTATCAACACTCAAAGACTATAGCAGATAAGAAAGTCTGGGAGCTGGCGAAGGAACATCCTACTGTCGATTTTACAGTCCGTGCGTAATCTTGTGCTATCTGATCTCTTCTCGATTGACTCGAGTCTTTCCAGTACTTCCTCCAGCTATTTGCGGTCCTCTAGTCCCAAACTACCCCCTTTCCGACTCCTCGGACAGCATAGGTACCAATGCCAGTCTCTGTAAGATTTTTACCATTGGAACTGGAGCATATCCCGACTCTTCCCTCGGTCATCTGATTGACGTGCGCGATGTTGCTAGAGCTCACGTCGCAGCTCTCTCTGCGCCTTCTATCCCTGGCCGGGATAAACGATTCATTATTTCGTCTTCGACGTACAAGTGGAAGGATGTTGCAGATTTGATACGCCGGGAAAGGCCTGAGCTTGCAAACCGACTACCAAAGGAGGATGCTGTACCTCCTAAGCAGACTGATGCTCCGCTTGATACGAGGTTTGCGGCTGAGGTTTTGGGGATGGAAGAGTATATACCTTGGGAGGAAACTGTACTTGCTGGTATAGATGCTGGAGTCGCCTGGGAGAAACAACGCAAAAACATTTGAAAGAATTCAAGCATTCAAGTTTTGTATGCGTTAGAGGATATTTACATAGTATGTGTATATTTTTTCTGCGAATTCCATAAAGAAACAACTCTAAATATCACGAAAGAAATTTGAACATACTTACTCTGTTGAAGCACGTTTCATCTGCGCTAGAGCGTCCTCAATTAGATCCTTTGCCTCGCCAGTAGTCTAAATGACTTGAGCTTGCAAAAGACGCTCTTCCCAGAAGCTCCATCTATCACGACTGAATCCTTTCCACTTTCGGCCCTGGAATCTTTTTCCACAACCAACGTCTTTTCCATTATTATCCCGGCCATTGACGTTCTCCCAGAGTCTATCTGCATCATAGATGAGCCACAAGCATGCCAAGCGTATTGCTGCGAGTTCCCTTTCCAGAGGCTTCTCCGACTCAAAGGCCGTCTGCAAGGCCCAAATCCCCCACCTCGAATACTTAGTCCATGTTCGATGAAGCCATGAGCCGTGCAAAGTATGTATTGAGGTTCTCCCAGCGGTGTACTTCCTCTGGTGTATCCGACTCTGGAGCTAAAGCATAGGCATGTCAGATTGTGCAGCATTGGACTAGTCGAGAGAGCTCGGGAAGCTTACAGAAGGAGTAACTCTCATCTGCTGAAGTATTTCCCAGCGTTGGGAGGTCGGTCCAAACGACTTCATCATCGACCTTGAGCGGCTCGCCCGTGATCGGGTCCGTCACTATCTTCTCGCGCAGTTGGTCCAAAAACTGAACGAGCTTGGACTGTTGAGCTGGCGGGGTACGCTCGACGATCTCAACAAGACAGCAAGAAGTATTATACGCTTGGTTACCGACTCCTCTTCTCTGGTCGCTTGACATTGCAGAAGCTGATGTGAGTTCTACTATCTGTTGAACGGCATCTGCAACGGACTAGTCCGAGTCTGGTTGCTGAACAAGTGCATCCAGGATCTTGAATTCGGGGGAAGCTATCAACTCGGTAATGTACGTCTGCAGCGCCTGTCCAAGCGGGACACTTCGCCTGCCAGTCTGTTGGTCATGGTAATCAGGAGAAAGTTTCAAGTGGGGCTGCCGCAATGTTACGACTTCCAGCAAGATAGGCATGCAGAAACTTCGGAGCAAGCGCGGGCTCCTTGATTTCAGGAACGGTGTCGAGGATTTCCATAGAGATTTGATAACTTTCGACGCTAAGAGGCTCACCTAGGCGTTCTTTCGTTGTAGTGAAGAAACGTGGACGCCTACAACCAAGCGCACAAGCCAGGCCGTCGTGGAAGAGCAAAACTCTAACTTCCATGAGGTTGATTTTAATTGCTCCCGCCCTCTTGCTATCCCTTCAATCTTCGTTTGAATGGCCGATCTGTCCGAGGCGGAGGACGATACGATGATCGTGACGAGAATCGTGCAAATCTGTCATTCGACACACTCATCACCCCGTACTGAACGATACATCGCATCTGGCAGTACTTAGTGCGCACGTTGTTCGTTAGTCGAGGCCTCTTTACAATTGTTTGTGCTATGTGGAACAAGATAAAGATGACATGAATGTACAGAAAGCAAACCAGGCAAAGCAAACGCTACAACATGGAAAATAATGATAACGAAAATGATTATTATTATTATTATTATTTAGAAGTTGGATTTCTTCCGGGCATGCCGGAAGAAGAAGCGTTGGAGGCAACTCGCGCAGAGCGACGAACACCAGTTGAAGTATGGCCTGTAGCAATCTCTGCTATCCTGCTTTGGTTGCCACGGTGTCGCGTAGCTTTTGGGACTGCAGCGATAGTCGTAGGACCGTCTGCGCTATCAGGCTTGACGTTCCCAGAGGACCCAGAACCTCCTGCAACATTGGTGGTTGTCGCGATTTTGCCCCGTTTGGAAGGCTTTCGCTTCGGACTTGGAGCTAAAGGTGAGGAAGCCGAAGGATGTTTTCCGAAAGAGCTTGAACCCTCTGTAATGTCCGCAGTTGACGCTGCTCTACCCCGTTTAGTCTTCGGTTTAGGACTGGGATTGCTTCCAACTGGAAGGGAAGGCGCAGCTGGGTGATTTCCAGAAGTCTCTGAACCCTCCGCCGCGTCGGCAGTCTCCTGTTTGCTAGTGGTCGATTTGCTCTCAGCTGGAGCAGAAGATGCGGGCGCTGGTAGCACTACAGATTGGGGCTTCCGCTGTGCAATGATTCGAGAAAGACGACGCATAAGCATGTCCTGGGATACATTCTTCCCCGCCTTTTCCAAGCTTTCAATGTTCAGCAGCGCAGCTGGAAGCAGTTCGGGGGGTAAGCTGTTCTTGGTAGCCTTTTCAACCCAGAATGACCCTGAAACGCGCAGAATCCCGAAGGAACCAACATCAAGACAAAGATTCGGGAGCTCATTGAGAATAGGAAGGATCTCGGGCTGCGATGAAATAAATCAGCTACTGGACATATGGCCGATATTTGAGAAAATACTGCACCTGATCAGAAAAAGTCTTGCCGGGATGGATATCTGCAATATCCTGAGCGAAGTCTGGGGATTCACGGTCCACAAACGTCGAGGGTACTAGTACAAAAACCCAAAACGAGCGTGCATCGGAGAGCTGCAAACAGAAGACCAAAGTTACGCTCGTGCTTGGAGAAGAGGCCAGGACACAGAATGGTTCGTCGCGTTCGTGCATGAACCATGAAAGCGCATCCTCCAGATGTAGTGGCCATGAAAACAATTGATCAGGAAGTATCATCACGAAAAAGTGAGCATCATTTGCTTGGAGTCGCCCACCAACCTTTGTGAACGTGACGAGTTTCGCCTTGGGGAGAGATGTAGGTAAACCGGAGATGTTGAACGCATCGAAAACGTCAGTCAAACCATCAAAAAGGGAGGCGAAGGACAATGCCAAGCATAGAGCAAAGTGAGAAGAATGAAAATCCGTATCATAATTGAAACCAAAAAAAGACTGAAGCTTGGTGACAGCGAAGTCCAAGTTATCTTCCTTGCGTTTAAACCATCCAGCCCCATAAAGCACTGTAATAGGCTCATCCAATGCTATCTGTGAGCAGTTTGTATCCAAGAAGCGGCCGTAATCCTCCGGTAATGAGAGTTCTGTTATTAGTTGCGCAATCTAGGCAACCATTTGAGGTAGTCAAAAAGCTGACAACTGCTCGGTGCATTTCAATGGTGCTGATTGAAACTACCTTAAAATAAGTATCTGGATAACATCAGGCTTAGAATTAAGAACGTACCTCGACGTAAACCTCTGGAACCAAGCGCGGAGTACAATTCATTGTAAGGAACCTTGTCTTCCCCGCGCGAGTATTCAGGAATTGTCATGAGGCATGTACCCAGTAATCCTTTCAATGAAATTCCCTAGCAACGCATGAGGGCTCTCGAAATTGCTGTTTCAACAAAATTGTTAGGAAGGATGCTGTGTAAACGATGTCTTGTATCATATCAGTTACATTCTCATGGGTACATGTAAACTTGGACCGCACCTTCCTTGTAACCATTGCCACATTCCGATCCATAGAAGCTTTGACCATGGTAGCGACTCCTTCAAATCTCGAGGTAGGAAGTGCGACACATAACGTCGATGGCTTTCTGGAGTATCAAAGGAACCCAGTGTCCGAACACCATCGAAAATCATCCCATTCTCCTACTGCTGATTGAAAATGCTCCTGGGGAATGATAGTCCCGGCTACAACAAATTTGACAGGCAGATGGCCCATTCGCTTTCGCAATGTGCGAATAATTTCTTTCAAGATCGGATAATGACCGTACTCGTCCGCAAAAGCAAGGTCGTGCATTCGTGAAGCTACATTAGCTTCATCCAGCACAATGTAGAAAAATTCCCCGGAAGGCATTTCCCAGATGTTCTGTATGTCCTCAAGGGTGTTTTCTATGGCTTTGTCGAGAACAGAGTCATCTAAATCGTCATAATCAAGCTCGTTGATCATACTAAAGGGATCGTCGTTGAAAGGTAATACAGGTAATATTTGTGATTCCAGCCAACGTTGCCTTTGTTTGTGACAGAAACCTTCTTGCGAGCAGGCCTCAAGATACGTCTTGAAGACTAGCAAACGAGCCAACAGAGCTTCACTGAATGACCGGTAAGCTATTTGTCTGTTATTCTGTAGAGACGACGTGTAATCTACGTCTGCAGAAGTCAGGATGACATTCGACCATTTTCTGCTGCGCTTGACGTTGTCAATCGCGGAAGAGAAGTCCTCGGATCCAAGACCAGAGGAATCAAGGCCACAGGTAAAATAAAACCCCCAATGGAGACAAAGACCTTCGAACAAGAGCCTAGTTTTCCCAGAGCCCGAGGTGTTGAGAAGAAACCTGGACGAACAGTGAGCTAAAATGGGGGAACTGAATAGATGGTCACAAACGTGTGATTGAGAGGGGAGAAGATGCGGCCCAATCTCGCTCTGAGAATAGGATCATCTTGAAAACTGCCTAATCTAAACAGGATGAGGAGGGGAACATCTCTATTTATCCCAACGGTAAGTTCAAGATTTCGAATGTGCGAAGTGATATCTGCGTTAGAGCTGTCGGTTCTAGGGGTCCAGGCAGGATGATTTAGCTCGCCTCTGACCACCTTGAAGATCTTCTCGGCAGTTTCTATACGGTGAATCACTTCGTTCACGCTTTCAAGTTGAACGTCGTACCGCCATGAATTGCGTTGGAAATGTACTGTACATCCATAAAAAAGGATTGTAAGTTCCAAAGATAGACAGTAAAACAAATGGACGTGCCACAAAAACGTTCTAGAGCCTCCACGTCTCGTGTTTTATGGATAGTTTTGAGCTTCCCATGGAGTGAAGAATCTACGGATAGACCGGTAATAAAGAGTTCGAGAGAGGGTTTAAGTGATTCCTCGTGCTTCGAAGCCAGATACGAGTGCACAAACTTGGAAGCAAGCTCGGGCTCCTCAATGTCGGGAAAAGAATCGAAAATCTCCATGAGAGTTGACGACAAACAAAAAGCGACCACCCAAATAACACAGCGGAGTTTCGGTACGGATTCCGGCCTGGGCCGGCGCTTTAGCTACGTACTCAGTACTATATGTACTAATGTAGTATGTAGCATATCTCGAAAGTACTTGGAGATTCAACCCTCTACTAATTATTATCCCAAGTGTACTCCTTACTCCTCGAGTTCCCAGTCTGACTCAGCCAAATCATCCGAATCCAAATCTGAAGACGAATCCTCCCAATCTGGCTCCGGTGAATCTTCACGCTTGCGCTTCGCCCTGTCAACGTCCATTGGACAACCATAATACGCAGATTCTTGCATCAACATATCAATGACCATACGTGCCGCAAGGTCTAATTCAGCTGGAGTTGGGGCGTATTCTGCAGGAGCCTGACGCGTAACCTTCGAGGCAGGCGTTGGCGTCTGTATCTGCTTCTTGGCCTTCACAGCTGGGTCATTTTCATCGAAGAATGATCCCTTCGTCTCCGCGCACCGTTTAATGGCTATGAGAAGTTCTGTGGGATGAATGTCTTTCGTTTCGGTGATCAGAGTGGCTGGATTTAATCTCGCCAAGGGGTGGCCATCCGTCTTGTCTGGGTCTCGCAACTCGACTGGCTGCTTTTTAGGAGCGTCATTTGTGTTTTCAAGTCGTGGCTTTTTGGACCTTCGCGGAGACTTTGGTGCAGGAAACGCCTTGCTGAGGTCCACATCGACCGGAAAACCACATACTACCCGTATAACCCCGTATTTTCCTGCTAATGGATCCTTATGTGGAAGCTGGTGGAGGGCTTTTAAAACAGGCATCCGCATTTTTTCACGATTTCCTTTACCCTCCGCATCCTTCGCTTGATTTTGGGGCGACATCGCTTTTGATTTCGAAGTTTTTTTCTGTGTAAAATCACTATCGATCAGCAAATGCCAAGGTCTTAGAGAAAAGTATTGACTACTCACTCGAAGTTCGAAGAATTCTCGAGGAGTGACTGTGGCAATGGCTTCCCTCAAAGTTAGAGGAGGAAGGTAACCAACCTTGTAAAACTTGCATTGGACTGAAAGCCAGACGTAGTGAAACTCCTCTGGCGTTATGGGGTCGTGCAGTTTGAGAACACACATAATATCAGGCCCTACGTGATTCATAGGGAAACAGAACGATGTGTGTCCTTTAAACTTCAACCAGTCGGTCAAGGCGGAAATACCACTTTGATTGTCTGACTCGTAGATCGCCTTGCCAAGAGGACCCAAAAGTGTTGCTCCCCAGGTTCTATACTGGTTTTAGCTTCCAGGAAGTGGGGGGTTGTCTCGGAGTTCGTTTCTCTGTGGAGCGTCACCAAAGTAGCCATCTTGTTTCCTAATCCGCCATCGAGGCCAGCGGCGCCCTCGAAATCGAAGACAGTATTCAACTGTCTGGGCGTCCTGAAAACTCTCTGGAGATACAAGGAAATAAATTCCTCAAATCCGTTGCGACCAGTCGAGGGATTATGATCCTCGATGCGGTCGCAGAGGAACTTGTATAAAGTGTGGGCTCCTGTGGATTCTTTATTGAACCACACTGTACATGACAGCAGGACGAGAGGCTCATCAATGTTCAAGATTCTATCTCCTTTGGAGCTCCTTGTGAATCTCGCGAACCCGCATTCTATGTATTCTCTCTCGTCTGTCCCTAGAGAATCGGGATCTCGGATGTCAAAATGTAGGTATGACAGATCTTTTTGATCTTTTCTTTCATCTTTTCGCTGAGTTGGTCGAATACGAACGCCGGAGGCGGTAGCTTGAGCGCTTTCTGGGAGCACCTCTGGGCCATCGTAATCAGCGGGTGTGAAGCCAGCAACATTTTTGATGTATAAGTTGAGAAGCTGGTGCATGTTCGCATATCCATTTTGCAACACAAGAGATATAAATTCCGCAGTAAATCTGTGCCTATAATCATAGCATAGTCAGAATTATGAAAGATTGAAATTGATTTGTGACCTGCCTTCCTTGTAGCCAATGGAAAACTCTACGTCGAAGTTTTTCAACTTCTGGGTTTTCCCATATATGAGCAGGGAAAAACGCCTGCATGTATTCAAGCTGCACTGCAAAATCATCGAATGCACCCGTCGTATACACGTCTTCGCAACGTGCATGTTTTAGGACCACAGACGAGAGCGCTTCTGATACAGTTTCGTGAGATAGACCTGTTCCCGTATAAACGAAACAGCCTCTAACGATAGGATGCTTGGAAGATGAATTGGGAAGTATGCAAGACCAGCATTTCGCTAATTCACGAAGAATCGCTCGGGTTTTAGTCAAGTCGTCGGAGTAAAAGACATTTTCCATCTTTTTTGCGGCATATTGGCATTCGTCAACCGTGACATAGAGGAGTCTATGCTCAAGATTGGAGCTCAGTAGATTCCGGATGCCTAAAAGAGTCCCTTTTAACACCGCCTCCAGCACTCCCTTCATTTGCGTCTGAGACTGAACCCGATTCTCCTGATGGAAAAATCTAGTAATCTGGCCAATAACCTCGGTGAAGATATCTTCGGGTGATGACAGCAAACTAGTGTGGAGCTGAAGAAGCAACCATCTTCGTTTGTGCGACATTTTACCAAGGTCTTCACCCATGAGATTCAGAGTCTCCAGAAACTGCCTGAAAACAAGCAGGCGAGCCAGCAACGTAACAAGGAGCTCGCAGGCTACGATGTCTTGATTGGCATTCAGAGCTTCTTCGAACTCTATACCCTCAGGCGTGTTTCTGAAGGCCAAGAGCTTTGCCTTCAGGTATTCTTCTGTAGAGCGATTGGGTTTGCCTTCGAGGAGAGAGAATTCGTCAAGGATCTCTTTAGTGACTGGAAAGTTTGGCCTGTGAGGCAGTTTCTTGTTGATTTTCTTCTCGATTTCTTCTATGGCAGTAGCCAAATCACTGGACCCTACGCGAGATTCTTCGTGGCAGGTGAAATAAAGTCCCCACTTGGAGCATAGCTGCTCCAACACCAATCTGGTTTTACCAGCACCTGATGTATTTACAAATATTCTTTGATTCAAGCGATCCGTTTGAGTTTGCACTAAGTAGGTGACTTGAAACGACTTACTTGTCGACCCCGGAACCAAACAAGGCATCGAGTCGTCCCTTCAGAATCTTATCGTCCTGAAAACGACCAAGTTTGTGCAATAGCATATCGGGTTTCGTATCATACGGCTTCACAGGCACCTTGGGGGATCTTCAAGCCTTTAGATGAACTGCTTGAGTTCAGCAGGAATGCTCTCCGACTCGGGAGTCCAGTAGGGTATATCTATCTCGCCTCTGACAAATCGATCCATTTGAGGCTGATAACTTTCCAAGAACATAACTATCTCCTCCTCTAAGGAGTTTCCGATTCCCTTCAGGCTTGTACCATCTGAAAACTCTTCGTCAGGGAGAAAACTGTGGCCAGGATTGCCAAGTGCATACCTTTCTCTTTCGTAGCCTGAGATGGGAAGGTTTTATACACGGGCAATGTAAACGGGCCTGCAAGTTCCAGAATAATGAACACTTCAAACTCGGGTACCGATGTATGTCCATACCTGCAGTGTCAGATGGCTCAAGAAGAGGGTTATGACGACGAGGCTCTTTAGATGATTGTTCAAAAGTTAGTCAAAATGGATATGCATACGAGCGTACCTTTATGAATCTGCGTGCGTTGAACGGATTTGTCAAGATCCTTCCCATGAGCAGCAAACTTTGCACGGGTTTCTCAAGCTCTTCTTCTAGATTCTGAGACAGGGACTGGAGATCGTAAGGCTCGGTCATTGTTGGGAGTGATAGATAGTATTATAGGAGAAGAAGCAATACGGATGAAGGAGGACCTGTCGCTTAGTTTATGTTGCGGATTCTGAAACGGTTTTCGATGAGGACTCGACAAAATCTGGTTGTTTTATATGCTGCCAATTTGACGACGATACCCTGTTGTCAAGTTTTGTTCAGATTTTTTGCAAGAACAAAGAGACTCACATTCGATAGAGAACACTCAGGCGTTCGAAGATACGAATTGAAAACAGCACTACGTAACGAAGAACAAATGCATGAACAGGTTGCTATTGCCTTCAATCAACGACGTGTCAGTTTAATCGCACGACAGAGAGCATACTTCATTGAAACTCCTCTGCCTTTCATTTTTTGCGATATTCACGTCCAGAAATACAAGAACATCCAGGAAGAAGAACAATGTTGACCAAAAGTTGATAGGAGGGTTGTATAGGACATAGGTGCGTGTGGGTCCATATGTCAGATGAACTTTATCTTCCCGTGACAACTCGAAGCAAAAAGGACATTCGTTGTCAGATGGGATCAAAGCGCAAGACAACGGTTTTGTTTTCTTTGCGAACAGTATACGATTCGGTATCGTATACCAGTACTAGTTCAGATTGAGTTCAGAGCCTATAGAACGCAAAGATAAAGAAACCAAGGATTCGTTGTACTCTGTGCCTGTTCACCTTGTGTTACACTAACGACGTTATCAATGCTTCTATACTGGCCTGCAGATAAGTCTGAGATGTGGTCAATGCGTTGAATCCCAATACGACGGCCTAGTATCAATCCAGAGTCTGACATCTATGAGTCGATATAACTTTCACGCAGACCGGTACTAGCACTCCAAAGAAGATCCTTGGATATGCAGAGAATCAGGAAACGTTAAGGTCCGCTCGAGAGGATTCGAGTTGTAACTGGTGGTCGAGGAAGAGGCTGGGCGCTAATGATACCCGTTGATCCGATAGTCCGTTTTCATCAACGTCACTCCGCCAAGAGTTCTTTCACTGCTTAACATCCAACTTCGAGCATCCCTTTTCATTTACTTGGCCTTTCACTGCTGCCTTCTCTTCTCTTCTCGATTCCTCCAGCGATCTTTGTGAATCTTTACTCTGCTCTCGCAAATTCACGGATCTACATTATAAAAACTCTCAAAGCAAGTTGAATCGGAATCTCCATTATGGCTAACTTGTAACGTTCGAAATTCTCTATCCTTCGAAGCAATCATAACTAACGGCCATCATAGCGAGTGATTTTCTTGCACTTCTCGCAGTGAGTTTCTCCAAGGTTCTAGGTCGTGCGAGCTTCAACTCAATTTCATCCTTTCCCCAAAGACAATCGCAGTATTTGGAGGAATCATATATGGCATATTATATGTGATGGGTTCGGTGTCTGAAGGTGTAAAATCTACAAAGGACAAGTGCGTTGAACGAATCCCTCGTCTGAATTAGTTCTCCATTCTGATTCATCTCCAGGCTGAAGGAAAAAGGACTCGACATATCAGACAAAGGAGTATCAGTCAAGACGTCGAAACGAATGAACCGAGAGGATTATGTTGATGCTACTCAGAGGTGTGTATCTAGTATCTATGTTCAGAGCTTGTCTTATATATCTCTTTCACGTAGGGGTCTCATCCGAGCAATGGAAGCGTCTTCGTTCGGCACGCAAGGCCAAAACGGATCCTCGTCAACCAATCCATCACTGTCACCGCCGCAACTAAAACAAAGTATCAGTAGTTCGTCCTCGACAGGCTCGACGAAGAGAAGCCTTTTCTCGAAGAAGAAACATGATTGATTTTCTGCATCGTCTCCCAGTCGTTCGTTCATACGTCTCACATTGTATTTTCTTCCTCGCCCCATAGGCAAGGTTTAGAACGTTTACAGTATGTTTATTACTTATTCGACAGGAATGTATCCATTTTCAGACCCTTGCACGAGGATAGCAGGCGATGTTCTTGCTATGGTAATGGTGTTGATGCCAAGGCAAAAGTGCTGCCGATACCAAGCACTAGTATGTACGCGTCCATGGACACGCAGTCGACATAATGAAACATGTTCACTGCTCAGCGCTCAGCGTCGCGAATAAGAATCAGAAACTACCTAGATGCTACAATGATAAACACATGTTGTTCTACTTCAATGGAATGGAGTGTGTATACTTTAGACTGAGCAGATGAATCGGCAGTTACCTGCTGAACCACCTGCAATAACCTAGCATGCGCGTCTTTCACAGTAGCAATAACACCATAATTCTCGCCCAATGTACGACCTAATCCAAAATCGAGTCGTTCGCCCCGTGAATCACTGACTATTCCGCCTGATTCTTCAATGAATGAGGGATCCGGCGGCGTGATCCTGGATTGGGAAAAGTAAGTCGATATGGTTTGAGAGATACGCATTTCACATACCCAGATTTTCTCCCTGTAACCAACACCAGTAGGCATCCTCATATACGCTCCGCCATCTCCACGAGCTAAACATGCATACTTTGGCTTGACTGTCCATCCGGATAGGTGGTCGTGTGATTCCCATTAGACTAGGAAGTCTTGTCGTTGGTAGAATGTGAAGAATGAGCTGCTTCAACTGATTCGAGAAAGTTGAATGTCGAAGGAGAGTATGGGGGCATTGAAAGAGGTGCAGGATCGGCACCGGAGAGTTTCATCTGTGATACTACGTGAGTATGCATAGGACATCAAGAAAAGCGAAGAGGAAATACTTGTTGCGCGCCTTGGCCTTTAACGGCAACGAATAGACATCCTTTTTCGCCATCTGGGTTTGACATGTCTATGGGAAGATTTGGGCAGCCAAGAACACCGACTTGAACCTCCGCATCGACGAGTAAAGCCAGACAGACAGCGTATTGCTCTCCTCGTAAGAAACCCTTGGTTCCATCGATAGGATCGATTGTCCACATTCCTACACAGATAATTAAGTTGTGAGGTTCTCAGTCAATGAGGAAAACGAGAGGAGACGTACGACCAGACCTTCCTCCTTCGAAATTCCCTCTATCAATGGCATCCAGTAGCTGGTCCGCAGTTTGCATCAGATCCAGGTCCAATTCCCCATTCAGCGTAGTCTCCTTGTCCAAGATCTCCGATGAGAGCCTCATTAGCCAGCTCAACGATCCGACTTCGAAGCACAGCTCCAGTTTCTGCACGTAGATCAGCAGCATCTTCTTCACCGACGATAGGATCTGCTGGGAATGCATGGTGAATCATGGAACTTATTACGGCTTGCGCAGAATAGTCTCCAACTACATAGATACTTTTGTCAGTTGTTGAATCAATGAAGAATCAGAACTGAGAGAAAATTCACCAGTTACGGGGGACTTGTCTCCTTTCGTTAGAGTTTCATTTTTGACCAGTTTGTTGAATACCGGATGAAGTCAAGTTGCATGCTCTTCGTACTGCAGATAAAGCTAGTTGCTTTTCAGTGGCGAATGCGAGAGACATGGCTGATCGATAAAACATCGCTGTGAAACTGGAAGTTCATTTTCAAGAAGAGCACATGATAAAATACGTCAGAATTGCTCATTTGACGCGTCGCGTGAAGAAACAGTCTACGTGTCTCTTTCCTCAGTACTCAGTAAAGATACAACCTGTCATTTCTAAAATACTGTACATAGTTCTTCAACGATAACAATTACTAATCGAAATGTGCTCCAGTGTTGACGGAAATCTTGGAGCAGTCTCAGTTCTAACCACTGTGAAGAGTGAAAACGTACAGTTTGGCCTTCAATCGTCGCATGTCAGCATAGTAGACATTCGCCTAATAATGAATAGATATTTACCTGTGATATAATGACTCTCCTTCGATGCCAGGTAGGAGACAATGCTGGCTATGTCTTCTGGTTCTCCGATCTTACCGAATGGTGGAAAGCCAGGGAAGAGCTATATACAAGGGCTTGGACAAAAATTCTGCGACTATGAGCGAGTGAATATTAAACGTACTTTTTTCAAAACACCGCTCGCGATGACCGGTTCAGCTATAATCACAAATGGGCGTCAGGACCTCGAAAACATATATTATCAGACATTGGACGTACACGCCGCGGTGCGAATGATACCTAGATCGTTCGTGGAAAGTGAGCAAAAAAACCATAAGTTGCAAACATATTATATACCTGGTGCATATGCGTTGACTGTGATTCCGTGCTCTCCAAGTTCCAAAGCTGGTAAAATATCACAAGTCAAGCAGGAGTCTACGAGTGATGACACGTACCAGCACTCTGAGTCAATCCCCGAATCCCAAACTTGGAAGCACAATATGACTGACAGACGAGGTGCCTAGACTCGATACTTTCAGCACTATTCGATGTTATGAGGATCAAGCCCACACACCTTGCCTTCCCCAGGCCGATGAGGCACCGATAATTCTACCTCCGGGACGCCCAGTAGCTACAATCTCTTTCGCTCCGTACTTGTAGCAAAGGAAAGCACCACGAAGGTTTACTCGCTGTACTTCATCCCATTCATCGAGGGCTTCAACGAGATCAGACCAGAGCTCCTTCCATAGGATACTATAGGGTACGCACACATCTCCATGATCGGCTTGAAAACGCCAACTATCCCTGCATTCGCGACCATCTATTATTGATCAGTGCGTGGTCGTTTAAAGGTATAACCTGTGAGACTTGCCACGTCCAGACCACCCAAAGCTTTCGAAGATGATTCCACCATCTCTTTCACCTCCATCTCCTGAGACACATCTGCAGGAGCGACAAAGGTCCCCAAACCATATTTCTCGTCAATTTCCCGAGCTACAGCTGCAAACTGCTCTCTCTTGCTTGGAACGTCGTTCAGCGCCACTTTGAACCCATCAGAAGCCAGGCGCATAGCGATTGCCTTGCCGATTCCTTGAGCTGCGCCAGTAACTAGAGCTACACCGAGAGGTTTTATGGGTGCCATTCCGTCTGCGATAGTGGCGCTGTAATGCTTGAATCATATTTATACACTGAAGTCCTCCCATCAATCAGCGCCATACAGAAAGGCATTCCAGCAGGAGCCGGCGCACATCATATGGCTGCTTTGGGTTTGGGCTGCCATAGCTTTTGCACTGAGACGCACTCCCGAATACCGCCCGAATACAAGTAAATAGAGTTCATGGCTTGAGATAGAGACTTATAAGAGTGTAATCCCGCTCTTCCCAGCTCTGTTCTCGACAGTAGTGCTTGATGATGAGATTCAAAGACGAGAGGAATGCCTCAAACATAGATATGCCAACAGATGGCGATGGCTACGTGGGAAGGGAGATGCGGTCCCTTGGGTAGAATTTCCGGTAAAGGAGGCTGGAAGAGGTGCCACAAGCTGAGTTTGGGAGGGAGCGACTGGGAAGCGAAAGAAATCAGAGTGGCGGCTGCGTGGATCGCGTTTAAGTGCTAAGCGCGCGCCACCACTCTTCCAAGTGACGCCACATCATTCAATGATAGCCGCTGTTCGCTCGACTCAAGAAGTTGGTTCACAGCAAGGGGCATTCGGCAGCTGAACGGCAGACAGAATGCTCTAAACGTGACCTGTCAAGATGTCATCAAAATGCCGCAATGCCGATTCGAGCGCTTAATGACATTCGCGTCGTAAAGGGCGGGGGCTCTATTGCTAAGGCAAACGGAGACTACAGTAGAGTTATACAGTGTATATAAGTACAATGGAGAACATTCGTTAATATATGAATAAGGCTTATGCAATAAGGAAGGAAGGAACATTCAAATGAGGGATTTTTAGCGAGTCAAGCTCCGCTAGAGTGATTTTAAAGGCTTGGACACGGTCTGGAGAGCCTTCAGCAAGCTGACGAAGGGAATGTTCACCGTGGAACTCTCGGAAATGTTGCTGGGCATTGTATTTCCAGACGGTTACTGGCTTGCCGAACGATGAGCACAAGGGACAGTGCACTGGGATATTTGTCGAAGGTGTTGTCTTTGACCACTTTGCGGCAGTACCGTACTGGAAATTAACGCTATTCTGTCCAGATTGACAGGTAGTAGTGATTTTCTTGCTGTTACGGATGCACACCAGAGTCGTTGCACATGCACCTTCTTTCGTTGAACCACAGCAGAAGCCGCAAGGCATATCCATCGATGGCTAAATACAACGCATTAAGCTGAGCAAATTACGACATTCATAAAACGTACCGGTGTATCTGGAATAGTTTTCAATACTGCCTGAGCAATATGTTCTCCGGAATGCGCCCGCAATTTCTTCGGTTCTACTCCCGCTTGGCAAATAGTGCACGTAACAAGATTATCTTTGAGGTTGACCTGTTGAATGTTATAGGCGAGAGCATCTAGAATGTTTGTATATCAATAAAGAGACAAAGAATCAATAACAACCACTGACCTCGAGTGTTACGACCATACGGAAAGCAGACAGTATCGGGAACATGGCCTAGGACTGGTAGCTTGGCAAGATACTTGGACTCCGACGCTGATCGCCACTGCTTGTTCAGTCTCGAGCTTAGCTCTTCATGCGAAAGCTCATAAGTCATCGGAGCTCGACACTGAGTGAGGGAGGGATGAGGCGGAACCATATCGGCAGCAATTCCAACAGGTAAGATCATGTATCCTGGTAGTTTGATTAGCATCGAGCTAGGACCAATGTGCTTGTCAAAGTAGTCTGCCAGTAACGTTTGATAAGCGAGGGATATGGTGCTGAGAAAGGAGTTGTAGGAGTTCCAAATGTTCGTCAAGACGTGTTTGTGAAGTTTCGAGCCGTCGTTCAAGATTTAAATTCTAAAAAAACACAGTGGGTAAGCACGTTACCTTGGATATAAAAACAATCCGTACCTCGAGAGCTTTCTGGTTAAGTTTATCTTTCCAATGATGAATACGGGATTCGAGTTGGTGTATATTTAGGTATTTCAAGTTTGCCTTTGGATTAGCCGGCTTCAACGCGCGTTCTTTCAATGCTTGTATCTCTGAGACAATGCCTTTGCAGCGAGAGCACGAGTCTCCATCTGCACTGCGGGAAAAGCACTGTTTCGAGCGAGCGAGAAGCTTCCCATCCTCTGTAATCCAAACCTTGAAAGTCAGCTTATGAACTGAATCTTCAGATTCTTCCCGAAGCTTCCAAGGAAAGTATGATAGACCAATATCCCATCCGGGGTCAACACCAGGACAGCGAGGTCTATGATTGAATTTTAGCAAAGAATGAAACCGGATGAATAAGATGGTAAACTCACGCAATAACTGATGGAACATAGGGCCAGGAGGTAAATAAAGGGCTGGGAGTCGAAGGAGCATGACTCGATGCAAGCGGTGAGCCAGGAGAAACACTAGCTGGTGACGAGAATGATGGACTCGGAGTATAAGGAGTACCACTCGATGAATGAGAAAATGAAGAAAGAAAATGTTCAGGTGAATTAAGTGAATCTGGGCTCCATGAATCCATGCTTGTTGGAGAAGAAGATGTGTAGAATGAATTAAATGAGCCCGTCCTCGATGCATTTGACGCGTTCGACGCGTTCGACGCGTTCGACACGTTGAACGATGATGACGATGAAGAAGAAGAGCAAGCGGAACTGCCAGAGTCAGAGCTTCGCTTATGTCGTTTGCCTTCTCGAGAGCCTGCGTAAGCTGGATTTCCTTTGCACGATGAAGCACGGCGATGCTGTATGAATGCAGTCCCGTTTACTCCGACGCGCTTAATCCATCGCTCGCAATCTGGACAGTATAGCTGCCGCTGTCCCTTCTCATCTACGCCAGATTCGAACTGCGATAAATCTATGGTTTGAGAGTCATTGAGTGCGAATTTCGTGCTAGAAAGTTCATATGATTCGTAGTTTCGTTTACGTCCAAGTTCTGGTGATAATATTACAGGGTTTTCGTGTGGATAATTAAGGGAATCGAAAGATTGTCGTGTTGCTGAATTATGATGATTTATACGGTCATTAAAGGCCGAGCTGGGAGTACTGGATCGAGTGCTTAAAGGTTGGAATGGTTCTGAAATGAAGGTGTCGCGATCTTCAGGACTAAAGTCCCCAGTTGGCATATACAAGAGTGTAGGTTATCTGTGAAGAGAGTATTGGCAAGAAAGGCATAAATTATTGGTATACTTGACACTCGGAAGAGCCACCGTCATGCAGCCAGAGGCTGCAGAGGACAGCTTGGAGAGTCGCGCAAGATTTAGGCCAATGGAAGTAAAGATATAAGTGTTATCGGATAGTTCGGGCCTGTATCGTAACTCGGACATATATCGGATCAGACACCCCTTGCCTATTTCAGTAAGGGTGCATGATGTCTGCCGTTCAAGTGCCGAACGCCCTTGGTTCACAGTGGACATGCGCAACCCAATACAAACGGATAGTGTCGGACCTAAGCGCTAAAGTGTCGCTTATTTTTCTTCCCACAGCGTTTCACTCAAAATCCTTCGAATTGGTGGAAATTATAGCTAGGATATTCAGTAGGCTAGGTATTCCATTTTTGAAGAGCGCAAAACTCATGTAAAATACAATTATTTGTATTGTTAAGAATAGATTTCTGAAAACTAGACTCACAAGCTTTAAACCTGTACTTCTCTCATTTCTCCACAGTAATTATGGGTGTAGCTAGTGCACCTGGCCAAAATCTCTATATTTAATCTTAACAATACAAGGATAATGGATAATAGACTGGATTCCGATACTTAGTTTGGCCCTGACAGTCAAAGTGATGGAACCGTTGCTGAGCCTGGCAGCTGTTTTGAAAAACAGAGGCCAGCCCAGAAAAATTCGAGTTGATTGCCGAGCCCTCGGCATCAAGTAAGCGCTAAGTAGTAAGCTGTTGCGAACTGTGGCTCAACTCTCAAAGACTGTTAGAAGTGCAATCTACTACATACTAGGGGATAGTAATATACTTTGAGGCTCCACCGAAAGAGATACAAGGAAGGCCAACTATTCCATAACTATGCAGCCTTGTGAGTTGTCCTTGAAAAAATGGTGCTGCTGCTCTTATTAGATGTCGGACCAAATGCATCCACCTACCAATCGATAGCTCGCTGTCACGGGGATGCAGTATGCTCTTCACAAATCCTTGCTTCCAGCTCATCTCCAGCCTCTGATTCTGCCACAGTACCAAGCCCATCCAGCCCCTGCTGCACCTCAAGCACCTACCGGTAAGCAAGAAGTCATTTCTCGGGTGATATACACTTAGCGATAGTGGTTGCCTATGACAGAGAAATGAAGGGGAATAGCTGATTGACCGTTGTGTAACGAAGAAGAGCTGACATGGCAGAGCGCTAATGCTGAAGCGCTCATGTGCTGGCCTCGGCGATCAACTCAAGTTTTTCCTGGGCTGGCCTCCGTTTTTCGAAACAGCTGGAAGCGCCTGCTCACTTTCTTCGATGAGATGTTTCTGGCTCTGCCAAGGCACAGAAGCTTGAACAGGCTGCATATGACACCAAGAAAGCGGCAGACCAGGTTGTAAAGAAGGTAGTGAGAGAGAAGAAGAAACTTATGCAGACACTTCAGAAGGATGAAGTGATGAAAGATGTAGTGCCGGTACTGGTTGTTAATGAAATTCGAGACAACACTACGATACTCGTGCAGCTCAATCTGCAATTCGAATGGCACAAATGTCTTGGAAAAGACTTGGACTTACTCAAAGGTCTGTCAAAGATCAACAAGGCAGCGAAGTTGGCTGCACTAAAGATAACTGTTTCACATTATCTTGAGTGTAATGATGATTGAGGATTTGAAGAAGAAGAGGCTGGCAATGCTGAAGGACAAGAGGACTTGGACACGGACATGGTTGCAGATTAATACTGATATGTAGGAAGAAACATGCATTTGCCATGTCTTATTGACATTCATGGGTGTTTAAATACGGAGCAATCGTGGACCATCAGTATGCGCCGTTACAGCATTGGACTCAGAAGAACTGTGAATGCATATGACCATTCACAGTCCCTCTAGGTATGATGCTTAATTGGATAATTGGATCCTATCATTCACAGATTGGCTAAAAGTATCTCGTTTGGAATTATAGCAGTGGTGTTTTTTTCACATCGAGATTCAGGCTGGGTTGAGGTTTGGGGCTGCTTTGTGGCTTGATTGGACTCCAGCGCCAATGTTATTGGCATGGATTGATTCACAGTATCATTGCACATTACTGTATTGTAATGTTCAATTAATTATAGACCCAATGCCTGTTGACACCTGGTTGAGTTTTCACCGGCGTACCCTCCTTGTACACTAGATTTCACCGGCTTCTTTTACGTTAGAATTTCTGTAACATCAACTCAGCACACCTGGACTTGGTATCTGGTATTGTTACGGTCCTGTTGGAGCAAAGTGACTATACCCAAAGATGATAAGATGCCCATCGGACAAGGCCAGGCCAACCGGAACCATCAGACAATCAGTGATAAACTCTTCCCTGATTTACCATTGCACAAATTGGAACAGGATCTATGTAGAAGGTGAGTTATGGTACTTACTTATCTGTTCATGCAAACAGTTTCAATCCGTACTAATTGGAGCCCTCTGTTATTTTTGTGTAGTCAAACCATAGGATCTGCTGGGATCAAGTAAAATTGTATCTTACTGCCATTGATTTTGGCTTATGTTTTTCAGATTGCATATAACATTTCACCATTGGCAACACCTTGGTGGGCCAACTGTATTATTTATTTTCTGGATACTAATAGTACATGGTTACATCCTACCAATGTTGCTTTTGCATTTGTGTTATTCCACTGCAAGTGCCCTTCTGAAATACTTGAATGTGCTTTGTAGGGCGCCTATTTACTTGCATGCTTCGGTGCAATGAGTTATATTATTATAGTAGTTTCTTTCCATGCTTTGCTTTGCTTAAACGGAATGGACATTGTATTAGTCTTCCTTCCTCCATGGCCTCAACATCCACAATGAAGTGAAGCTTGCGCACTGCAGCCAGGCCATAAAATATTGCATGAAATACTCTAAGATGAATGTTGATACGCCGATTTTTCGGCTAAGGCTAGAACTGCACAGAACCAATAATCCTAGGTTCTGTTAGTAATAAAACATGGTCAATAAGAGAACTATAGTGAGCCCGAGCTGATAGTTAAAATCTACCGAGGACCTATTCTACCCAAGAGGTTGTAGAGTAACGGTACGTGCAATGGTACCATACTTAACTTTGTGAATGTGCCTCGATCAAAGTCCTATGCGCAGTATGGTGTAGCGAGGCAAGCTTGTTGGATAACAAGTTGCTGATTGAGGCAGATAAATGAGCCCACATACCAGTTATACCAGGCTAGGTCATTGAAGGATATACCCAAGGGATCGAAGTCTTAACGAGGCATCGCTCTCCCACGATCAGCTCACCGAGGAGTCTAAACGACACTCAAGTTTATTAAACAAAGCAAGGTGGACCGAGGTGAGGAAGTACCCTAAACGGGTGCCCTCAAAGTTGATGCTTGCTGGAAAGCGCCCAGGCAGATAGCCGGGCAGTCCAACACGGCCACAATGACCCACTTGCTGTAGCTACTTCTAGAGCACGGAAGGACCAAGAGTGTTTCTATCTGAGCCTCAGCGTTTTACCAAGATCCATATGCTACCAGGCATCTAGACTCGAAGACCGCGCCGAACTAGGAATAATAACCAGTCTCCCATTGGCAAGGAAAAACATAGAAATACTTCCAAAGGCTGTTCTGCTAAAAGGAACTGGCGAGCCTTGTAAAAAGGCAAATGACTCAAGTCAATTTGGACTAAAATCCCAACAGTCAACCCAATCAAGGAAGACAAACGAACGAGGCAGGAAGAAGTCGGAGCAAACCAAGTATACAGCATATATGGACATTATTTATCTTTTTCTTATTTTACTTACTCTGTTTCATCCTATCTTGCTCAGTTTCTCTCATTTTCCTATTTCATATATCTCGCTCAGTATATAAGGGTAGCTATTCTATCTCGGAATGACAAGTAGACTTGATACCTGAAACGCAGTTCTATCTTAGGACCTGTAGTGATTTTACACGCTCAGACGCCGTCTGCATTGTCCTCTGCAACCTTTGAAATAGGTGGCCTTCTTGTAACCTCGATAATACTGAGGCTGTTCATTCTACTTCCCAGTATTAAGTCAAGCATTCCTGGTTTTCATCTCGAAGAGAGGTCACATCAAAGGTCTGTCAAAGATCAACAAGGCAGCGAAGTTGGCTGCACTAAAGATAACTGTTTCACATTATCTTGAGTGTAATGATGATTGAGGATTTGCATCAGCATTTGTCGACAAATATAAACCGTATGATCCGGTATAAAATTATGCAATTATGCGTGATTATACAGCCTTCGGACCATATAAATAAAATCCCGAGTGCATAAACAGTATACACATTCATACAATTTCATACACCGTTATACGCTGACCTCCTGCGGGTTATTGCCTGTTTATACATCGGATTATACATAATTATACATTCTCATGTGGTCCATTATACAGGCTTGTACCCATCATTTATGCTGGGGTCGCAACCAAGCATTTTAGAAAGGAATAGAAAATTAAATTTATTGCAGACAGTCATAACTCGCATAACAAGGATAGTACAATAAAAGGGATACAAATATACCGTAGTTCTACGTATGTCTGTATTTGTCCAGTTCTGTCTGATGCTCCCTATCCCAGCCACCCATGCACATTGAGAAAGAGAAAATGCAGCCTTTCATTGGGGGGGCATTAGCGTAATCAGTATCGGCAACAGTAAAAAGTCCATACCAGTGAAAAGGCAAATGAATGATGATGAGTCAGTAAGCACGGCAGGACAGGTAACGTACATAAGTACAACCTGTAGGAACAAAGATTTAGCATCGAGTTGTCAATAGTAGTAAGGAAGCAACACACCATTCATTCCGAATCATGCCTGCATTCTCTTTGTATGGATTGGTATCAATGGCCGTTTGGTCATGAGGCTTGCATGTGCAGAGTGAGGAAGTAAAGTGTGAAGGATGAGAGGTCAAGGTGGAACAATCGAGGGTGGGACGGAGCCGGAATGGAAATCAGTCATGGTTGTTCCAAAGAGGCCCAAAGGGTCGTGGCTGGAAAGAGTCAGCCATGAGAAATGTCTCAGTAAGACTATGAACAAGGGAAAAATTTGAGAATGAGACTTACTGGGCATTCACGCTTATGCTTGTCGAGCCATATTTGAATGTCAGTGACATTCAAAGTAGAAGAACAATTGACAAACCTGAGAAAAATATTCAGTAACAAATTAATCAAAAGGGAAACAGAAAACCTTTTCACAGTGACAGCCAGTCGCAGGCCAGTCGCATGTTGTAGGACCAAGATGCAGGACAAGAGGAAAGACAAAAAAGAGTGGCTTGAGTCCACGTGAGACTGTACAGCTGCTAGTGCGGAGTTCGGAGTTTGAACTGACTTGGGAGGGTTTTTTTCCAATAAGTACACGCTGGCTGTCTCCTGCGGCGTCTCCTTCCTTCTCTGCTTTTCTTTGCTTGAACTTGAGTTCAAAGCTGCAATACATGTTGCTTTGGTGCACTTATGACATAATTAAATGCCAGTATTGGTTTCTAGATGTGCAAACCCTCTCTAGATGAATACATGTAGTAATGTATGGTGATGTAAAAGAACTACAAGTGGAAATAATAAGTAGTAATGGTTTCTAGATGTGCAAACCCTCTCTAGATGAATACATGTAGTAATGTATGGTGATGTAAAAGAACTACAAGTGGAAATAATAAGTAGTAATGGTTTTTTCGCCTGTATAAATGTGTTTAAAATTAGTATAAACAGTTTATACCAATTATACGATGCGTATAAATGATCGGAAATTGACCGTTGTATGATGGCGCATGATTGCGCATAATGCTTATACCATTATACCATTTATACCAATTATAGATTGGGGGAAATGCTGATGTGAAGAAGAAGAGGCTGGCAATGCTGAAGGACAAGAGGACTTGGACACGGACATGGTTGTAGATTAATACTGATATGTAGGAAGAAACATGCATTTGCCATGTCTTATTGACATTCATGGGCATTTAAATACAGAGCAATCGCGGACCATCAGTAAGCACCGTTACAGCATTGGACTCAGAAGAACTGTGAATGCATATGACCATTCACAGTCCCTCTAGGTATGATGCTTAATTGGATAATTGGATCCTATCATTCACAGATTGGCTAAAAGTATCTCATTTGGAATTATAGCAGTGGATGTTTTTTTCACATCGAGATTCAGGCTAGGGTTGAGGTTTGGGGCTGCTTTGTGGCTTGATTGGACTCCAGCGCCAATGTTATTGGCATGGATTGATTCACAGTATCATTGCACATTACTGTATTGTAATAGTTCAATTAATTATAGACCCAATGCCTGTTGACACCTGGTTGAGTTTTCACCGGCGTACCCTCCTTGTACACTAGATTTCACCGGCTTCTTTTACATTAGAATTTCTGTAATCATCAACTCAGCACACCTGGACTTGGTATCTGGTATTGTTACGGTCCTGTTGGAGCAAAGCGACTATACCCAAAGATGATAAGATGCCCATCGGACAAGGCCAGGCCAACCGGAACCATCAGACAATCAGTGATAAACTCTTCCCTGATTTACCATTGCAAAAATTGGAACAGGATCTATGTAGAAGGTGAGTTATGGTACTTACTTATCTGTTCGATGCAAACAGTTTCAATCCGTACTAATTGGAGCCCTCTGTTATTTTTGTGTAGTCAAACCATAGGATCTGACTGGGATCAAGTAAAATTGTATCTTACTGCCATTGATTTTGGCTTATGTTTTTCAGATTGCATATAACATTTCACCATTGGCAACACCTTGGTGGGCCAACTGTATTATTTATTTTCTGGATACTAATAGTACATGGTTACATCCTACCAATGTTGCTTTTGCATTTGTGTTATTCCACTGCAAGTGCCCTTCTGAAATACTTGAATGTGCTTTGTAGGGCGCCTATTTACTTGCATGCTTCGGTGCAATGAGTTATATTATTATAGTAGTTTCTTTCCATGCTTTGCTTTGCTTAAACGGAATGACATTGTATTAGTCTTCCTTCCTCCATGGCCTCAACATCCACAATGAAGTGAAGCTTGCGCACTGCAGCCAGGCCATAAAATATTGCATGAAATACTCTAAGATGAATGTTGATACGCCGATTTTTCGGCTAAGGCTAGAACTGCACAGAACCAATAATCCTAGGTTCTGTTAGTAATAAAACATGGTCAATAAGAGAACTATAGTGAGCCCGAGCTGATAGTTAAAATCTACCGAGGACCTATTCTACCCAAGAGGTTGTAGAGTAACGGTACGTGCAATGGTACCATACTTAACTTTGTGAATGTGCCTCAGATCAAAGTCCTATGCGCAGTATGGTGTAGCGAGGCAAGCTTGTTGGATAACAAGTTGCTGATTGAGGCAGATAAATGAGCCCACATACCAGTTATACCAGGCTAGGTCATTGAAGGATATACCCAAGGGATCGAAGTCTTAACGAGGCATCGCTTCCACGATCAGCTCACCGAGGAGTCTAAACGACACTCAAGTTTATTAAACAAAGCAAGGTGGACCGAGGTGAGGAAGTACCCTAACGGGTGCCCTCAAAGTTGATGCTTGCTGGAAAGCACCCAGGCAGATAGCCGTGGCAGTCCAATGCGGCCACATGACCCACTTGCTGTAGCTACTTCTAGAGCACGGAAGGACCAAGGAGTGTTTCTATCCGAGCCTCAGCGTTTTACCGAGATCCATATGCTACCAGGCATCTAGACTCGAGACCGCGCGGAACTAGGGATAATAACCAGTCTCCCATTGGCAAGGAAAAACATAGAAATACTTCCGAGGGCTGTTCTGCTAAAGGAACTGGCGAGCCTTGTAAAAAGGCAAATGACTCGAGTCGATTCAGACCAAAATCCCAAAAGTCGACCCAATCAAGGAAGACAAACGAACAAGGCAGGAAAATGTCGAGGCAAAACCATAGTATACACACATATATGGACATTATTTATCTTTTTCTATTTTACTTACTCTGTTTCATCCTATCTTGCTCAGTTTCTCTCATTTTCCTATTTTTATATATCTTGCTCAGTATATAAGGGTAGCTATTCTATCTCGGAATGACAAGTTAGACTTGATACCTGAAATGCAGTTCTATCTTAGGACCTGTAGTGATTCGTACATGCTCAGACGCATCTGCATTGTCCTCTGCAACCTTTGAAATGGGTGGCCTTCTTGTAACCTCAATAATACTGAGGCTGTTCATTCTACTTCCTGGCTATTAAGTCGAGCATTCCTGGTTTTCATCTCGAAGAGAGGTCACATCAGTCTTAGGACCACAGGTGGAGCCTAACATGCACACCTCGACGAGCCTGTTGTTGATTAGGAAAGGTCTTGGACCCAAGTGTCGGCTTGGTCTAGTTTTAGGGAGGAAGCTTCTCGGAGTGTTACCTAGCTTTACCAACAGATTCTACCCCTTGCCTGCTCTTTGCTGAGTGTGTTAAAAACGCCTACTTGAGTGACTTGCGCAGTGGTTGTATAAGCTTGTTAGGTAACTCGCGGAAAATCCCTGAGAGTTGGAGTATCATTGCGCGGCAACGTAAAGGCTCCCGAGATACGCAAAGTTGTTTGTTGAGTTGGTGCACTTGACCCATGCTTTGGTGTTTCACTGTGGATACGCAAAGTTGTTTGTTGAGTCGGCGTACTTGACCCGTGCTTTGGTGTTTGCTTTCCCCTTGATTAGTTCAGTGTGTTGTTGTACATTAGTTGGCTTTTCAAAACCTCCCTCCAAATATAAAAACTTGTTCATTGCGCACTATCTGTGTCAACTGTCAAGTGCTTTACTCTTCGAATCAATTAGTAGTCAAGGGAACCTTCGACAACCTCCTTCCTCGCATTAAATTAAACCTTTTGGATTGTATCTGATTGGGGTGATTGTTGTTTGGTTGGTTTTCATACCTTACCACAAATCTAACTCATCAACGTAACGATAAACGATTAGAAAATCAATATGAATTTCTCATGAAAAAATGATGATTTCTTGCGTGACAACTACTACGAAATTAACAAAGAAATTTTTTGACAATGGTACATGAAAATCTTTATGTTTTGCACCTGAAAAATAAAACGGCCACTCACCGGCTCTGCGGGTCTCACCAGGTGCTGAGTGGCCGTTTTATTTCTCAGGTGCAAAACATAAAGATTTTCGCATGCCATTGTCAAAAAATTTCTTTGTTAATTTTGTAGTAGTTGTCATGTGAGAAATCATCATTGTTTCATGAGAAATTCATATTGGTTTTCTAATCATTTATCATTACGTTTATCTTAGAGTATTTCATGCGATATTTTATGGCCTGGCCGCAGTGTCGTCTATCTGCTTGCACTTTTGCTTGGAGAGTCACTTAGATGTAATATTGATATACTTTATCACATCCAAGTCTGGAGTGCTAGAAATTAGTTTCAATGCATGTAAATTGTTCTACATAGTACACATGTATTTCGTGACCCTTCATGACCTGGTTGGCCTAGCTTTACCCAACCACTGCAATGAGTGACTGCCACGCGGGCGGCGGAAGCGTTGGAACTATATACACACATCAGACAGATTGTTGGTGTATATTCGAGTCTGCCTAGGGGAGACTACGTTGGAACTTGGCCCGCCACTAAGTCTTTATTGATATCTCCATTCCATAAATTTGCCATTACTGTACCATTTTGACCAAAAGTTCAGTCACACGTCACTTAGGCTCAAAATGAACAGTTCATGGGAGGGTATCACTGGTCATTTTGGGCTGTGAACACCATGACAACTGAAATAAAATATATATTTTAAAAAATATTCCTCCAAAATGGTAAAAAAGTTCTTAAAAACACTCAAATTAGCCTTGATTTACCTACAAACAAAGCCATTTCTTGCTTCAAAACAAGAAATCCACCATATCATGAACTAGAAGGACAGGTGGACTTAATGCCAGTGAACAGTTCACAGATTGGTCACAGGTCACCGCACTTTGTGAACACTGATTTTTCTGAACAGTAGAGGTCACGCGTCACATACCATGAACTTTTGGTTGAAACGGTACAGTAATGCCACTAAAAAGTACACTGAGAATATTCAGTACTGTATAATATGACCAAAGTTCCATAACCGTAACACGGTCCCGGAACTTGTCATTTGAAAATCATAACGCATAACAGGTTCAAGAACTTGAATCTTGCAAAATAGTAACTCAAATTCAAAAATTGCACCAAAATGCCGAAAAACACTAGAAAATTTTTCCGTAATGCTAATTTTGGCCTGAGAACTCCACTTTTGAAGTTCTCACTGTAACGCATAAACCCGGCACTTTAGGTCGTAATATACAGTACTCATGAAATATTTCTAGTCATTTTAGGTGGTTGAAAGGACTCTGCTCACTCAATGACTTCGCTGAGCCGAAACTCGAACGGACGTGCTCTCGAAGCGCCCGTGTCCATCGGACCGGGTCACTTCCGTAGATAGCGTTACGTAAAAATCTGATCGGCGGATTCATCTCAAAAGGCAATAGATTCCCATTCCACGCACTGACGCTCTTATCCTGCAAGCTTTGGTAGCTATGCTCAAGCTAAGGACTCTAATGAATTGGCCAGTCTACATCCTGTGCAATAGTATTGGAGATTCATGGGAGTTATTCGAGAGTTTACTCAGCCCTAAGCAGACTTCATTGTCGGCGTCAAGTCGGCGTTGCTTATGAAGAGGGCGGCATACGCCCAATGTGTCCTCTAGAAGTCTAGCTATGAAGAAATATTCCGAAGCTCTGTCGCACCGGGATCGCGATATGTGAATGCCTTACTCAGCCTGGAATCCAAGTTAAGGCTCCAATGTTCGAGGAATAAAAGGAGCTCAAGGTTATGGATTTCTCAAACGCGAACGCCTGGACATGTCTTTTCTGCCAATGGCAAGGGGCTCAGCTTGTACAAATTGCAGGTCGGTGCTAATTGTTCTCTGCCCTTGCATCATTCCTAACTCAGTATGATAAATTAGACGTCGAAAAATTGTTCGTTTTATCATTCCCAATCGCGAATTAAGAAGACTAATCTTCTACCAGAGATGTGACGGACAAAGACCGAGATGTTCTCCCTGCTTGACCTCTGATGTTTTCAGTGATTGTGCATACAAGAATGGGGGAACCACTGAGGTACAATCTCTCGAAGATCAGATATCTGCTCTTGAGGCACGTATACAAGAGCTTGAGAGCGGAGAGACCAGCACTACCCCCAATGTGACTGGGCACGACCTACAACGGACGTGATCGGCGGTGTATCTGCAAGCTCCATCATCTAGTATGCACGCCCGCAGATGGTCATCAGTTAATTATCTTACATATTTCGTTAGCAGTTCAAGTCTCTGCGTCAGGGTTTCAGGCATGCCTTCATTTCATTTAATTCTGGGAGGTTTACCTCTAATACTGGTACTCTTGCAGGATATACCCCCAGTCCATTCTCAGATGTTGTGAGTGTTTTATAGAGTTCCCTGACTTTCTTCTAATTATTCTTTAAACCAGACTTCACAGCTTCATGCAAAGAAGCTGTGGTGTGGGGTTTTTCTTGGACAAAGAGCGCTTCAAAAAATCACTGGCATTGAATGCTGACGGTGAAATGCCAACATTCGCACTATTAAACACGTCCTATCTCTGGGGCATGCTTTTCTCTTCATCAGCAAACCCCCCAGAACAGGAAGCTGTCCTAGTTTCCCGTGCTCTTCAAAGCTCCGCCCATGCATTGTCAGAATACCATCCTCAAAAGGTGCTTCAATGTATTCAGTCCGAAGTCCTTCTAGCGAACTATTTCTACCGCGCCGGAAGGACTTTGGAAGGGAAGTATCATATCACCGCTGCCGCCTCTCTTGTTCTAAGTAGTGGCGCTCACAAGATACGTACATCTTCGCCTGACACATCCGGATATCTTGCCACTTTCAATGTAAATCCATTGTCGGAGCCTAGCGATGCTATAGAGGAGGGCGAAAGAATCAATGCATTTTGGGCAGTCTTAACTTTGGACGCATTTTGGAATACTGCTCACGGCGTTCCTTCCAGTATTACATATACATCTCCAATGGCGAGAGTCGACACGCCGTGGCCGCGCATAATGGAAGAATACACACGAGTAAGTTCAATTTCGCCCCTTGGCACAATCAAATATTGACTACTTACATATCCTTTCTCTAGGCTCCCTTCGATCCTGGATTTCGAAGTAGTCACACGATTGAACGATTTCTGTCGGGTATTCTTGATTATAGTATCCCCGACTCTCCCAAAGCGAACTTTCCCAGAGCAGCGATTTTGTTTGAACGTGCTACATTTACTGGAATTCGACTTTTTAACAGTAAGCCACTACTCGTTGGCTTCCCTCATTCAATCCGCAATAATAGTCAAATCTAGATCCTCATTCTGAGCAATCCCAGGCCAGCTTCAGTTCCCTCGACAGTCTCATTCAGAGATTCCTCGCAGGTTTATTACCTCCAGATCGTGCTTTCAGTGGAGCCCCTCTAGACTATCAGTTCTGTATGTATACGCTTGCGCATGCTGCGGTTATCCAGCTTCATCTTCCGTTTGCCTCGCAAAACAACATTTCTCGGACTAGGATATTTACAGCAGCGAAGGCTATTGTGAATCTGAACGATACTTGGGGCTATGTTCTTGAAGAGGAATATATCAACCCAATGCTAGCCGTGAGCTTCCATTTCAAGAAGTACTAGATGGGCACTCACTGACTGAACTGCACGCATTTTTATATAGGTCATTTGGACTATCGCTTGCAAAGTTTTCATGGACGAAAGCATTCAAATACAGTATGCGGAAGCTCGTATCTTGTGCGAGCGTGTAATGAATGCGATGGAACGACATCCGTTCCCATTAATGAGTTGCGTCCTTTGAATAATTTTTCTCGTTGCGACTTCTTATGTAGACCTTTTTCAGAACATCAACTTGCTCAAGTTAGAGAGGCTTCTGCAAGCAGTTTTCCCGCTTCGTATGCGCCATACTAAAATACTAAAATATCATAGATACTTCATGATATCTGTTCTTTTCATAATCCGACTCAATGTCTGTCATAAAAGAAAATATCTATCTTTCGGACGGGGTCAAGACGTCAAAGATAAACTGAAGTATCGGAGACGCCGAGGATTATTCTTGAGACCTTAGCGTGAATCAGGACCAGTCACCTGGGTGATAGTAAAGTTGCTTCGAACTTGCCAATAGCATGCACAATGAGAACAGATTATAATTCGATCCGAGCTCAAATCGGGGACTTTCTGTGCAATGAGAAAGATGAGACATTGAGCCACTTTTTATCCTTAGACAACCTATGGCATCCAGTGAAGAAGGAAAATGAACGGCCTTTGTGGTTGTGGGCTCCGTCATCATATTGGTACCTCCGCTACCCTTCCCGCTCCTCGAACTCGACCTCTTCTTATAATCGCCTCCCTCTCCAAACACATCCGCACCCACCTTATCTCGTCCACTAGCTTACACCCCTCTCCTCTTGCCTCCACTTCAAACACAGCTCACGCACATCATAGCCATATAGAGAGTGGGATGAGACTTGGGAGGAGAGGGGGGAGAAGAGGGTATATTAATTGCGTTTTCGCTGACTCGTTGAGGAGAGATATGAAGACAAAGAATCCTTTGTACTATTGGCAACGATTTCATATGAGCTCCGAGCCTTCTCCACGAACACTGTCGATAGACTTGCAATCGGCATTACATAGTGTCTTTTGTTAACTGTCAGTCAAACCCCATGAATCCATACTGACTCAATTCAAAAATTTCAATCCTGGCGTAAGACAATGTAGAGTTGACTGTGATTTAGAGCAATCATGCGTGTAGCGTAGCGCAGGCTCTTGTAGGTATATAATCTGTATCTGTATGAACTTCATCTATTCTTTGAAGTACGAATCAGACGAGTAGAGTTTAATGTGAAGGAGGAAGGAATAGTAGACGTTCTGCTCTTGCACGTTGGGCTAACAGCATCCAGCATCCAGTCGCTCTCTGTACTCCTTTACAAACTGTATTTGATTCTAAGTAGGATCATGAACATTCAAGATGAACTTGTTGCTATACTGTATCCCATAGCATACATGAAAAATCTCTCTTTCTTTACAAATGCCCTCTCACAGGTTTGGGCTGATATCTGTATTAGAGCGCGTGAGAAGAAGCAACGAAGGAAGAAGAAAGAAACTGACGGTTCTTCCAAAAATTTACTTTCCTCCTCATCCAACACCATCCCAGTGATGATATTCTCTTCAACCCGTTCGATGCTAGACATTCCTACAATCGGGCTAGAAACCTTTGCATTGATCCAGGCTAGCGCAACTTGAGTCATCGTCCATCCCTTCTTCTTCGCAAGCTCTTCTACTCGTCCAATGATAGCCTTGTCAGCATCAGACAAAGACTCGGTGCGGCTTTGAGCACGAGAGGTCGTATTGGCGTCTGCTGGACGGCAAAGTTTTCCAGCAGCAACAGGTCCCCATGGAATTAGCCCAATACCGTTGGAGTTGCAGTAAGCGTTCATTTCACGTTCCTACTCCATATGAAATCTTCGCTTGGATGATGAGATTACTGAAGCTTACCTCTTCTCGGTAAAGCAGCGAATACTCGTTCTGCATGCTAACGAATTTCGTCCATCCATGCTTTTCTGCTACCTCATTCATACGCGCAAATTGCCAGCACCGCATGGAGCTAGCACCAATGTACCTAACCTTGCCCCGTTCCACCAAGTCATGTAAAGCCTTCATTGTCTCTTCCACCGGAACGCGAGGATCGAAGCGGTGAATTTGCAAAAGATCAATGTACGAGGTCTTCAAGCGTTCCAATGAAGCGTCGACAGCATTGAAGATTGCAGCACGGGATAGACCAGACTGGTTGACGTATTGGGGCAGGTTTTTCAGATTAGGATCGGTAAATGTGCGTGTTCCAGGTTCCGCTCCAACCAGACCGTTACATTTGGTTAGAATGAGGACCTGGTGACGAGGGATGTTGTACTAATTGTGGAAATTTTGAGAATACAACTCGATTGCGATTAGCCGATATTCAAACCTTTTCGATGAACGTTGCAACAATCTTCTCGGATTCGCCGTTGGAATACACATTGGCCGTGTCGATAGTGTTTATGCCACGATCCCAGGCAGCTTTGAGGATAGGGAGGGATTGTTCTTCCTCGATAACCCAAGGCTGGATAGAGATTAGAACCAGAAGAAGAGAAAAATCCTTCGACATACAGCCCATTGTGATGATCCAAAGCTCATCGCACCCACCTAGATATGCGTTAGTCTCGTTGAATTGCGTAAGTAGGAGACGAGATTACAATGGGTACAGATACCCTCAATCCAGAGGATCCAAGCTGACGATATTCTACTGGATTAGCCATGGTAGTGATGGTAGTAAAGAATTATTAGACGCATGGACGCAATGGACGCGATACTTATATAAATGCCTTTGAACACTGTTACTAAGCCTCCACAACGATAAAAATGGTCACAGGTACAGTCTCTTCCACGAGAAGCTTAAGATAGAACGCGGAAGGGCTTCCGTCATAGCTCGATCCCACCCGAAGCGTTGTCGTATCACAGGGTGGAATCGAGCCTAAGCGTCCACATTCATATTCCTAGTGCACAACTTTAAACGAGACTACAGGATTTATTCATGATTTCTTTACTCTCCTCTTGAGCTCCTTACTATGCCCACGTCGCCTTGATCATCTCTGCCGCTCGCTCAGCAAAAACGTACACCGGCACCTGGGTGTGACTGCAAGTAACGAAAGGCTATAGTACAGTACGACGCAGTCAGCCACTACATAACACCTATGCGAAAACCAAGACTCACGAAAACAGATGCATCGACTACCCTCAAGCCTTCCACACCCTTCACCTTCAAATCTGGGTCAACAGCCCCATAGGTTGCATTCCGTGCAGACATTGCTACGGTCCCGACAGGATGTGCCGAGCTACCCGTCTGGTTGCGGATGTACGTTTCCAACTGGCCGTCCAACTCTGTGGCGTCCATGGTGAAAAAGTCGGAGAGGCTTGGGAGCCCTGCTGGAGGCTCAAGGATGTAACCATCCCATACGGAAGCATTTAGGAATGTGTACGCAATGTTAAAAGCCTCCTTCATTGCAGCGACATCAAAGTCGGCGGTGAGGTAGCCTGGATCGATAATCGGGGGAGTGAAAGGATCGGACGAGTTCACAGTGATAGAGCCACCTATCAGCGTACATTGAACATCATTCTAGGCCGAGATCGAGAGAGAAAGAGCACTCACGAGAAGCAGGGCTGACTACAACAGTTGTCATCGATAAGAAATAACCTGAATAAGGAAGCATCAGCAAATGAAAAAAAAAAATCAAATACGCGTTGCAAGAAGTACCCGTTGAAGGTTCCAATACTTGCAGGAAGTATCCGTTCTGTCATCTGGTCAGTACTTAAAGACATAGCAGAATTATCTATGTACTCACTCCGGGATATATCTCCAGATGCGGAGACGTAGGCCCAGACGAAAAATCCCCAAACTCCTCGATCAACTCCTCACTGACTCGATAATAACTAATTTGATTGGCGAATGTGTCTCCGAGAGCTAGGCAAAGGAAGGGTGATGAGCTTCGGTTGAGTAAGCGAAATAAGATAAAGATTCAGACTCACGTCCTGTTCCATGCGCGTCACCCGGTTCCCCATCTTCCCCAAACCATTCCACCAAAACCTCATTCGAGACAGTGTCGTTACGATTAATATCATCATATGTGTCAGTCGTATTGGCTAGAAATGCGTTCGTAATGAACGGTTGGTCGGAAAGGTTCTGTCCAACTCCTGGAAGAAAGCAGTGAGTGAACGACACCCTGAAAATCGCGCATCGCGTACCTGGAAGGTCGACAAGGGGCGTGATGCCTGCCGCACTGAGAGAGGTGGTGTTGCCTATGCCAGAGTTGAGGAGAATTTGAGGAGAGCCTACGACGCCACCAGAGATGATGACTTCTTTCAAAGCTGTTACTTGAATAGTACCTATAGTTGTTGATCGTGAGTATATATCTAAAAGCCAACTATATTAATGCGTGTACATACTATTTGAAGTGATATCCTGACTGAATTCCACCGTGCGGAACGAATATCCTGTAGTCGAATTAGTGTTGTTACTCGTTGGCAACACCCTAGCTACACGGGCATTCAAAAGTACATCCAAGTTTTCTCTTGCGGCAAATACTGGTGCAAGGTATGATGAACCAGAGCTACTCCGGCGGCCTTGTGTATCGATGGTTCTTGGAAGCCAACCTGTAAGACATGAGCAACCCAGCCGTTGCTACTGCGATTGAAAATACACTCACCCACTCCTAGAGGCGATCCAGAATTGATATCTTCGTTGTAAGAGTATACCCCTCCGAGCTCGTCAACGGCATCAAGAACTTTCGCATCGATGCTTTGCGGGAAGCTTGGAAGGCTAACTGAGGTTGTGCCGTTGAAATAGTGTACATCGGGATTGAATTGACCGGTGATATTGTGTTGGTCGGCTGGAGGGACGAATTTCTCGTTCTATATAGGAGCGAAGGAAGGTGAAATAAATATCTATACTCGAGCATAGCGTCGAGGACACGTACCAGGGCAAGATAAGGCTGGATATTATCCCAAGACCATCCTTCATCTCCAGAAACCTCCGCAAAGCGGTCAAAGTCGTCCGCAGATCCACGCGTGTAGAACATTCCATCTTGTTAAGGAATGTTACAGCTTGGTTTAAAACTAAAAAGCAGCGAGGATATGTGCACTCACTGATAGAACTCGAACCTCCCAGGATAAAGCCTCTGGGGAAGAAGATACTGCGGTCTTCCAGTCCTGGTTGGATAGTGGTTGTTAAATTCCAATCATAGGCGAAAATGGTACGGGTGCAGAAGAATGGGACTGTTATATTGAATATGCCGACGTCCCTGTATTATCGGAGAACAAAGAAGGCAAGAAGAATCAGTTTCGCGTCAGAGTAACATTTGAGAATCAGAGCTGGGCATTAATTAAGGACAGGAACCATACGAGTCGCGCGCGCAGGGCTGTTTGTGGGTCCAGGGCGGACGCGTGCAGTATCGGAGCCAAGGTCGGAGCGTCGCTCTGACTCGCAACTCCGGTGAAAGGAAGGTGAATTGAGAGGGAAGGACGTACGTTGTTCCAGCTTCGAGAACCAGCACATTGTACGAAGCATTTTCCGAGAGCCTATTAGCTAGCGCAAGCGCCGCCGTTCCTCCTATGTACAGAGTAGAAGAAGACAAATGAGCGAAGCTTTCAACTGTTTATGAAGACACACGTACCCCCTGCGATAACAAAATCCCACTCTTTCCCTTGGGGTAAATCGCTATAGTCATTATAAATCGCCGCGGAGGACAACCTGGCCAGAATCGACAGTGTAACTGCTGTTACTGCGTAAAACCATTTCGAAGTCATTAGAAGCATTATGAGTGGGGCTCCCGTTGGAAGATAGCTGGAGCAGAACGTTCTTATATGTGTTTTGTTCTAAATTATAGATTCTAATGCGACCGTGATGTATGGGAAACCCTCATGATCATGGCTGCAGAACTGCAACAGAATGGAGAAATCAATGCCAGATCAGACCGGATATGTCGGTTTTACGACCTACTTATCAACGTTCCAGTCAACAACAACTTCCCAATTATACCAAAATCAGTCAAGGCCAGGGACGTCGAGGGGTGTTTTAAAGTCGAAGTTAAGGAGATTGCAAAAGACTGAATCCCAGGCCACCCGTGGATACCCGTCGCCTATAAAGTCGAACACAAACTTGTGGCTCTTTGTGGCTCGGAGCTCCCGCGGGCTTTGCGTTATTCATGGAGTGAGTAAGTACTGAATGTCTGTAAATTTCAATTGAAATTCTATCAGATTTATTTGGCGAAGAAGCAAATGGATGGGCCTACTTACTAGTAGCATGTTTTCCTTGGACTCGTCATTCTTCCTGACAAAGATGAGCGATTATTTCCATTTCCTGTGAAACTCTGCAATGAGAAATTCCCCTCGAGGGACATCATTATACTGGTAGTAGATCGCAGAGGAATCTTGAATGGTCCAACTACCGTAAAATTATGCAGGAGCATTTATAGTCTGAAAAGCATGTATTTCGGGTCCGGAAATAACGATTTATAAATTAGAGCATGGAGAATGGAAAGCAAACAGAAGGCCTTAGAAAAAATGGAGGTCGCGGTAACGAGACAAGCCAGAGAACCGTGAGATCAATGATAGACGACTCTTCGTTTCAACCAACATCACCAAAACGCTTGTCTCCGTAGTCAGACTCAATATAAGTTTGACGTTGAAATAGTACAACTTAATATACCAAAACGCATTTACCTTATTTTGCCTTGTCGCAATAACTGGACTTCACCAATAATACTCCGTCAAAAGAGAATGTGCAGCCGCTTCAAAGCTTTGGATTTTCTGTGAGATCAAGCGAGAATCTAAGCAAAGATAATTGGTACGCCTTTCATTGTCAAGATCTGCGTCATGAACTTGAATTGTATCGTTGAGTCAGTTAATATTAGTCAAGATATAAGTACTTGACGACAGGAAAGATTAGACTGAATGTACATATCAGTAGTGTATGTACGAATCCATGATAAAGAAGACGCGCATGATCCAGTTTCCATCGTCGAAGAAATACGAAGAAGCTCGGGTTTTCATCGGTTCTACTTTTGATCAGGTGGTCGCAAGGTGGTTGCGAAATATTTTTTGGCGCCACTTTTCATCTTCTTCCACGAAGACGGACGATTTTGGAGCAGCACTGCGCAAGAACTTTTCAAAAAATGAGTGTAAACAACGGCCCCAACAGTTCTGGCTCTTCATCGTCAAGTTCCCAACGCGACCGTCTCGCCGACAGGCTCTCTGGAGAGTCGCCATCGTTTCGGAAACGCGGACAACCTCTTTGACCGGGTTCGTGCGGAAGTTAAGGAACGGAAAACTGCTAAGAAGGATCGAAAGACGTTTTGTGGACACTGCGGGAAACATAAAGACGCGGGCGTGAAACTACAGACTTGTTCGTTATGCCGGTTCGTTCAAGTTTGTTTGTGTGTTTGCTTTGCGCTGAGATCGATAATTACATGCAAGATCTATCAACTAGTAAGTACGCATTTAGCGCTTGCAGTATCGATGTTGAGTTTTGGTTCGAAGCTGTGATGCTACATGTCAGAGAGATCATTGGAAATCTGGCCACAAGACGGATTGTGTTTCGTTCAAGCAACCACCTTTCGCGAAAAACTTTGATCCGTCTGACCGTGCGGATGTTCCCTGGCCTTACGATCCCATTTTCGCTCAAGGAAACGAGGATGGCTTAGGTGTCTGGCTAACCACGTCAGGCAGTCTCAGCTCTTTGTTAGTAAAATCCCATCCCCTGTACTTTGATCAATGAATTTCTCATCCATTCAAAAATTCTGGACAGGTTGCAACAAGCATTTGAACCTGTCGATAATGAGGGTTGCGATAAAGCGCACCCGCTGGGACCGCCGTCCTTTCAGCGTTGGGCAAAGATCGGACCAACCCGTGACGGGAGGGAGGTTGGACCTGAGACGAAAAAATTCCTAGGCCCATCTCTGCTCAGTCTTCGAGTTATGGTACAGAATCGCCGCAAGGATGGTAAGGTGGTTTTGGTCAAGGCTGCGCAGACGGCTGTCACTGTCGCAGGTATTATCAAGGACGCGCTCCTTCCCGACGACAAGGAGGTTGCAATCTTTAACAAGTCCGCCAATGGGTCCGTTCTCCTCTTATGATCTACTCTTACTTTCCACACTAAGTCTTTCTTTCTTCCAGTATCGAATGTATGACTGTCCCTCCCTGGACTGACTATAACGGTCAACGTCGTGTTGCCATCCTGGAAATCAATGGCGTTGAAGCACCCAAGGGCGGATTCGGCGCGGATGGGGAATACAAAATTCCTTCTCCGCCCACCGGTGATTCTTGGGGTCGTGTTCTCCAATGGAATATGCCTCGTTTCTTGCTCGCTCCTGGGGACTTTGCTGTCTTTCGTATCCAGTACCGTCTCGGAGATGGAGATGTCTGGCAAACTTACCCTGAAATCATGACTCGTTTCGTTAATTGCATTGTCCAATGCGAGGTCTTGCAACCCAAGAGCCAAGCGCCAAACGACTCTGCTTGGATCAAAGAAGCCCGTCGATCCACACGTCTCCCTAATCTAGAAAATGTCGTACTCGTTGGGTATGCCGATTTCGACTACGTGAAAGAGTACTACAGACCCTACTTTGATGAGGATTCAGATGTTTGGGCGAAGGAGCGCCTTGGAGGAAGAGCAGAAATGGCAAATGACTTGATCAGCTCTATGGGCCCGACTTTCTTGAAGGCTACAATGAGCTCGTTGACGCCGGAGAAGAGAGCTGAGTTTGTGAAGAATCTTGACACGATGGGCTTTGATGTCGAGAGATCTTTGCGAGAGAGTTAAGAGATCAGGTTTACCTGGCGATAGGTACGATCTCTTACTATCATCTTTTGAAAATCGCTTCAGAAATGCCTTCCAACTCATTCAACTCTGGTACATACATAGCATAGAATCCTAGGAAGCTGTCCATCTACTTTTTACTACCAATCTACACTGTCTTCAAGAGCAATTGTAAAACTCCTCCGTATCTCTGCAATGAGAAATTCCCCTCGAGGGAATATCATTATACAGATCGCAAAGGAACCAATTGTCGCGAGATTTTGCAGGAGCATCTGTGGACTGAAAATCGTGTATTCAGATAACGATTTATAAAGTAGAGCATGGAGAATAGAAGTAAATAGAAGGGTCGCGGTAACGAGACAAGCCAGAAAACCGTGAGACATACGTTGACAGACGACTCTTCGTTTCAACCAACATCACCAAAACGCATTTACCTTATTTCCTGAACGCGCAATAACTGGAATTCACTATTAGTCCCAAAGAGAATGTCCAACCGTTCAAAGCTTTGCGTTATGATTTTCTGCGAAACCGAGATAGGATTCTTTTGAAGGAAAGATAATTGGTACGTCTTTCATTGTCAAGATCTGCGCCATGATGTTGGTTAACAGAGCGTTAGTTTTAGCATTATAGTTATAGATATTAGGTTAAGATATACTTGACGACAAGGAAATATTAGACTGAATGTTCACAGTTTACTGCATGTGTGTTTGTGGTTGTCATTGTGATCCCTCATCTAATGCGAGGTTCTAGACTTCTAGTGGTCTTTTTCATGTTTTTGACGCGTAAATACGCCGCTGGAATCTCCAAGATGACAGATATTCAGAAGCTTCATTAGGCTACCCGGACGTTGTTACTTCCAACTATGCCTGTTATGAGCCTTTGGAGGTTCATCGAAAAGACCGTCCGCTTTGTCCCGGTACCTTTGTGGCTAAACTTTATAGTTATACCCACGACGGACCCACGAGGCGTAGACGCCGCTCATTACCTTCATCCAATCGATCCTCTCTCTCTCTATCTATCTCTCATGTCGACAACGAGCCCAGTCGCAGCTCGGAGTCGTTCCAGTCGCAACTCAGCCTCCACTGCAGGCAATCGTAGAAGTGGTACCGGAACGACGAACGCCACTCTTGCTGCTCCTAGTACGCCCAGTGGCGGCCTCTGCCCGTTCTTTGCTCGAGGCCAATGTCGTTATGGTGATCGGTGTAAATGGCGTCATGAATCGATAGCTGCCAGCGTCAGTCGTACAAGCTCTGCTTCAGTGGCGAGCCCCGATTTCGAATCACAGGTTAGAACAAAGACTTTGCCTAAAAGCAACTTACTGAGTCTTTACAACTCTAGACCACCCCTCAGACTCAGACTCAGGTCCAGGCCTCGCGTCAAAAGCCGTGTTTTGCGTTCAGGAAAGGATCTTGCACAAAAGGAGACAGCTGTCGCTTCGCTCATGTGCACCCACAAAACCTCGTGCCGCAGTCTGCTACGAACGAACTATCCCTGGCTGCGAGACCGGCCGAAGGGCAGCGACAGGAGCAGCGGAAAGCGGCACTCGACGTTGCGAACGAAGAACGCGAGAGAAAGCGCAAGGCAATCCAGGAAAAGAAGCAGCGGATGGCCGCAGATGCGCAGCGGAAGGAAGAGTTGGAACTCAGAGCCAAGCGAAGAGCAGAGGATGCCCTGGCTTTACAGCAGATTCGCCAACACCAAGCTCTAGAGAAACACCGCTCCGATGCTCTAGTCACCATCCAGCGCATCCATCTGGGCTCTACCATCGTCACCTTTAGTGCGGGTGCCCAAGTTGATCTTGTTGTTCCTGGGTTCGAGACCTGTCGCGTAACAATTAGGAATGTTCCCTTGGGCGTACAGTTATATCAGCTCCACGACTTTTTGCAGACGGCGGGCGGATTGGAGAATACGAAGGGCAAGTTCCTTATCGTCAGTTTGAAGAAATGGAATCAGTTGCAGGAAGGGGTGATGATTGCTGATGTGGAGGTCGGAAAGGCTTTAACCTCGCGCGATATCGTCTTCAAAGGCCAGTCTCTCAAGCTGGATCTGAAACGAACGCAGCGGTGTCACTGGTATGAACGCACCTCGCCGGGGCGTCTCGTTGAAAATCTCGTGGAGAACTTCTAGTTCGCGATACTCCGTCACGTATCCCACTGAAGACACTACTATGCGCCAGTTGACGGCCCACATCACGGCCCTCTGTCCTACCCCACCCGATTTCGAAGAGCTCCAGAGTAGCGTTGCTACCGATCATACACTGATCGTTCGTTTCCAAAAATGGGACCTAGCAAAACAAGTCCGCGATTCTCTCGCCAACCAAAATTTTTATTGGACGGGCAATGGTTCCCTCCGTTTATGGCTCTCTGACCCTATCCAGTACGAAATCACTGTCCCATTCAATCAATACCAGGCTCAGATCGCACGATGGAAGTCGCTTTTGTCTGACGCTAGAGAGAAGAAAGATATCAATATCCATATAAATGAGAAGCCGCAGAAGGAGCGGGTTTTTGTTCGGGTGGGAGGAACGGACGCCAGAGCAGTTGGAATGCTCAAAGTTCGCGTCGAGAATCTTGTAGCTGGGGAGAAGCTTGGGACTCTATGGCATCGCTCGTTCAGCTCTGATGCCGGTCGAGCGTTCTTGCGTTCCCTGCTACCGCTCACGGGCGTGTTGGTATTCCCAGATTGGAGAAATAAGACTGTCAAGGCTTACGGAGAGTCATCTGCCATAGAGAAGGCACGGGAGGCAATTGCACAAGAAATCGAGAGGCTAGCGGGCATGGAGTACACTGTCCCGTTGAAACGCGCTAGTGTCCGGTTCTTTGCGCAGCAAGGGGTTGCTTCTCTGAAGGAGAGGTTTGGCGAGGACAACGTGTGGTTGAATATCTCGAATTCTCCCTGCCTTATCACTATTCGAGGAGGAGAAGAGATTCAACATGCACTTCATAGTCTCATCGAACAGTCTATTCATGAGATTTTGCCCGCCGGGGAAGGTGATGCACACTCGTCTTGTCCCATATGCCTCGACGCAGTCTCGAGCCCTGTTCAAGTTGGATGCGGTCATATATACTGTTCGGCCTGTATGAACCATTTCCTCACCGCTGATGTGAAGAGTTTTCCGGTACTCTGTCTCGGGGACGAAACGCGTTGTGGGAAACCAATCGCATTACCCATCATCCAAAAATTCCTCACCGAGGTCCAGTTCAATTCTTTCCTCGAGTCTGCGTTCACAGATCATATCGAAAAAAATCCTCAAATCTACAAGTATTGTCGTACGCCGGATTGTGAAAGGCTTTATCGCTGTGCTTCCCGGGAAGCGACGGCGAATGACAATCGTCTTCAACTTTGCTGCCCGTCATGCTTCTCGGAGATATGTTCTAGATGTCACGAAGATGGCCATGAAGGGATGACCTGTGACGAAAGACAGCAGGCTCGAAGCGATCAAGCTAACAATGACGAGCTGAACGCTGAATGGGCAGGAAAGACTGGCGTCAAAAAGTGTCCAAAGTGTGACGTGTGGATAGAGAAGACGGAAGGATGCAATCATATCGAGTGCCGGTGCGGAGCACATATTTGTTGGCGCTGCATGGGCACTTTTGACGGGACCACCATCTATGCTCATATGTCAGCAGCGCATAATGGATATGGTCTTGAGGAGGGTGTGTTTCACGACGTAGATCGTGATGAGCAGGCTCGTGCGCTGCAGAATTTCAATGACATTGCTGTTGCCCGTCGATTACAACAGCAGGAGCCTGCAAGGCCCTACCAGCATTTTTTATATCCTATCGAGCCGCCGCCGCCGAGAAATGCTCAGTACTATCAGGCTCTAGATGCGGAACGTAGGATTGCCACTCAGGCAGAGCAACAACGTAGGCACCGACAACAATTGCAGGAGCAACGAATACGTGATTTGGAGGCAACGCGACGTAGAACTCGTCAGGAGGAAGGTGGGAATTGGTGCACGATTATGTAGAGGTGTTTCGAAAATTTCTTGCTGCCAGGTTACCTGTGCTGTATGTAGTCTATAAACCCTTGTATGTAATAAGATAGCTATGACACACACATTGTTAAGAGCAAACCATCGCGGGACAATGTTCTCACGAATCAAAGCTGGAAATTTTTGAGCAGGCTGAGATTTTGATTGCCATTTACAACAGGTGATTTGTAATCTTTGTATGCCCTTAGTTGCTTTTCATTCTAGTTTTTGAATTTGATCTTGAGGTCCTTACACACCGGAAAGTAACAAAAATCTGCTCGGCAGATTTTTGGACTGATACACAAGCAATCAGTCCATGTTTCAATGACACCGAAAGCCAGACTGAAACACAGATTCTCAGCCAGGTGGAAAATCTGACTGAAAAGGGATGATTTGGCCCACAATTCAATACAGATGATATAACTTCTGAAAATCTAGAGTTCAGGGAGCTTGATTTACATACTGAATTTAGTATTTTCTTCTGTATAATAATTATGATTGAAATTGCATGTTTCACTATAGATGAATATGTGGATGTTTACAGAAAAATCAGTCTTGTTGATTATGCTACTGAAATACCAAAAATCAGTAAGTAATTCAATATCTATGAAAGTTGGGCTGAAAAATGGGTTTTCAATATGACTGAAAGGCCACCAGCAGAACCCATTTTTCAGCCCAACTTTCATAGATATTGAATTACTTACTGATTTCTGTCATTTCAGTAGAGGAATTGACAGGACTGATTATTCATTATCCATCTGTCTATTCATCCAAAGTAAAATATCGAATTTCAATCATATTAATTGTACAGAGGAAAATACTAGAATCACCACAAGAATCAGGCCCCCTGAACTCTAGATTTTCAGAAGTCATATCATCTGTATTGAATTGTGGGCCAAATCATCCCTTTTCAGTCAGATTTTCCACCTGGCTGAAAATCTGTGTTTCAGTCTGGCTTCCTTTCAGTCATATTGAAAACCCATTTTTCAGCCCAACTTTCATAGATATTGAATTACTTACTGATTTTTGGTATTTCAGTAGCATAATTAACAAGACCAAGGGGGTGCAAAGTTTAAAAAAGATGACCGCAGGTCGAACTTTTTGGAACTGGCCATTTGGTCAGACTAACTAACTACGTAAGCATTCCCACGGTATATATATGGTATATCTAGATGTGATAACAATTAACTACCTGCATTTTCCATTACCGCGGCTGCTACAAGCATCGCAGGTCCAAATTTTGGTATAGAAGACACATTCCATATGACACTGGGTGGTTAAATCAGTATAGCCGTCTAATGAAATTCAATATCACTTACCAAACCGTCTCGCAACCCTTTTTTCAACACTGAACAGCTCTCTGTGCTGCATTCTCCTCTGCTTAAACAGAAATCCCACAGATACAGTCTGGGACCAGTTATATCAAGGTGCTTCCGCTTCTGACTGGAACATCTACGTGGTTCTCCTATTCACGTGACACATGACTGTCTGATTCAGACCGATGTGCTTTTTTTTAAAAAAGGAAAGAAGTGCTCCCAAATGCCTATTGACTAATCTAAGCTCTAGAAGATTCAAAAATATCCCACAAATGGGCCGCAAATCAGTCAATCGGAGGTGTGTCAAACTTTTTTTTTTTCTGGCCTGATGGCCAGACTAACTAACCGACCCACGGTCGGGCGCTTAATTTTTTGCACCCCCTTGAACAAGACTGATTTTTCTGTAAACATCCACATATTCATCTATAGTGAAACATGCAATTTCAATCATAATTATTATACAGAAGAAAATACTAAATTCAGTATGTGAATCAAGCTCCCTGAACTCTAGATTTTCAGAAGTTATATCATCTGTATTGAATTGTGGGCCAAATCATCCCTTTTCAGTCAGATTTTCTTCCTGGCTGAAAATCTGTGTTTCAGTCTGGCTTTCGGTGTCATTGAAACATGGACCGATTGCTTGTGTATCAGTCCAAAAATCTGCCGAGCAGATTTTTGTTACTTTCCGGTGTGTTATTGCACTTTGCATAAATAATGCTGTTTCGGAATTACAAAAAGTTTGATTGATTGATTCCTAATATGAGTGCTAAGTGCTAAGCACCTACGGCTTTTGCTCATTCCTGCCACCATGGTCAATCATCATATTCCTGATGCAGCTAATCACATTGCTCTAAAGCTATTGCATAGGTTTCCTGATCTTCCATTGACTGATATCTTTGAAATCTGTGACATGTTGATTGATACTTTCTGCCATGCCCAGCACAAGCACCAACTCTTAGGCAATGTAGTAAAACTAAAGCAATAGGTCAAGGAAAACCATGCATTCTCAGCAAAGTTGATGCTTCCTACCTACTTAGTCGGGCCTGTCACATTCCAACTATCTTCCTTGATGAATATGCATAGCTTCTGAGGGGAATCACTATCTACCTGCCAGTTTTTTGTTATGACCCAGCCCCCTACAAATTTTTCAACTAATAACTACCTACAACTACCAGGTTATCTTATCTCATAGCTATTAATTACAAGTCCCAGTCATGTGGAGTAGAGTTTTAAAGTGCAGTTTGGTTTGGTTTTTTGACCTATTTTGGGGAAACCGTGTAATGACTCCTGGGGAGTTGAGAGCCTTAGAATCACGCAAACAAGTATTACTGGATTATTATTCAGCATACATCGTAAAGAACCGTGTTTTGGTTGACCAGGTTGACCGGGTTTTTAGGTTGCCCACAAGTTACAACCTACTAAATCATTGTCAATGTTGTGACTATAGGTCCTCCATCGAGCTCAATTGTTGGGAAACTCCTCGTGGAGCATGAAGAAGCTTCGACGCGACCTCAAAGAGCCCTGAAGCGCGCTTCCCATGCTCGGCAGCGTCGGTCAACATCAGCAAAACCTGGGTAAAGGTCATAGCAGCTATAGCAATCTATAGCAAGCCATAGCAGCCATAGTCCTATGAAATGCTATGAGCTGCTATGAGTTGCTATGAGCTGCTATGAGATCACCGAGTACTTGAGCCAGCTGTCAACATTTTGACAGCTGTCACTCTCTTCCGTCAATAGTATATAGCATCAACGAGAGTCGTCGTAACTTCCCCAAGCTCCCTTCCTTCCCTCCCAAATTTCTTTTTTTTCTAAGTTCTTTCTAAGTCGCTTTGGCTCGGTGTTCTCGGTGAGTTTCATTCAAGTCATTCAATATCTTTGCATACTATACTGTAACTTTATCTATGCTATATACTAGTTACCGTAGCTCTGTTTTGGTAAACTATCCTACTATGTACTACTAATCTGCAATATATATGATTTATTATAATTATTTGGTCTCGCAAGTGAGCAAAACAATTCCGAGGACAACAAAAAAAATGAATTGAAAGACTGACAGATGATGCGATGATGTGCCGTGAAATGCAAAATCCATAGCAACCCATAGCAGCTCATAGCAATCCATAGCGATCCATAGCTCTGGATAGATGGGGACCTTGCTATGGGTGCTATGGGTGCCATGAGTGCTGGATAGCGCTATCCAGCGCTGTCCAGTACACCCAGGTTTTGCTGATGAAGATTAAATAGGACCACCTGGATACCGGGTTGCGGCCAAAACCGAGATAAATTGCGGGTTGTCAATTGACCTTGAATTGACCTGCTTTTTTGGGTTGAACAAGCCGAAAAAACCCGGATCAAGTCAGGTCAATCAATACAGGGTTAGTTACAATGTACTTGCAAGGTGATGGTAAAAAGCTAAGGTACGTTACTATATAATAATTATAATATACTGTAGCATATCGGCAGGCACAGGAATGCACTGCCGCTGGTAAAGACTGAGTTCCTGCCGATCGGGGATTGGGGGTGTTACAAACTGGGAACTGCACTGGTTCAATTTTTTCTTAAATTGGCTGCACTGTGCATTGCACTGACAAAAACAACTGCACTGGTGCAAGTGCCATGCAGTTTTGCAGTTTGCACTGGTTCCAGTTCAAATCAGTGCAAACTGGTGCAACACCAGTGAAACTGGCCTTCTAACCACTTTATGTTACTGTAAATAGCATAATAAAATGTAACTTACACTTAAAATGTATCAGAAAAAGGTGTTCTAATAAGTATAACTTGTCAAAACAGGTATCAGATCATTTAATTGAGTTCAGAATAAGTATATTAGAGCTTTAGCTACACTTTCAACTGTTCAAAATTTATAGTATACTAATGAAAATTGCAGATGGAGAACCAGAAACTGCACTGCAGTGCAACCGCTGCACTGGTGCAATGTTTTTTTATCTGCACCACAGTTCAGTGCAATGCAGTTGCTGGTTTTCAGCAGTTATATAAACCGCACTTTTAAATCCTAATGTGGAGAGACTTACATACAACTAGCATAGCCATTCTATAGCCTTCACTGGCTGTACCACAGCCTACTAAGGCTGTACACATGGCCACACCATAGCCCATGTTCAACTCAATACTTATTCCCATAGCCACTTCATAGCATACCAAGGCTATGTACACAGCCTACTATTATTTCAATACCTAGATACAGCATCTCTACAGCTTTAGCACTGCCAGAGATATACTACAATATCATTGGTTAGTTCTATTATATACAGTGACAGCCAAAATTGATCAACCACCCCAACTTAAAATCCTCGAAATGAGGCTCTCAAGCTCATTCTTTCAAAACAACTTGGTTTGAAGGCTCAAAAAAATTTGGATGTATACTAGACAATGTATTGTAGATAATGAGCGCAAAGAATCATGAAAAAAATATCTCAATGCTGAAGAAATGACTGTAAATGATAAAATTACTTCATAAACCACCACATTTGACTATTTATCTTGAACCACCACTATGCCACGTAACCACAGGCCAAAAGAATGTCCTGCAGTGCTCTGTACGCCCACTAAACGCAAAGCTATCCTCATGTATGTTGATGATCTTGGAAAATCCTTTTGTTGGATTGCAAAGGAAGCCCCAGAATTTCAGAATACTTCTACTACCCATATCACAATCTCTCAGAACCATACACAGGCCAAGAGGGAAGGCTACTATGCATATGGGCAGCATACTGGTCATCTCAGGTGCTTTTCCACTGAAGAAATGGATGACGTGGCCAAGCTTATAGATTCTGGGCAGGTTGTGGATAGAGCTGACTTGCAGCAAAATTTGTTCCCTCATGCTTCTGAATGTACAATTCATCGCAATCCCTGTGAACGTGAATGCCATGGTTTCATCCATCTCAAGAAGCCCTTCCTTTCACCAGTCCACATCGCAAAATGCCATGCATTTGGTCAAACATGGAAGGATTGGGCAGATCTGGAGGAATGGAAGAAATTCATGGTGGTGTATTGAGATGAGTCAAAATTTAACTTGGATGGGTCGGATGGTCTACAGTGGTGTTGCAGGCCAAGGAGTGTTGACCAATTGGCAAAGTGGAATGTTTTGCAACATGTGCAACAAGGCCTGGGTTCTGGAAAAGTGCATGTTTGGGGTTGCATCATGCCCAATGGCATTGGATGGCTCTATTGCATCAATGGCAATATGAACAGTCTTCAGTATCACATCCTTGAATCTGCCCTCCTCCCTACCATCACTGGTCATCAGTACACCAAGAACAAATGGATCTTCCAGCAAGACAACAACAGCAAACATAATTCCCATGCCACAAAAAACTGGCTCTGGGACCGCAGCATCTATGTCCTCATGTGGCCTCCCAACTCGCCTGACCTCTCCCCAATTGAAAATGCCTGGGATTATCTTGAGAAGCAGGTGAAGAAGTGACAGCAGCAGCCAAAGAATTCAGATGAATTGTGGGTAGTCGTGGGCACGAATGCTAAGTGTCTGCGAATATTCATGAATACATTCACATTTGGCACTCAAATGTTGAATGTTTGTTGTTTAAACATTCACATTCACATGAATGCACACTCGAATGCAAATATCCATTTCAAGGTAACAAACATTCGATCTTAGAGCTTCAAATATATTTGAATATATTTGAGTGCATTTGAGTTAAAGACTTAATAGCTCAATACCAATACAAATAAGGTAAATAATCATGTTAAAATACTTTATTAATACTATAAACATAATGTGTATACATCTCTAAATGCTATTGTAAGCTACAAATTTGTGGCAGCATTGAGAATTGAACCCTACTGGCCAGCTATCACAGGAAGGCCTGACCTTAATCCAGAGTCAGCGACCATAACCACTAAGCCATACAGATTTGATTACCTTAACATGTCAATAACATTATATACCCATTCAAACTTAGCTGTTTTGGGTATTTTAGTGAGAAGCCAAAACATGGACAAGCATTGTTGTGACAAGCATGTGACATGGCACTTGCCTAATTCATAAATGGCATTTTACCACACCATGACTAACCTACATGGCATTATTAAGCTGTATTAAGTGTTTTAGTGAGAAGCCAAACATAGACAAGCATTGTTGCAACAAGCACATGACACGGTATTTGCCTATTTTCATAGGTGGCATTTTACCACATCGTAACTAACCTAGTTTTGATTGACCGGCTTGACTGGCAATATATTCAAATATATTCAAATATAATATTCTTATATATTCAACATTTGAGGCATTCACATTCGCGAATGTTTGCATGAAAAACATTCGAATGTGCACTTGAATGTAAATATCCTGATTTGGGGCATGAATATTCACACCTCAAATGTCAAATGCATTCAAATGTGCATTTGTGCCCATGTCAAGTTGTGGGCTGCTTTGGAGGAAAAGTAGAACCGGCTGAGCTTCAGCAAGTATGTGAAGAGGCTTTATGAGTCAGTTCCAACTCGTATGGAAAACCTGCTGGAAGCTGGAGGATTGTGGACCAAGTATTAACTTAGATGCAGTCTTTGGGGAGTTACAGTATTACTTTTGGACATTAGCATCACTAATTTGTAATTCTTTTGTGCCTAGTATCTACTTAACAGCTTCCAGTATCTACATGATTTTTTTGGAGCTCTCAAAACAAGTTGTCTTGAAAAAACAAGCTTGAAGGCCTCATTTTGACGATTTTAAGCGCCCATTTCCCGATTTGGGGGTGGTTGATCAATTTTGGCCATCACTGTAGCATAGCCTTACATACAGTAGAAACACTATTAAAGCTGGGCTAAATCCACTGTAAAGCCCCAGCTTGAGTATTTTGATTAACTTACTTCTCTTTGGGATTACAATCTTGAAGATGTTGAGCTTACTGTCTTGTTTACTACTTTCTGCTATCTTAACTACATTTGATCTCTGATCAAATCTTCCTATTGTTGTGCATTATCCAGCCATACAGAACCCTTGCCACTACAGACTAGTAGGCACTTATCAACACCAATACTGTTGACAACCAATTGTCCAGTACTTATCAACTACTACCACTACTGTATCATTTTGACCAATCATTTGTATAACACATAATGGCACCCCCATGAACTAAGTTATTTGGGAAATCATAGCACATAACATTAGCCCCAAAACTAAAGGTGGACACAACTCCGGGTCCTGACCCGGTACCGGCAGGTTTACCTGGGGGAATACCAGCCGGTTTTTTAACCTGCGGGTCCCGGTACCGGTTTCCCACGGGTTATGCCCGGTTGCAGGTCGCCAGTTTTGTTTTTATTGTGACCGGCCGGTACTGGTAGATCCGTGGGAACAAATGTTTGGCTTTAATATTGGTACATATTTCACTACTTAGTGCCAATATAGTATACTAATATTATTGGTTAGTACTTACAGTATGTATTAATTCTGCTTGGGACTGATATTAGTGTCTAATACTAGTATACTTACACTAATAGTACTAATACTTTGCCAATAGTAGCTTAATTAATAGTAAGTAAGATAATAGAGGTGACATTAAGATGCATATATGCAGCTATAGTAGCAGTGATAGTGCATATAGTAGCATAGAGATCTTATTTGGATCCTATCTCCATGTCAAAAGGCATTATCAATATTTTGGTATTATTACCACTGACATTGTATTGAATACTGTACCAATAATGGCTGGATACTTACCAGTCTTTGAATTTAGTACTAACATTGGTGCTAGAATCTAATACAAACATACTAGTACCAGTATAAGTACTAATGTTAGTACAAATATTATTACTACTAGTGAGTGCCCTAGTATGGGCAGGTTACACAGGTACCGGCCGGTTTACCTGTGACAGGTCCCGGTACCGGTTAACCGGTTTCCCACGGGTTTGGAACCAGTTGCAGGTCGCTAGTTTTGCCCTCCGGTTACTGGCATCACAGGTCCAGGTAAACCGGGACCCGGAGTCGTGTCCACCCTTACGGGCCAAAACTAAGTATTTCTAAATCTGTAACAGCACTAAAAATGTCATACAAATTGTGTAAAAAGTGCTAAAGCTCCATCTAATCAACCGTAATATTGCATCTTCTTTCCAGGCTCACTAGGAACATTGCTGGCATGGGTGTACTCCCAATCCTTGTTGCAGAGCCTCTTTATCAACGTATGAACTCATCTGCCATGTCCCAGCTCTGGCTCCTCTACCTTTTCCTCTTTGCTGTCATCACCCTATCACAAATCCCTAACTCACCTGCTATGGGTTTGTAGTTGGCAACAAAGATTGAAGCTGAATATGTAGAAAGAGAAGTGTTTGTATAAAGACAATAAAGATGTTATTGAGTTTGAGGTCTCTGAGCTCAGACCAGTCCACCTATATACAAAGGAACTGGGATCCCAGTCACTACTAAATAAGACCCATGATACCTATGTATATGGGTCTGAAACAAGGGTGGATCAACCCTGTTGGGATGGAGATAACATCTCTACAAGGGTTGGGTAACCCTGCAATGTGGAGATAACATCCCTGCAAGGGTTGAATAACCCTGCAAGGTGGAGATAACATCTCTACAAGGGTTGGGTAACCCTGCAATGTGGAGATAACATCCCTGCAAGGGTTGAATAACCCTGCAAGGTGGAGATAACATCCCTGCAAGGGTTTGATGGAGTAGCTTAGAAGGATATGCACATCTATACTGGATAATAAAAGTGTCAAGATAATACACTATGTTAAGATAATAAAATATGTCATAGATAAGATATAATGAAATAGGAAAATCTGTGACACACCCTCTTGAACCTCTATATCAGAATCCTCAGCTTCAGCAACATGAACCAGACCACCACCTTCTAGCTTGACAACCTCTTCAATTGGCTCCTTACCTTTAGACGCTATATGTTCAATGACAGCCTCAATGGGAACATCACAGGAATCATTGGTGCCTGTCTCCATGAACTCAGGCTCAATCTGCTTGAAAGTTTCATCAGATAGCTCATTCTTCCCTCTTGGATGAGGACCAGCTGGGATTTTTGTTTTATGCTGAAATTTGTGAGTGGGTCAGGTGCTGTATCATCTTGTGTGAGTTTTGCATACAAGGATGGGTGAGTTGCTTTGAGAGTTGATAGTGTGCATAAAATTGATGATTTTGTTAGGCACTCATGAGACAAGTCATAATCACTGGTTCAATACAACTGAAAGGACTGAAGTCATTGTTAGATGCTGGAATTGGTAGCGTAGTAAGTTGCACATACCTTTTTAATCAATTCTGGGTTATTGATATTGTGATATGCCTTCAATAGCTATCCAAGGGAATGATCCCTCAGTGTTCCCAGTGTACTGTATCATTTCGATCGATGCGGCAGGCCCTTGTGATCGTGACCGACCCGACGAAATTTTGGATTCGGCACCTCGCGGTGGAGCCGCGTGACCCCAGCAAAATTTCGGCATTTTTGACCCAAAATTTGCGTTTTTTGAGGCAATTTTGAGTGTGTCACGCCAAAAACTTTCGGCACTTTCGAAATGTGACCTGTGACCTGGTCAGATTTCGGCACGTCAGAAGGCCTTCGTGACCCGTGACTGCCGAATCGATCGAAATGGTACAGTAATGTCAAGGTGGACTTCCTTCAATTTTAGATCACTGAGCTGCCTGGAGACTTCTGCCACAATATCACTATGAGAAGAACATTTTGTTGAATGCTTCAAAACTTGCTGGATCCCAACATCAAGGGGCTGGAAGATAGAGGTAAAGTTTCCGGGCATGAAGATGATGATAATATTTGTGTGAATGTTCTTCATCCATGAAAGAAATTCTGCTGACTTATGGATGGACCAACAGTCAATCTTCCTGATTGAGAGCTGATTTGCTGGATCCTCAATGCTGATTTTGCTCTTTCAATGCTCGAGGTAGGGAACAATGATATCATTGACAAGGGATTTCATTGTCTACAATGTTGACCAGTATGTGTTTGTCTTTGATGGCTTAAGACAAAATTCTAAACATTGAGCTTTGTCCCAGAATTCCAGTTTTTGACTTGGTCAGGAAGCAGATATTGCATCCTGGTAGATTTCTTGGAAGGGAAGAAGCTCACCATCAGCTGATATTGAGGGGATAAGGATGAATGCACATTTTTCATCAAAACCGACAACAGGTACTTGATGATCACCTTTCTGGTGCCATGTTGCACTGGGTACCTTGCTGGTAGATGTTCTGGGTTTGGCTGTGTTGACTTGAAGGGCTGCTGGGATGTTGTAGTTGCAAATGCAGTAGGCTTCTTCTCGAAGAGCTGCTTCCGTTGTGAGCTCTTCAGCATTCTCTAGTACCTTCTGAGCAGCACGAGTGGAAGCCCGGAAGCTCCAGTTGAGATTATTTGTAATGTACTTTTGTACAAACGATGTTGAACAGTGAAACATTGTTCCGTCACCTAGAGGAGTGTCAAAGAAGTATGCACCCAAGCTCTTGAAGAGCTTGGGTGCATGCTTCTGGATGATTCCAACCATGATAGCTTGAATTAAGAGAGAGTTTAAAGCAACACCAGACTCTCAGATGCCTTTTAACTGCTTTTCTATGAGCTTCTCAACTTGTGGGACCTTCTCCTATTTGTGTGTTAGCTGCTTTGGTTCAATCTTTCAATAAATTTGACTAACTAGGATTCCTCAACATGTATTCTGTCCTCAAGGTGCATTTCCACATTTCAGCTTCTTAAAAATGCTAGCCTTCCACCAATATTCACCCTTATTCCTATCCTCTTCATTGACCCATCAACCAACCACCTGAGGTGTGAGACTTTTAATGAGTTGCAGATTTGCAAGCTTTGTTGTTTGAAGAATATCAACTAGGACCCATGACTTTCCTGCACATCACACTGCCGCCTCAATCTGCACCCAAATGATTGGCTGGTACCAGTTCATTGTTTTTGCTCATTTCCAGATCCTTGTTGGCTTCCTTCCATTCATGTGAGTGTTCCAATTTTTATCTCTAATGTCCTGCATAAACTGGCATTTTGGACAGGAAGCCTCTGCTAGATTGGTGGAGTTGTCCTCATCAAATTCCTGCATCTTTCCTTTCTGGATAGGCCAGTATCAGTACAGCTTCAATTCATCTATTGAGTGAATAACTGACTGTTCCTTGGAGTTGCTTGTCTGTCTCTCCTCTTGCAAATTTCTTTGCCTTCTCCCAGTCACAGAAATCCTGCTGTCACTTCTTCCCCTTCTCCCATTTATCCAACAGCTTCTCCTGTTCTGCCTGGTCCTTATTCTCCTGCCTTTGCTATTAGATTACTTTCCTAAATAGGAAGTAGCAGCAGTAATTACACACAGGACTTAGTAGAATGATCACACAGATCAATGGGGACAACAGTGTTATTACAGGGTATAGTACTAGGCTTTATATACAGTCCTATGTACAAATGATATATCAGGAAAGTGGGTACTGCAAGATAGTAAGTGGATATGGTGAGAGACTGAGTGGAGACTGCAAGAAAATAGTAGTGGAGTGCATGGGATGGTGATACAAACAGAGTGGATACTATGAGAACACTGCGGGGATGAGACCATAACCGGACCGAAAATATACTGAAAATATGATGTAGTTATAAAGTAATTCTACAACATATTTGCTACCTGATTAAGGTGGAAAAATGCTGAGGCTTTTTTAAAAACCTGCACAATTTCTTTCATTTTTGAGTGCTGCAAAAAACAGAAAGAAAGATTAAATCTCTGTTCCTTTTCATCCAGCCATTTATTGGAATGATTCTGAAACTAACCTGCCATAGGTTAAGCTAATGATGTTTATTATTCATTTTCATTTTGCTGCCTCAAGTTAAATGAATGATATTTTTAAAAACCTCAGTAAAAGGTTGCCGAAGTTATCTGAAGGAAACTCAATATTTTTTTCCAGTTTTCCTATCATTTTCTTGCCAAGAAAAAGTTGAAAGAATTGTAATTCTTTTTTGAAAAACCTTGGTGAGAATATTTGTAACAATGTCGTGGACGTCCAGACATCGCGGATCCACAACTTCAGGATATCGAGATCAATTTTTTGGCTGATATCTGCGGTGTCACATTTTTGTTACTTTTAGTGCCAGGTGAGTAAGGTATACCATATACAAGTAATAATTTTATTTAAAGTTAACAGCCAAGTACTGCTGATGTGCATTTTTCTTTTTTGTACTAGTAATTGCCCAATACTTGCCAGTTAGCAAGTAGATTCCATTGTCAAATTAGCTGCTTATACCTCGCAAACTCGATGTCAAAATCAATGACACACGCCCTCTGGATTTTATGGCCTATGAGTGTTGGAAGATTTGCTAGCAGAAGTGCGCAGGGGTAAAGATGAGATTGTGAAACAGGTGATTAAGTTTGTCTTTCATGTCGACTACAGCATAGCTCATATACTTAGGTTGCACACTTCAAGGAAATTAAACAGTAGAAATACAAAGTTTGACTAGTATAGAAACTTCCTATGTTTAGAAATTGTGACTCAGACTGCTTCACTTAAGATTGCAAGAATGGTGCATGCATGCATGAGATCTCATGGTAGAACTTATCTGCAATCATTGCAGCTTCCGGGGCGACCAACTACTTCCTCCCTGGACATGAGTAGTCAAACTCCTTTCACCAATTGGATCATCCCTCGAGCATATTGTAAACATACCAGACAGTTGCTTTCCACTATAGATTGCAAAGCGATTTGTCAAGATCATGTTTTTAACCCACTTGAAACACACAATAAAATCGCATCAGCAAAACCTGGGAGATGGTCATAGGAGCCATAGCAAGCCATAGCGGGTTATAGCAGCCATAGTCCTGCACAGAACTATGAGCTGCTATGGGTTCCTATGGCTTGCTATGAGTTTCTCCAGGATCACAAAGCTGTCAACCCATTTCGGCATCAGTGTCGCTGCTTGACAGCTGTCAGTTTCTCCCGCCAACACTATATAATGCATCGTCGTAACTGGGACTTCGACGAGCTCTGTTTCTTTCCCCCCAAGTCAGTCCTGAGCCACTTTGGTTTGGACTATGGTATGTAGTTGCATTCAAGCAACGTCTCATCACCACCTAATGATATAGTATACTAGTTTTATTACAGATATGTAGTTATATTAGTAGTTCTACTAGTTTCGCTCTTCCTACTATGACTACAGCAATATAATATGATTTTATGATTATTTTCATCCATTTTTGGTCTCGCGAAGTGCAATGAAGCAATTCAAAAGATTAATATATTTTTATTGAATAGAGCCATTCCATGATCAAATGCCTCGAAACCGGTGCATTCCATAGCAACCCATAGCAGCCCATAGCAATCCATAGTTCTGAACAGATGGGTACCTTGCTATGGCTGCTATGGCTGCTATGAGTGCTGCACAGAACTGTCCATTTCTGTGCAGCACACCCAGGTTTTGCTGATGCGCTTCAGCTTATGGTGTGGACCGCACAACCATCAGCAAGATCCTGAGAACAAGGCAAAGTGGCTGAATGTGGAGAATGATTGAAGGGCAAAACACCGTCCAGCCACGCTGAAATATCCAACAATCGAGCAAGAGATGCAACCGTGGCTGGTAGAAGCCAGTGATGACTATTGTAGAAACCTTCCTGACCCATCGGTCCATCCATGGGAGTGGAGAAATACACTACGTTATGGTCCATTTACAGATTCCAGGCTCATCGAAAAAGCCCTTTCCATTGCCACATTGCATGGCATTGATGATTTCCAAGGTACTCGTAGCTGGGTTCATTCATTCAAGCTTTGACATAAAATTTGGGACAGATTTTGGGGCAGGTACTGTTCAATCAAACAAAACCATAACTCTTTCCCTGGTACGCAGAGCATGTCGGGGTCAGATTGTTCAATCTCTAACAGTGAGGGATACTTCCACTCTCAGATTCTCTTTGACTCATTTGTTGCCTAAAATAGGCTCTCACCCTTCGACTGCAACTGCCACAGAGCCAGATCAGCCTGAACATGCAGAAATTTGCAGTGTGTCGATGACACAAGGTGAAGGTGAGGATAAGGAGCAATCGAGTTATCACCAGCCTCACTTTTTCTTGTCCTACCACCCCATTGTGTCTAAAAGTGAGGTGAACTTCTGCTACCGAAGTTCTTTTCACTCATCACCGTTGCTTGTGCATACTTTCCTAGCTTCTACTCCAATTTCCACAGTATCTATTGCTTATATTCACTAATTCAAAACACTGAAGAACATTCTAAAAGCAGAGGGAACTGATTGAAAAGGAGCAATTATGTATCAGTCATCACATATTTCTGTCAATTTTCTGAATGTGGTGAATATATTAACTTGTATTTTTTTTTCTTGAAACAAGATTTCCTATTCAGATTAAGATGGGGCAGTCTGTGAGCCGGACGGAATTGAATGCCGCAATGGGTGCTCAGGACTTTGATATAATACACGAGGTCAAAACATTTCTTGAACAAAGACCACCACTATGTCTGAAGGTGACCCTCCTCGCATGTATTTGTGCAGCAATTTGTTCACAACTATTTCAAATAAATATAATCTTTTTTCTGTCCACAGTCGCACTGATGCTCATGGGCTTGATATCGATGCGGAAACCACCTAAATCACCCCCAAGGCAACGGATTCGGTATATATGACTCTCTGGAGAAAAATGGTCCAGTTGTGCTTACCAGAATTATAGGGTCTCCAACTGATCAACCGATTCCCAAAGCCTGATCTCAGTGCGGAAAACAGAGGTTGATGTACAGCACCCAAGGCAACGGACCCGGTATATGCGATCATCTGGAGAGAAATGGTGCATTTGTGTTTACCAGAATTATAGGACTCCCGGCCTGTCAACCCCCTGCCAAAGCGCGCCAAGACTAGTGGTCCGGGTGATGTGCGTTGTTGGAGTTCCTCTCCAGACGCAACTTATAGATCTGTTCAATGCAGGACATACTCGAGTTCCGCTCATTGTCTACTTCCTTGCAGAAGCTTAAACTTATGATCAAAGATTTTGGTGAAGCCAATAGCCAGGTCCCCCCACTCATTCAATTGCTCATAGATGAGATTTGGGCTAGTCTGTCCCCTCAAACTAGGTCTGCAACAACTACGACTACGACAACTACCACCAAAACCGCCATCACAACCACAACCATTACGACTACCACGATGTTCTAAATTTCATACGCCAAGTTGAATCTCATTTCCCCTCACTTCAAAGTCAGGAGGTAACGAACAGGGTGTACATACATAATTGCCATATACAGTTACGGTGCATCTCGAGGGAATGACTCAATTGAAATCTCAATCGACAATTAACTATTATTTAGTGAGCGGCAATCTTGATAAGGTTTACCATGGCGTGCATTTCTATCAGTTTTCTCTGCAGTACCTCTCCACCCATGGAAACAGGCCTGAAAAATCCACAGACGACAATAATCTACATGAGGCTTTGATTAAGCAAACACCGCTTCCAGGGCCTATCAATTATCACGGTCTTTGCGATATGGACGATGTTTTGTGAGAATTGCCATCTCTCAATATCTCATGATCACAATTTAGGCGAGGCATATATTAGTGTAAATTCGCCGGATTAACTTGAGATTACGACATTGACTTGCACTCGCATGGATTCTCTGTTCCAATTATCCTAGAAGAAAAGGACCTTTAATCAGAATCATATTTTCAGGTTGAAAGGTTGTATCTGTAGAATTGTAGTTTAAGACCTGTGTAGGGTGTCAGTAAAGGGAAAGATGAACCAAGGTGAGGAACGGGACATCACACCAAAAGTGCAAAAAAATCCGCTTGAACAAAATACTAACTAATTTATAAAATTTCATGTCAAAAATCACTTATGAGTAAAAATTTGAGTGAAATTTAATTATTCAGTCGAACGGTCTTGTTGAGTGAAAATATACATATCAGTACATTGTTTAGATAAACTGAAGAAGGGCCTGAATTATAGTATATCTGAGCTCCTGAAATGGTAAATGATTTGTTATATATTGCAAGTCAAATCATTCCAAGTGAAATATTTCCTTTCAGGTGTATTTTCAGACAATATGAAAAGTTATATGAATAATCATCTTTCAGAATAACTGAAAAGCCTGAAATGAATGTGGTTGAGGCTTTTCAGTTATTCTGAAATGTCATTATTCACACAACTTTTTATATTGTCTGAAAATGCACCTGAAAGGAAATATTTCACTCGGAATGATTTGACTTGCAATATATAACAAATCATTTACCATTTCAGGAGCTCAGATATACCATAATTCAGGCCCTTCTTCAGTTTATCTAAATAATGTACTGATATGTATATTTTCACTCAACAAGACTGTTTGACTGAATAATCCAATTTCTCACTCAAATTTTCACTCATAAGTGATTTTTTACACAAAATTTTATAAATCAGTTAGTATTTCATTCGAGTGGATTTTTTTGCACTTTCGGTGTGCATGCAATGAAGCATTAATATTACTTTCAGTTGATATGCTTGTGGAAATGAAATTAGAATTGAGAAGTCATGCCATCGGAAAAGAAAGATGAAATAAGGACCCAGGGAGAAGAATGGGACTGTCGCATGGATTCTCTACTCCAATTATCCGGGCCAATGAGTAAACAGAAGATGTGGCGGTAGTTCAGGTTCATCTAGAAGGAAGGGTTGTTGATTGGGAATCATAGAAAAGTCTTGTCATTGGAACCTCATATCTACAGAATCGTAGTATAAGGCCTGTGCAGAGTGTCAATAAACATGCAATGAAGCATTAATATTACTTTCAGTTGGTAGGCTTATGGAAGATCAAAATTAGAACTGAGAAAAGTTGTGCCATCAGAAATCGTAGTATGACCAATGCAGAGAAAGATGAAACAAGGAACCTAGGAGAGGAATGGGGCCATCACATGGATTCTCTACTCCAATTATCTGGGCCAATTAGAGATGGGCACGAATAGCGAATATTCATGAGTATTCATGAATATTTAGCCATTCGTTACTCGCGAATAATGAGTCACGAGTGACGAATATATTCGTTACACGAGTACTTACTCGAGTATAAATAGCCACTTTGATGTCACAAATATTCGTGGTACTTTATTCATGAATATTCGCGAATATTCGCCAATATCACGTGCTCGTTAGCACGAGCATGTGAGGTATTCATTACTTAAGCAAAAATTCAATATATAACTTAATTCGGCTATGTTTGAATATGTATATAATGTTATTGACATGTAACTGTAATAAAATCTGTGTGGCTTAGTGGTTATGGGCGCCGACTCTGGATTAAGGTCAGGCCTTCCTGTGATAGCTGACCAGCAGAGTTCAATTCTCAGTACCGCCACAATTTTGTGTCATGTAATAGTACTCGGAAATGTATACAGACTGTATTTATATTATTATTAAACACTAATATAGTACTTCAACATTATTACTTACATGTTCGAGCCTATATTTACTTTATTTGTAATGTTGTTAATTAATCACAAGTATACTCGAGTATTTGTCCTAAAATACTCGTTATTCACGAATATCTATTCGCGAATATATGTCTGTACAAATATTCGAGTATATACTCGAGTATAAATAGTGGATTTGAGGTGACAAATATTCGTACCACGAATAACGAATATACTCGAGTATGTATTCGTGCCCACCTCTACCAATGAGTTAACAGAATGATCTGGAAGGAAGGGTTGTTGATTGGGAATCATGGAATTAGAAAAGTCTTGTCATCAGAAGCATGTATCTGCAGAATCATAGAAGAAGACCCATGCAGAGTGTCAGTAAAGGGAAAGATGAACCAAATATGTGCTTGTGGAAATGCAAAATTAAAATTGAGAGAACTTGTGCCATTGGATATTGTAGTATGATCGGTGCAGAGTGTTAGTTAAGAGAAAGATGAAACAAGGAGCCAAGGTGAGGAATGGGACTGTTGCATGGATTTTCGGTTCCAATTATCCGGGCCAATGAAGTAACAAAGATGTGGTGGTAGTTCAAGCTCATCTAGAAGGAAGGGTCTTTGATTCGGAATTGTGTGGAAGAGGATATGGAAAAAAAAATCCAGTAATAGGACCGTTGCATGGATCCTCTGTTCCAATTATCCAGTATGTGTAACGCCCCTGATCCCTGATCAGTAGGAACTCAGTACTTACCGGCGGCAGTGCGTTCCCGCACCTGCCGGTCATCTTATATTACAATAATTATGTAACAGACCTCAGCTTTAAACCATCACCTCGTGAGTAACCTCTGAATAAATCCAGTAGTACTCATTGGCGTGATAACTAAGGCTCTTGACTCGACAGGAGTTGTTACACTTTTTTGAGTACCTGAGTACTCTTCAGTGGACCCGCGAGATGCCGAGTTGTTATGACGACTCAGGTTACGGCAACGTTGTAAATGTCGCTAATAACCATTATTGGAATTGCTATGGCAATTCCAACATTGTCGTTCCCTCAAAAGAGATTCACTTTGGTGAATCTCATTATAGTGACGGTCGCCATGTCACTAGTGCCAGTGCGTGCACTGGCACAAACAAAATTCAACCCGATTTACATCGGGCAAAAACTATTGAGAAACCCCGATTTTAGCAGAAACCCCGGGTTCCTCCGGCAACCCCTAGAATTGTCGCTTACGGGTTTCTAATGATCTGGCCGCTGGCCGGCCGGTTCGCTCCATTTTCCTGGGGCGCTCCCTGGGCGCCTGGCGCTTCGACACTGAGTCCTGACCTTTCCTCATCATCGCGTTGGCCATAGAACTCACTATTGTAATAAACTCACTTTATTCAATTCATGACCGAATCACCATGTTTATGCTCAGCATTGTGTTCACTTCCGGTCATCCTTTGTTCACTCATGAGCATCTCAAATTCAAACTAGTCACTGCGCGCCAAGTTCCAGCAAGGAGGATAAGGTAAAGGTGAGGATGGGTCTGGTAGAGGCACCATGCAGTGGATTGCAAGCTGAGCGGCATAGTAGAAGATAGCTAGAGTCAAAAGATGGTAGTGGGACAAATATCAGGCTGTAAGCCTGTATTGCAAGGTGATGGGCGACGGGTGAAGGTGTGGCTTGAATCTGGATTCTAAAACGCGGTGCTTACCTCCCTTCATGTTTGACGCATGATTATAACACGTCTTTCATACGTTGAGTACGCGCGCGCGCTGCGCTCCAATTCCCAATGAGTGATCAGTGGTCGGCTCACGCAGTGCCTACGCAAGCTTCCGAATCTTGAATCCCTCCATCTGCAGTCTGAATCTCTACATCTCAATATCTATGGCCCGGAAGAAGATAGGCATCGGGATTAGCTAATCCGGCCTATGGCCGTGGCATTCCTGGGTTTTCCCATAGTCATCGGGGGTTTCTGCTAAAATCGGGGTTTCTCAATAGTTTTTGCCTTTACATCGGGCTAATGGCAATGCTATTTGCATTGCCAAACCAAACAAATCAGTCGTTGAATCACCGATTGGGTCATCCCAATTCAATGACTTCTTTCAAGCATGTGCAAAAGCACAGGCCACGAGCCAAAAGGCTCTCCGTGAAATTCGGAGTTCACGGAGAAATTTCAGCTTGACTCATGTTGGGCTGATAGCAATGTTTGTTACATTGCCAAACTGAGTTGTTTTCACAACTTAGTGTTTAATAAAGCCAAGGACACAGTCCTTGGCACCGTTCAGCTTAACTCTGGTCAAGCTGAATTTAATAATGTTCAATGTGAACATTCTAGCGTGGCTAAGGCCATGCTCACTTTTAATTCTCAGCTCGACCCATATTGAGCTGATGGCAATGTTCATTGAGAGCATGAGAGAGAGAGTACAAGCGGTCTGTGAAATGCAACTTAAGGCTTGCTATGTAGATAGAGCTAAACCAAGTTGTTTTCATGACTCGGTTTTGAACAAGACCAGGGGCACTGTTCAGCTTGACCAGTGTCAAGCTGAACATTATAATGTTCCTCTCGAATGTTCCAGCATGGCTAAAACCATGCTCAGTTTTCAGCTTGACCCACATCAAGTGGATGACAATATTAATAACATTGCTAAACCGAGTTGTTTTCACGACTTGGTGAATTATCCAAATGTTTTGCTTGAACGTTCTAGTGTGGCTTCCACTACACCCGTATCACCATTTGGGTTAAACCAAACCGATATTTTTCTACAGCAATGTGCAGAAGCACAAGCTGCAACCCAATGGGTTCTCTGTGAACTTCAACAGTTCACAGACACATTAGCAAAAGCTAACATGCCAGAATTTAATCCTGGTAGCAGAGATGATCCAGATGAGAACATCAGAGATACTGATGGAGACTGATGGGCTGACATTGCTCAGACAGGCCTAAGGCCTTCCTGTCATCCCCACTTGTCTGATGGTGAGATTTCACTGCCAGATGTCTCTCTGACACTTCCCGTGTCCTCACCTCTACCTCCAATCACTCCTCCTGCTCCTGGTCCTCGCCCAAGCATCAATCCACCCTGCAGAATGATTTGGGAAGTGAGTGTCACTCCATGGAAGGTTATTCCTTCCAATACATCCACATCCTCAGGAGGAGAAATTCCTCCAGGAGATGTTCCATACCGGAACGTCAGAGATATTGATGGCGATTCCCAGCCCAGTTACAGCTGGACAGGCTTCAAGCCTTGCAGTCATCCCCATGCTCCTGAAGGTGACTAATTGCCCTTGGATGACTCACTGATACTTACTGTGTCATTGTCTCCCCTCCCACTCAGTTCCTCCCTCTTGCATTGATCTGCATCCTGAATTAAGTCAAGAGATGAGGTTCACCCCATGGGAGGTCTTGCCTCCTGGATCAACAGGGGTACACAACACTGTAAATTCACATGCTGGTATTCCCAGGCCCTTGGAAAAGGAGTGGATGGACCAAGTTGCTGTCCAGCAACTCCATGAACAAGATCTCTGAGAAGTTGGAGACTCTCAATTCCCTGACCAGGGGATTTTTTAAAATATTGATGGGTACCCCATTGATAGACTCCTGGACAGTGGGAAAGACCCTCCATCCAGAAATAGTGGGGGCCAAACCTGTTGTGAAGTACAGTGGGTTTTGAAAACTCACAGGGCAAGCTTGGAACGTGTACAATGTTCACGAGCAAGCTTTTTCCCTTTTCAAGAGGGGGAGGGCCAGTGTAGAAATACACTAGCTCACTCTACATCTCAAGTATGTGGGATTAAAAATCCCTCAAAACACAACTCACCAGAGGATTGGATACAGTACATCCAGATGTACACCAACCAATGTCCTACTGGCATAAAGCATGATCACAATGATCATATGCTCACCTATAATGTACGGGGATGGTTACTAGTAAGTAGCCATGCACCAGTTATAGCAGCAGGGACTCCCAAGGTGAAGCAGCATTGCTTCACCTTATGAACAGCAGAGTTGTTTGTGACTCCAGGACTTTATGCATCAATTACTGGATGTGATGAGACAAATACTGTCACAAAAACTTCAACATCACCATATACAGGTGACATTGATAATGCTACATTGGATGATGTAGTCTTGTTTTACACCTCTCAAGGCATTACCACCAAAATGGGAAAAGACATAACTGTCTTTGCCCTTAATTGGCTGACTATGTTCCTTACAATGGACCCTAGTCTGGGATACAAGTTACATGCTACATGTGACCATGTTCTTAACTCCCATTTCTAACACTTATGGCATGCTGCTGTATGTTCAAAATCTCAGGATATGTTTACAACACGCTGTTGTGAATATATTCCCAACTTCAACTATTAAGTTGAAGTCTCACATCCATGCTCCAGCTGTGTTGATATGCTATCAAAACAGCCAGGACGCATCTTTCCTTTTTGATTGAACTGTAGGCTCAATCTGGCTGGGGAGGGTGTAACGCCCCCAATCCCTGATTGGTAGGAACTCAGTAATTACCAGCAGCAGTGCGTTCCTGTGCCTGCCGGTCATCTTATATTACAATAATTATGTAACAGACCCAGTGTTCTACCATAAGCCCTTAAATAACAATCTCAAAATCTTTAGGGCTTAAGCCCATTTAAGGCCTTAATTTAAGGCCTTAATTAAGCCTTAGGTTGATAATTGATTTTTTATTATTTTTAAACTGACCATGTCAGGCCAGTGCACAGGAAAGTAATGAAATTTTGTGTTATACAAAATACTTCTACATTATAATTTATAATTTATTCTTCATTATTGCCAATCTTGTTAGCACCTTCAACAGCCCAGTGCAACACCAGTGTCTCCATAAACTCTGCACTTCATCAACTAAGTATCCTTCTGGATTATTGATTGATTATGGGAATATCAAGTAAAAGGTAGAAAAAAGAGACTTTATTGAATATCCCTACATATTTCCCTTTTGGCTTGGGACACAGCCACTTAAGCCTTTGTTAAGGCCTTAAGGGATCCGAGGAAAATCCTGAAGCCTTAACATAAGGCCTTAACTTAAGGCCTATGTACTTAAGGCTTAGGCCTTTGGTAGAACACTGAACAGACCTCAGCTTTAAACCGTCACCTCGCGAGTAACCTCTGAGTACTTGTTGGCGTGATGACTAAGGCTCTTGACTCCACAGGAGTTGTTACAGTGCAGCAGTAGTGCATGTTTGATGTTCATCTAGAAGGAAGGGTCGTTGATTCAGGATCATGTGGAAGAGGCTCATGAATCAATGTGAATCCTGTAGATATGGAAAAAAAACATCCAGTATGATTCTGTTCTGTTGGTGTGTTGTTATGACCTGCACCATTCACTCTTTACTTTATTAACATTATTTACCACAAATTCACTCTTTTACTAGTATTAAACCGCATATAATCACTATTTGCTCAGATAAGATTGTAATACTGATATACTTTATTAGTAAATACATTCCCTCACTATCCTTAGTCTATATTTCACACTTCCACACACACTTACTGTGCATATATGCATAAATTCTCACACTTACTGTCCATTTACAGTGCATATAAGCACAAATTCCCATACACTGCGGGGATGAGAGCATAAACGGACCGAAAATATACTGAAAATATGACGAGGATATAGACTATTTCCGCCACGTATTCAGTGCCTGAATAAGGTGAAGAAATACGAAGGTTATTGTTAAAATCTGCACAATTTTATTTGCGTATGAGCGCCGCCGAAAGGGGAAAGAAATTTAAAAAATTTATCACTTTTCATCCAGCCGTTTATTGAAAGTATTCCTTAATTAACCTGGCTATGGTTAGGGTAATAATAATAACAATTTTCTTCTGTTTTACGCGCCCAGGTTATGTTAATGTTTTTCGGAACAGTCTCAAAATAAGGTCATAAAAGTTACATGAACAAAATTTAAAATTTTCTCTCAATTTCCTTATCATTTCCCTACCCATAAAAATTTGAAGAAATTGTGAGTATTTTTTGAAAAAACTTGGAGAGAATATTTGTAACGATATCGTGGACGTCGAGACGTCGCGGATCCACGATTTCTGGATATCGAGAACGATATTTACACGATATCCACGATGTCACAAATTTCGTTACTATCTATATATTGCAGGCGGAAAGTGACACCGCAAAAAGGATGTTATGATTATCAAAAGAAATCCAGGAGAGATGAATTTGATATTGATATTTTTGCATATAAAGATCCTTATATAACACCTTTTGAGTTAGCCCATTTCAAGTCAATGATGTGCGTGCCCCAGGACATCTCTGTTCTCTAAGGTGGCGCTGACGAGCTTGCACAAGTGAGAATGTTGTCCCGCAACCACGCGGACAGGTGAACCGTTGCGTTTTATCATGAGCGCGAATGTGGCCTATTTCACCGTAATTGTCAATAGGATCAATTGGAAAAGACAGCAACTGTCCAACATTACCTTGCAAAGTTTGTTTGGTTCCCAACTCCGCGAAGCAAATGTGACAAAGAAAACTCTTTGAGCTCTTACTCAACAATGGGCTCAGGGAAGGTGATTGGGGATAAGGCCGATAGGATCCACCTGAACGTTTAGCTGCACGGGATGGAAAGCTCAGAGTCAAAGCAGCGAGGGAACCTGTAGGATGTCCTGAAATTGACGGTATGGCAAGATGGAAGGACTGTGATTGCCTAAAGTAACTAGCATGTATCAGACAACTCGTCACACAGAACACTTTCAAGTACTCACAAGCCTATGGCTTCCCCGTCACGTCATATCATTGCTTGATCGCTCCGTTGAGTCTCTAAATGCGAACCCCCAATTAAATAACCCCGACGGGCCGATTTTGTGCGGTAGTTTACGTCGGGGAGATAACCTTGTTGAGATCGCGAGGTATGTGAATAGGCATCGGAAGATGGAGACCAATGGGTCGAAGTTGTGCGCTAACATGTACGTTAGAACATTTCACTCGAAACAAAATTATAAAACCCACCATGGAACTACTTCTATGGAGTTCCCCTCCGTGCATCGATGGAGGGTTAGGACTGGTGAACCCACTCATGGCTTCCGGAATCACACTCATCGGGCTGATATTCGCCATCATGCTATGCGGCTCCGCCAGCATATCAAATTGTGATATCGCAGTAGAGTTTGATTCAGGTGAGGACTGGCCACGGTAGGTGTGCCCTGGATGGTAATCCGAGTACGAGGCGTACATCGAAGCGCGTTGGGGTACTGGAGGAGGAAAAATCCGAGGTTCTTCAGGGATCGGTCGGGAAGGAGGAGGTAGTCCCATGATTAGAGGCATAGGTGACAGTTCGTGGGGAGGGGAAATTGTGAACCCAAAAAACGGTCTGTCAGCTGGAATCATGCCATCGGGTGGGATGTTTATTGGAGGATGGCGAGGGAACGGCGGAATATTGTGGACGATAACGGGATGTATCTGACCTGTCATAGTGCTTGGCAGAGGAGGGGCAACTGGGGCAGTCTGGATGGGTGCAGAAGGATGTGGCAGAGGTGGAGGTGGAGGATAATCTTGTGGCTGAGGTGACGAGTGACGGGTACTGCTAGAAGGTTCAAATGGCATGAGATGTGGCAAAGGAGGTTCCGATTCTAGCACATCACCCTCATTATAAGAAGTCTCTCCATCTCCATACAAGCTATCCAACTGAGTCACTGTGGGCGGAGTCACAAAGCCATCTGCGGCAATGTCTATGAAACCGACTTCAGCTCGAGCTCGCTGCAATCCTTCCTTGAGTCCCACCCTCCGACCTTCCTCTCGAGCGGCTAGGACAAGCCGTTCTTCACGGAGCTCACTTGTTTGACTATGCCATTCTTCAAAACTGGGCGGTTCGACCTCCGTTCCATTGCTGCCCATGCCGGTTATGTCTATTTAGGCGGAGAAATAAACAGAATGCTGCTCACAAACGGCGCCATTTGAAGAGAAAGTCGCAACAATACCGGTAAAACTCCAGATCTAGAATATCACTCAATAACCTGAAAATAATCGTCATTTAGAAAGCTGAACAATCGAGAGCTAGAACAACTTACCTGTCCATGAGACAAGATGAAGGAAGTGGCGGAAGAGCAAGGCTGTTCAGTGGCACACACATCAATCAATTCCTGAACACACAATGGTTCATACTTTCAATTCATTAGTGCAAGAACATCTTCAGAAAATCAAATGTATTACATCATTACAATTCAACGCTTTGACATGATGGAATTAAGTACTTTGCTCAATATTGAGTGTTAAATATAGGTTAGCCAAAACTCAGACCAAAGGTCCTTAAACCAGAAATCAAAAAGAAAAGTTAGCAATTTGAGTTTCGAGTCGTCCTGGAAAAAGATGATCATCGTTTGGAATGTGAATTCGAAGTAATGATGCACGAAATGCATCGTGGAGTATGGTGTTCAAGGTGCACAAGAAATGAGTGCCGGATATATTGAAAAAACTATGTCGCCGTACATTGATTGAAGTAACCGAACTTGAACTGAACATATATACATATACATTTTACTGCATATATATTGAAGAAATTCCGAATATACATTAAAGTGTATCTAGAGCTACCATACATACATATTGAACTATCATACCTACATATTGAACTAAGTAGTACAGTATGTACCGTAGATACATATTGGAAGTTTTGAGGTGCTTATCGATAGGCGCCCAGTTACCAGTCAGATGCTCGCTTGTCCTCTCACCTGCTCATCTACATCCCGCCAACACCTACGCAACTACGCAACTACGCAACTACACTAAATACTCCAATCCATCACGTCTAAACCAGGTCACTGCTTCAAATGTTTAGTCCTTATCTCTGTTCTGTGCACAAGCATCTTTGAGAAGGTCGGCAGGTCATCTATGATCTGAGATTTGGCGCCTGAAAATCAGTCATGCATGATGTAGAAGTACTTTGGACCATGTGCAGTCCTCCACAGCTACATCCGTATGCTCAGTCTCCCAGTCTCTATGGCACTGGCATCAATGCTCCGACTTTTCGAGTCTTTGACAACAATAGTCTGCCGGTGCCCAAAACTTTTCTCCTACTATTGCCACGTCAATTCCAGGTCCCCATCATGTAAGTATCCTCTAATTCCCGAGACCTATGAGGTATTTGTGCAGGTCACGTTGGGCTGATTCCAGTCAAGCGGTGATCTGGGCGAGAGAATTCTGGGTAGATTAGGAACTATCTACTATATCTTATACTACTCCGGAACCGTAGTACTAAGCCCAAGTCAGAGGAAAATAAGGCAGAGAGAAATTCAGGATGAGAACCAATATCACACTGGTGAAGTCATTCCAGTCAGGATGACTCGAAGAGTCAGAGAACAATAGAAGAATATACAGAAGGTCCAGGGGAAATACATCATACTAAAACAGAGGCTCGAAGTACGACTGGGTGACCCTCTCCACTATCACCCTAAAACGGAACCATTCGGAAGCCAAACAGATGATGAGAACTTGATGATACAACACAACCCCCTTGTTAACTCTTTTGCTCCTGCAAAACAGTTGCATCCAAGTTCGAGGAAGCTGGTAAAATGAAATATAAGTACACGGAAGAGAAAAATGGAAATACCGGAGATATAAGTACAACTTTTGATCGGAAATCGGAATATAATGGATTGCAAATGTTCGTTGATTGATGATGGAATTTATTGAACGTTAGCACATCCTTTCCCTTTTACTCGTTGCAACTTGGCCCTTTCGTGAGCGTCGCGTTGGGCAGAGTCGGAGGGGAGAGAAGAGTCCGAGTTGTAGGGTCGGAGTCGGATACCATTGTAGAGGTTTCGAAGGATGTAGCCATTTCTGGTCATGAGCTGGTAAGTATTCTTATCGGAAAATAATGAACGGTCCATCCTAGCAAGGGTGGATCTTGGACTGACTTTTTTCTTTTGAAGTACCAGGTCTCCAACTCCTAATCCGCATTCCTTGTATCCTGCCTCTTGTTTCTCGGCCTCTACTTCGAGACGCACCAAAGCTTTTGCGTTTGCCTCTTCCCGATACTTTTCAAGATTCTGAATGTGTTTGAGGCGTTTTTCTTGAAGAACCAAGATTTCAGCATCAGAAGGAGGGACTCAAAGAGTGTCGAAGACCGTATCAGAAGGAAGCCGCGGTTCATAGCTGTACATCATACGTCTGGGGGAAGCGCCAGTGCTAGGGTTTTTGTGAGCGCGATGGGCAAGAAGAGCATCAGGTACGTACTCGTCCCATTTGGTCTGGCGACTCAGAGTGCAGAATTGAGCTAATATTTGAACCAGGGTATCATTGAATTTTTGAGACATCCATTCGTTTGAGGATGGTATGGGGAAGTATGTAGGTGTTCAATGGTAAGTCTTCGAAGGAGGTTTTGAAATGAATACAACATGAACTCCTCATCATTATTGGTCAGATCGGCTCGAGGTTTTCCAAAAAGCGAGATGATACGACGAAGAAGGCCAATGATGGCAGCTGAATGTTGGGCGAGACCTTCGGCGAAGGTAAAATCAGTTCCCAAGGATGATAGATGATCTTGACATCAAAGGGGGCAATATCATCATTGAAGCAAGCGAGGCGGCATCCAAGGTGTTTTTGAGTATGGAAATGCTTTAGGGATTCATGGTCTGTACATATGAGAATAGGGGAACCTTTAATATAACCACACCACTTCTTCAAAGTGTGAACAATGGCCAACAATTCGCATTCCTGGGCTGAATATTGTTGTTCGGTAGGTGTCATTTTACATGATTCATAAGCAATTGGATGTAGGTCATTTTCTTTAAAATCGAAACACTCACATGAATCGCTAACATCCTTCCCTTCCTTTAGATCTTTGAACGGCATGCCTGACTGCTGAAGAACGACATCCAAACAAGTACCAGATGCATCAGTCAATTACAAACACTATCCAAGGTATAGGATGAATAAGTACCTTGGTATTGCACAGGGCGTTCTTGAGCGTATGAAAAGCGCGTTCACATTTGGGCGACCAGTTGATCCCAGAACCCTTCTTTGGAGCACCGGCAAGAAGGTTAGTAAGGGGAAGCGCAATTTTGGCAAAATCGCATACAAAACGACGATAGGTCCTCGGCAAGGTTCAGAAAACCACAAAGATGAGTAATTGTTGTAGGTATAGGCCATTGCAGAACAGCCTTTACCTTTTCTGGATTAACCTGAATACCTTTTCCAGAGACGAAGTGACCAAGATGAAGAAGTTTGTCCTGCGCCCAAGTACATTTACCCAAGTTCAGAACAAGATTCTCTTTAGCCAAAGCGGTAAGTACCTTTTTGACATGAGACTCATGTTCGTCGATTGACCTTGAGTAGATGACAATATCGTCAAGGTATACTATTACGAAGTCATCAATGTAGTCACGTAAAATGTCGTTCATCATGGTTTGGAAAGTAGTGGGTGCACTGCTAAGTCCAAATGGCATGACACGAAATTGAAAATGACCATACCTGCAGGTAAAAGCAGTCTTTGCGTTCGCATCATCATCCAAACGGACCGGCCAATAACCAGACTTGAGATCGAGAGTCGTAAAAATGACAGCATCGTGAAGATTTATGTAGCATTCATCTATACGAGGCAAGGGGTAAGCATTTTTCCTCGTTAGATTATTGAGAGCTCGCAGATCAACACACAGTCACAATTCCATCTTCTTTTCTTGTACAATGCTAGGACCTTTCACCCTCGTTATTCCAGTACCAACCTGACTCCTGTCACTTCAAGTTGTAACATGTTTCCTTTAGATGCTTCTCATTTGCTTATACACCCCAAACGCTCCTTTATTTCATGTTAATACCTTTATCAAGCTGATGACATAATTCTATTCCTATAATAGCCATTATACTTGATCCCTTCATTTATCGTACTCTCATTTTAATCAAATACTAATTTGTTTGCTTTAGTGTACTATGTGCTTGATGAGAAGTCTTGAGAGTAACACATGTAACGAGATTCTTCAATGTATATCTACGGTAAACTTACCTTTCTCTATCTATGGTGAACTATTTGTATTTGCGGTCAATATTGAGTCTATCTGCAGTAGATATTTGTTTTACATCCGGCAACTTTTTCAATGAATGTCCAGTGATTTTTGAGTTTATCTGCGGTAGATATTTGTTTTATATCCGGCAACTTTTTCAATGAATGTCCGGTGATTTTTGATTATTTACGGCGATTATTTTTTGTGCACAGTGAACAGCATAGGATACAGTGTACCATTCCCGTTAGAAGATCAATGATAACCGTTATCATGTCATATGTTCCATTTCGGTCCTTCGACTCAGGCAGGGGACCAACAAAGTCCATTGTAATAGATTCCCAGGGATAGCTTGGGACCGGTAAGGGATTCAGTAATCCATATGGATGAGCATTGTTCGGTTTTGTACGCTTGCATGTGGGACAGGATTTACAGTATGAATCCACATCTGATATTAGGTCTTTGCACCAAACATGGTCTCGAAGGTAATCCATTGTTTTCTTTGGCCCGAGATGGGCTAGAAGCGAGTGAGCTTCATCAATAATGCATTCTCTAATGTTTCGGCCATTTATGGTGAGTTTCGGGATGCATAGGACTTTCCTGTCCCGTAATTTCAGATACACAAGACCGTCAGATACTTCAAAGTTTTGGAAGTCCTTAGGTTTGTCAATAATTTTCTTGAATATTGAATCGTTCTTGTACTGATTCTTTAGGATAACTTCTAAATCCAGTTTGGATCGACTTGCCGTCAATGCTGCAAGTAGGGATGTGTTCGTCGATTCTCGTGGAACATCATCCGTTTCTACTGGTTCAGGGTCAGGTCCTGAATTCTGGGATTCGCTTGGTGTTTCCAAATGTTCAAGTTCCTGTTCCTTTTCAGGGTTGGTAGGGGGAGTTTCAGGCAAAGTGGGATCTAGATGGGTACTCCCGCCCTCCTTTTGTTCTTCACGGGGATCGTGCAAGATGAAACGTTTATTTTTCATCCGGCGAGCAAATTCCCAGCTAGTTTCAACCCTTTTTCCAGCATTACGAGTACTCATTGCGAATAATTCAGGTATCAATGATGCAGCCTCAAGATCAACAAGCACGGGCATTGTCACATTGTGCACTAAAAGTGCGTCGTTATCAACAACATCATGGTATGTGTACTCACTGCGAGCACGCACAGTTCCTCGCTGATCATTTGAGTAGATTCGTGATAAGGCATCAGCGAGGATGTTATCTTCACCAGGTACATATTCAACTTCAAAGTTGAACTCGGCAATTTTTTCAAGCCATCGAGCTTGTCTGCCGGACAAGTCTTTCTGCTTCAGTAGGTGTATAAGACCTTTATGGTCTGTAATCCATTTAAATTGCACACCTTGTAATATGTCGCGATGGCATAGCATTGTTTCGACACCAGCCAACATTTCAATTTCATGAACAGGGTAATTTTGCTGAGCTGAATTCAGCTTGGCAGAATAGAATGCTGCTGCTTTGGCAGTTTTCCGAATTATCACCCTGACATATAGCGCCACCAATCCCAGTTGCGCACCCATCAGTAATCATCCATACAGGGGGCGCGTCCTCAGCATAATTCAGAGGTACACGATGGTGGTCTTTGGCACCACCCTGCAAGATGTTTGACATCCTTGAAGGCTCGTTGTTCAACGTAAGTCCATCGGAAAGGCACAGTATCTCCGGTGATTGAACTGAGATGGCCCATCGGTACCGGTACCAGGCCAATGTCATCGGCAAGATATCCGACAGAGCCCAAAAAGCCTCGGAGGAGATCACGATTGGTCGGGGTTGGCCATTTCAGAATGGCATCGATTTTATGTGGGTCCATCTGGATACCCTTGTCATCAATTATGCAGCCTAATACCTTTAGTTCTTTAGGCAAGAAATTGAGTTTTTCTTCACTCAGGTAAAGCTTTTCTCGTTTCAAAATGTCAATTATTATTTGAACATGTTTTACATGATCTTCTAGTGTTTCTGAATAGATAACAATATCATGAAGATATACATCCATGAAACGACCAATGTATTCTGAGAAAATATAGTTCATGAGTCCCTGGTAAGTTGCCGGGCCATTACAATCCCCTTGTTGTATAACAAGACTCACCATGTTACCATCCGGCGTAGTTACAGCTGTGCGTGGTACATGTTCTGGGACAATTCGGATCTGTTCATAGGCATCATTGCCGTCAATAATTGAACGATATTTTGCACGGGCAACTCGCCTTTTGATCCCTTCAATATCCAGCATAGGAGAGGAAAGTTTGCAAGTGTTAGCATTTCGTGCATGCAAGTCGACAATGACGCGCATTTTAGTACTGCCAGGTTTCGGGATTAGTAACATGGGTACCGTATTACCAGAACTGGTCATTTTCCACCTACCCGAACCTGTTAAGCCCGTGCAGCCCAGATCGAAGCGGCGGGAAATCGATCGCAAATCGATCGTGGGAATCGACCGATGTTGATCGATCAATGACCTGTGTTGGACCTTTGAAGTAACGGGACTTGGCGAAGCTATTAGCAACACCCTTAACACACTGTAATGTGTCCCAGAAGAAAGGAGTGGAAGAAGGGCGGAGCGGAGCGAACGCACAGCCGCAAGTCGATCGCAAATTGATCGCAATGTCGACCGATTGATCGGCGGAGATGTCGGAAATAAGAATAGAGAAGATCAGCTAGGCTAAGTTGATTTTCGAACTAAAGTTACAATACATGGTATACTACTTAAATACTAGTCAGTTCGGATAAACGGATAAATGTAAAGAACAATAAGTAATATATATCCGGGAGTGTATTCAGTAAGTATAACAATAAAGTAATTCAGTAAGAAAGACAAAAGAATATAAGAGGAATAAAACAATAAGTATCGGAAAGTGTGTCTAAACATGATAGGGATGTTTCCAAAGGTAAAGGGCAGCTATCAGATCGATATGTCAATCGATCAATGGCGATTGATCGGAAATCGGCGGCAAGTGTCGATGATCGGCAGCGAGTGTTGGACGTCGGCAACGAGCAGTGATGATTGTAGGGATATAACAGTAGTTACATCGAAAGGTTGATTGATCAATGGCAAATGATCGGAAATCGGCGGTAAGTGTCGGAAATGATCAGTGATGATAGCATGGATATAACAGTAGTACAAAGTCCGAAGAAACGAATTGACACGAACAAGCGCCCGATGGCACCTAGCTTCATATATTTCTCTTCCGCTACTGTCATCTCGCCATGCACATTGCAGACGCAGTTGGCCTATACCAACGCTGGGCATGAAACCCGACATTATTCCCAAATCTCAAATTTGTCTCATTTCGACCTCTCCTTACGGTCGCACACACGTCTGGAAAAGACGACCACCAACACTTCCTAATCCTGTCGTTCCAAAATTTCCTCAGCATGTTATCCGAGCTGATGGAACCTCCTTCACCCATTGGACAACTTCCCCTCGGTCTCACATACGCTTGACCCGTGACACGACCAATAATCCGATATGGAATACTTCGCTTTGGGCAGATGAACAAGCCTTGGAGGATGAGGCTAGTACAACAGGGAGAGTGGGAAGATTCAATAAGCGGTTCCAGGGTATTGGAGGTGCTGGAGGTAATGTTGATTGGATGGCTGGTACTGGAGAGGGCAGTGGAATCGAGCTTGAAGGAGAACTGGTGGATCCTTCTCAGTATATGAAGAAGGATAAGTAATGGATTGTTGGTGAGTATTCTATTCGTTTACTTGCTTTTGCGGCTCATTTTGGAAAGAAGGTCTAACATTTTGTTGCTCTAGTCCTCACGTATTTACAAGCGTTTTATTAATTAATTGCAAGTACTTCCGATTTGCACATATTGATTCCTCATTTGAAAATCTATGAAATTTGAAGAGCTTCCAATCCAACAGTTGAAACTTTCCTTCTCAACAAACAAGTTTCCAATTGCTGATTCCATACGCGCTTCCTTGCAAGTCTGACTTGATTTTTGGGCAAACTTGAATAAATGATTTCGTCACGATGGGTAAGAGAAGCAAAAGGACTTCAGGTACACTCTGTACTCTGTAGATTCCAGACATAGGCCTTGAGAATAGGCAACTAAATCGGACCCTATGAGTCAAGGAAACCAAGATGTACAACCAAGTCAGGTAGCTCAAATATCTCCATAAACTCCTGCTCTTCAAAGCCGGGAAACCGTAAGACTACTTTCTGTAATTGGACGAGTCCATCCACCCCATCAATGTCATCATGCAAAGACTGCAAAGAAAATCATCGGTGTCAATTCTGAAGGGACTTTTTCATTATCACTCAGAGCAGCCCATCCATATCAAATGCGCAAACCTCCATCCGAAGTGACCTGAGGGCGGGGAAAAGGGACAATAATGCCGTCAAGATCTGGGTCATGTTTTCGTCGGTTTGACGAAGTGTCCAGAATCCAACGAGTATTAGAGATGATAGTATAGAGGATGAGCGATGCTAGAAGCTGGTCACATCTGCAGAAAAGGCCTCCAAATCTTGGAGGTTGTGACGAAGAGTCAGCTCTTCAAGGTGAGGTGTGGTGAGGCAGTGTAAGAGGTTCACATCGTTGCGGCTGATCCTATGAGCAGAGATATTGAGTGACCTCAACAAAGGTAAAGATATCGAAAGGTGTTTATTGAATAAAACGAGGTCCGGTTTGAAGTCTAACCCCAAATCCACTCTGAGGTGGACGAGGTCATTACATCGGCGTAGGATGTCCACATAGGCATCTGGGTCAAAATATGATGGACGGATAATAATGCTAGTAATCTTCAACGAGGTAAGTTGTTCCGCAGGTACCGCAAATTTTTTCAAAATGGGATTAGTGTCTCCCTCAATGAGTTCAACGCAGTGTAACTTGGGTACTCCCAAGAATGTCTCGATTTGCTGAGGGACCTGAAGATAGGCTGATTTCTCATCCAGAGCATTAAAGTCGTTATTGAAGCAAAAGATTTCGAGATGTACCTCTTCCAATTGGGGAAGAGATGAGCAAGGTAGACCGAAAAGAGGAACAAGGAATGATATATGCCCTGTAAGTTGAGCAATCGGAGTTTGTGACCGAAATCCAAAATAGTCTCCATGGATTGTTTGGCCGGAGAAATGGAGCGACTGTCGAAGTTGAGATACAGGTCCAAGGGCAGACCTTGACTCCGATTAATCCACTCTTTAACCCACCCAGACTCGGGTATGACTGGCTTGCGATCCTTCAAGGACAGGCAGAATTTGGACCAGAGTCGAGGAGTAAGATGAGCGGCCCTTCTCCAAGCCACGCACACAGTGCAGAGGATGGACGTGTATTGAACAATACTATGCTCGTACATTGACTTTCCCTCTTCAGGAAGACATGCAAGTTCAAAGATTTCGAAAACAATTTCCAGCGGGACTCATTGAATTGGTGAAAGAACATTTTTGAGTGAAGCAATCTCGACAAATTTTGCGTCTTTCTGACGCGTCGACTCGGAAACCTGACTTTTGAGGTTCTCTACCTGGCCCTCCACATCGGATATTCGAGCTCGAAGGAAGGAAATATCGGTTGGTTCAAGCCATATTGGCCCCTCGATACGGCATTGAGAAAGATACTGCGCCAGTGCCGCCATTCCGAGATCACTGAAGAAAGTTCAAATTGTAGGCGCGCGTTACGGTTGGCGCTTACCACAAAATCTAATTAATCACCCGGGTACTCATTGGACTCATTGGACCCAATTAGTCTACTACGCTGAGGACTGGTACGCTCTATATTCGAAAGCCCTCCTTTAGCATTTCCTATATACTAGATCGCAGGATGACATTTTCCCTTCTAGACAATGAAGATGCAACAAGAAATGATACTCTCAAAGCAGGACAGCAGTCATGAATCCCACGTAGATGTGACTCACCGGAACTATGCTCGAGGCTACGTTTTAGTCCGTGTTCAAGCGGAAGGATATTAAAGATCTTCTCTATCTATGCAACAGAGATAAGGACAACGATTACGAGCTAGCGCCTTATACGTCCGGCAGCAGCAGAAGTGATAAATATTGAAACCTCCCAAATCGAAACTTGATTGCAATACTCACTTATCCGAATGAAATCCTCCGCTATGTCTGTGAATTTGCTAGCGATTGGAGCCTGTTTCAAGAATTTCGATTGTCTAGTGATGCACTGAGATGGCTATTTGCGATGTTCTGAACAGTATTAGCGACTCTGCTTCCCCGAATCAACCTTCTCCCTCTTTGCCATCACCCTGGAGCAGGCGACTCCGGTCTCAATGGTATCCTCTCCGTCTTCTTCCACTCCTTCATGTGGGCCTTCTTGATTGAGTATTGTAAGAGACCAATATGTTGTTGAGATGACAATGAGGTTGGAAGAGGAACCTGTCGATGAAGGTTTGGGGTTTTGCCTCTGCTACAATTCAGGAGAGTGAGCTGGGCTGACAAGTTTTGCTCCTCAAGTTCACTTAGAACCGAAAATCATCGAAAATCATTTGAAATCTAAGCTACATCAACTCCTAGTGTTCAAAGAACTATTAATTAGAAGCAAAATCAGCATCGGCAAAACCGTAAGATACGTAGTATGTTCAAGGAGTAGAGCTGCCACCTATTTTCCTTAGGTCCTGATTGTGTAGACCTCGTTGGCTCCCACAGTGCTGCAGCCCGAGTCGCGCAAAGGGTTTGCAGCGTCGGGCCCAATGTCCATGCAAGCATCCGAAACATCGTACGGCCCAATAACACACCCATCAGCCAGAAGATTCCCTGGAGAAGCATCCGTCCCACAAAAAACGCAAGAGATAGTAAACACTTGGTTACTGTAACAAAGAAATAGAGTCAGCGCTCGGCACGAATCCAACGTAGGAAAAATATATGCAACTCATGGCTGGAAAATTTTGTTGTTCAAAGTACTGAGAATCACTTCGCCGCAAGTGACCATGGCCGTCATACCAGGGGTGTCTACATCTCTGTAAAGCGTATCAGCAACTACGTCTGCGACAACAAGTTACAAGAAGATCAAACTGACTCGTTGAAATAGCTTATAAAGAACTCTCCAGTCTGCGGGATCTTCCATCCGGGAAACTCAAGGGAACCAGCAAATGTCTCTCCAATGATATTGACCATATTGGGAGTGGCCCATTCGAGACCAGTACGCTCAGAATAGAGACAGGGTTTCCCATTAAAGCTTCTGCTGGAATTTCTCAAATCTACTGAACTGCACCTCTTTCGAAGTGCCAGAACATATCACTTCATTGTAACTGAATTGCTTAGTCTGGGATATGATGCACTCAATAGGGGGGAGCTCGGTTCATTCATCAAGAAAACAATGGCGCGTGCACAATTTATTGAAGCGGTAGAGGAAGAGAAACAGAAACAGCATTCGAACGATACAGATATTGTAATGGCAGAGCCATCCGAAACTCCAACTCCAACAGCAGCAACAGTGTTATTCGAGGATTCGGAAGGTAGCAGCGAGGAAGATTCAGAAGATAGCGGTGAAGAGGCATTACGATTCACGGAGAATACCTCGTCTCTCGGTCTTTTTTTCGCGGCCTTTAGCCGTCTTAAAGATTCGGAAATATGTGCATTGTTTTCTAACTACGAGTACTCGACATAAGTTGGACTTACCAGGACATCGCGGATCCAATACAGTATTCGCGCTACGGCTCTTCAATGCGGTCAGTGCCCTATGTACGTTAAATGCACTCGTATAAGCGTCCTCAAGAAACTCCGCGTTACGAAAATCATGCATATCGGCGAACAGCAATACGCGCTTCTCCGCTGGTACAAACAGCATGAAGAGGAAGAGCTCCTTAAACCTCTTGAAGAAATTGAAAGCTAGCGTTAGTGTCTCTCAAAAAACAGAATCGATACCCGCATATCCTAAATGTGTTCCATATCATTATCCTCCTTCGACGCCGGTAAGACAAGGGGGCGATTGCACGATTTATTTATTTTTGCTGATAACCGTTTGCAGACGGAATCTAAGTGCGACTCTCAAACAAGCAGCCGAGCCTCGTTAGGAATCCGAGGCAGCAGAAGCACATTATCTCCTGCAGCTAACGAACACGTCGTCTTGAACCAACAGGAACATGTAAGTGCTATGTTATTCCTCGCGAGCTATCCAGATATACTGAGTCCTTATGTCAATGACTTCCACTACTACTACTACTACTACTACTACTACTACTACTACTACTATCAGAACCAGGGACCTAGGCCAAATCCTCAAGTACGTGCTCTTGCATCTTGGGGTGGGATGATCTGAAAGGGAAAGGAATTTGGGGATGTCGGGTTTACAGGGATAATAACTGTTGCATGCTGTCTCGAGAACATTAAATGCAGCCTATTGATACAAATTCTAAGAGAATCGAAAGGTTTTGTTCTCGAAGTAAAGAGTGAATAAAGAGAACAAGATAATTTAACTGTACCTCACAACACCGTCATATAGTGGGTCGGCCTGTCTTTCTGTCAAACACCTATAGGTGAAAGTTAGACACTGAGATAGAAGAGTAAATATGCGTATACCTTTGGATAAGGAAGTACATGCATAACGGTCTGACCTTCAATGAGAAGGTCAGTTTTGACAAAGTGGCAGACGACGTGTGATAGAGGCACGATTTCCGTGGCAAGAGGCTCCGGTTTACACAACCACCCCATCTGTAGTTCTCGATATAGATCGCTGCTTGCATCTATGGGCTCCAGAACAGAAAGTTCCACAAATGTTTCCATCGCCGTCAAGGTCATTTTTGGATGGGGGTATACATAGGAAAAGATGCACAAAATCTGCCCTGCCTTGAAGGGAGCCCTCCCACTGATTCGGCGCTCTTCCTTAACTACAACATAGCTGTTTTCGAGTTTGATTCTAGCGGGGGAGAAAATGACTCGGCCGAGAGCGATTCCCTCCATCTCTGTCACTCCTGAAGTAACTTTTCCAGTCCAGTGGGATGATGGCACACTGTGTATGCGAGATAGCCACTTTGATATTTGGTGCAGCTCGGCAAGGGTGACAACGGAATGTTTGGACTTGAATACAGTGGATGACCAGGCAGTAAGATCTGTCTCTGCAAACATACCACAGATGATCTTCTCCGTCAATAACTTTCAGTTTCTCCAAGGCCTCCGGGATGATATCGTGGATTTTGTCATGACCATCAAGTAATGCTTCAAGATTAGCTTGAAGGCAATATGTCTTCAACATTGTCGTCTCCATCTCACCTGCTGGTTGTAAGTATTTCATTCATGCGTATTTCTATCAAGAGTTGAACTTACCCGCATGCCGATTTTTCTTAATCATCTGAAGCACATGATTTGTTCGTTCAAAGACAGGAGTGCTCCGAGAATGTCCAGGACCCATGCTTTCCAGAAATTCGGACATATGCATACTGTAGTGGTGATTTGGTGTGAAGCCTACATCGGGAAAAAGTTCTTGTACGCCCCTGAGGTATTTGAGAATCCAGAAGTCATATTCTTCCCTGAGTTCGGGGGTGGTTACTCGAAGCAAAAGGATGTGGGTGGCCTTCACTAGATCCACGAAATTCAAAAGCATCCTGCGTCTTCGTTCCCTGCTTCCCCATAACCCCAAATGCGAATCAATGTGACCACTAAATGAATGGTGCCGACTATTTTCCATTCGTTGCCACCCAGTTTTCCTGTTCGAGCGAGACCCCAATGTACCGGTGCAGGACTTATCCAGCTGGGGTGAATAGTGCGCATCATGTCTGCCCAGGCCTCTTCTAGCACATCCCTTCCTATTACCTTGCGCGAAGATAAGTCCACAGATAAATTGCTGGGACGATGTTCATCGCGCTGGAATAGCATGTAGTGTCAGAACAGTGGTTTTGTTTCTAATGAAGACATTTACCCAAAGCTGGAGCCACTGCACCATATTTAACTTATGAGAGTCCGCAGGGATTAAAAGGTCGGAGCATAGTTGTACTAGGAACTTCGAAGGGATTCGTTCAAGAGATCTCGAGCTCATCCCATCTTTCAGAAATTTCTCTCTGAATGTCGCATATTTGACTGCATCGATAGCTGCAGATGCTCCCCCTTGCTCTTCACGCTAAACTAAGTGTGAATAATTGGATTATCATAGAACGGATCACATTACACCTCACCCATTTGTTTAGCCGCTGGAGAAGGTCCTTTTTGTTGTCCCTCGAATTGACACTGATAGAGAGATCGAAACAGAGAGCCTTAAGACGGGGGAGTCTCTCCCTTTGTGGTACGTCCTTAAGAAGCTGTGCTCTCCGTAAGAGTTCATCGTATGGCTGTTCCTTCTCTTTGTTCAGACTTGAACGGTCATCTATATCCATGGTGCCTTCAGCAGGACGTAGCGAGTGCTCAGAGGTCGTGCTCGATGCGCGTGACGAACTCGAACGTGTCTCCGATATGTTAGACTCGGCATCCGAAGCATCCGAAGTATCCATACTATACAAATCTCCTGTTTCTTCATTTTCGGCTGCACCTCCTTGATTTGCATGCTAAAAAGTATAAATGGGTGTCCATCTGTAAAAAAAAATTGGCTGAACTCACCCAGAGATCAATGTGAGCCAAAAGATGCTTAATTTGATCTGTAGGATGAGTCGGGATAGATAAATCATAGCACAGAGCCTGCAAGCGATCTTTCCTTTGTCGTTTTAAGGATGGTGGAAGCCCCGTTGTGTGGTCCTTTACCTGTCTTAGCAGCTCTGTGTATGAGATCAAGTCCTTTGGATGATCCAACGATGAACGATCTACTTCCGATGGGCCCATTTGCGGATCCTGACAGTTAAATTAGGAGATACAAAGACAAACCGTAAAAAGAAACAGCATACTCTATCTTCTTGCCTCGACTGCATAAATTCCAGCGGAGGTATTACTGGAATATCTTCTGAGGATATGGAAGTTCGCTATAGAGTGATCGACCTCAATAAATAGGAAACCAGCTTTTGATCCACTTACCCATTTCAAAAGCGCTTCAACATGCTTTGCCTTTGTACCTGCTGTGCCGAGCTGCAGGTAGAAACATAGATACCAGAGTAGAGGTTTCTGCTGTGATAGCAAGAATCTTTCCAGGTCTGAATCATTATCCACATTGCGGATCATGTTCCACACCTGGCGTAACAGAGAATTCGGTGGCTTCTGATAATCTTTCCGTGCTTTTGTCTGACCAAGCCCTCCCTCCGTGTCCTCATCTATGCCCCAGATATCGCGAATGTGGGTTTCAATAAGACCCAAAAGGCACATGTGCAAGTCGTCAATGACAGTGAATGCAATAGGGTCAAAGCCTGGTAGACGTAGGAGCTCAGACCAACGTACTCCATATTTCTTGTAAATATCATTACGTATCTTTTGAGTAGCCGCATCCCGCCATTCAGTCGCACGTATTCTATGCTGCTCGGGATCGCGCCTAGGCCAAGAAGTTCTGTCGAGGTTACTGATATCGCTTTTGGGAAGCAAACAGCGTGTGCAAAACAATGTGTGTGTAGGTGAAGGAAATCCTACGAGTTGGTGTGCACCCAGTGAATCACAGACAATAGGGACTACGACCAGCGATACATTACGCCCGAATGGATATTTGGCAGTCTGGAGGTAGTGTAGGCCTTCCTCTAGTGGCAAAAGAAGATTCACCACCCGATTCAGGATGTTGTTGATTAGATGCTGTTTGGGTTCACCAGGAAGTACCGCTAGTAGCAGCATGTTCTTCTTCTGGAACCTCATGCGCTCAGGAAGGACGAGTAAGTACATGTATAGAGCTGTAGATTGGACAACGGCATGGGCCGTTTTCGACTGGAATGGATTGAATGCATCACAACCTAGACTGGCTACGACACGTAAGGGGGAAATACCAGTGCCTGATCTGCCGAACTGAGCAAATGTCTTGGAATCCGTGAAATCCTCCTCCCTGTCTGGAATTAGGCGACGCTTCTGGTATTCAACCATAGCGTCCTCGATCTCTGGTCTTGCAAGTAATCTGCCTAACCATTCTTTTGGATCCTGTAGCACTTGTGTGCGCTCTGGAACAACGAATGCTCCTCCCTTGACACATCGCACTTTCCAAAGATCAGCCCCACATTCTGGTCCGTCAGGTTGAAATTTCGACGAACATCGTTCCATACCGTGGCCACTCGCGTGCAATTGCTGGTTACGAGTAAAGGTATCTTTGTCGATGTTGTACAGCGAAAAGCATTTTGGACAGGAGATAAAGGTCAAACAGTGCGGTTGGAGATCATAATAATTGACGATGGTGTGAATGTCCTCCGGTACCTGTTCTGCAGAAGGGCCGACGACTGTAGTGCGAATAATGGATCGTAACAATGCCAATGAAACCCGCATATCCCGAACACTATGCTGAAACCGAACAAACATTATCAAAGCAGCGAGCATCGTGGATGCTACTTGGCGGTTCGTAAGAACCAATGATCGAAAATATTTCCCTGGATAGGTCTATCTTTTAGTCGACTGGTTTCAGCGAATATGATAGGAAAACATACTATTATCCACAACATTGCGATTACTCTGAAGAGATAACTGATCCTTGTAGAGTTTGCCTTTGACAGAACGAATAGTCTCGAGTCCCGTTAACGCAGCTTCTTTCACTTGGGTCCGTTCAGCGTTTCTGTCACCCATCTGAGATATGATCTCAATCAATCTAGCTTCAGTGTTGAGGAACCGCTGGTTACAAGGTTCGCGAAGATCTAGGGCCAACCTGCCGGAGCTGAAAGTGGAAGAGTCACCAACAGCGAGGGATGGGGACATGGAGGGAGGAACAAGAAATTTCAGCGAGAGAGTGAGCTGGATTGACAATACTCGGTTGTCAATCTCAGCTAGAAGCTCCTCCATCAAATTCTCTATCACAGGATCTTCAGAGTCTATATCCATAGACTCCATAGCAGTATCGCCAGCTAGAGGTTGATTTAAAGATTGAGACGTTTCATTGGGTTCAGTAGAGGTGGATGTAAAAATGGAGGTAGATGTAAAGGAGGGTTTGACAGGGACTGCAAGACCAGCTGAAGAAAGGGCTATAAGAGGCCGTCGATCTGAATTGAGTAAGTAAATGCAAAGGAGGGGTCGAGAGTACCTGCAAAGTTACCAGTATCATTGGGAACATTTTTGATGTGAGCGTCCTTCTTTTTTTGACTGTTCTGGTGCGTAAAAAAAGATGAACGAGGGAGCAGTCGACCTGAAGGTCGTAATTTCTGTCCATCAGATTGCAGATCAGCACATAAGTCACATTTGCAAAGTTTTAGATTCGACAAAGACTTGAACGAAGGCTGAAGAGACAAGTTTTAGTGTGATATCAGTCAGATATGGGCTTGAGACCTACGAATGGATTCGAATGCATATGCAGATGAAGCAGGGTCCAGGTCCAAGAAGTACAATAGAAGTACAATAAGCGTTCGCCTATCGAAGTTACCAGAACGGATTCTTTTACAACCCAGTGAAAACATTACGTAAATCGACAATGTTAAACGCAGTCAATACGAGTCATAGGCTTGTCGGCGTATAGAGCGTTGCGTATGTTGAAGAATTCAGATCACTTTCGAGTTTTGAGGTGAATGATTTAACGGGCTCGGGGTTACTTTGGACAACATTTAATTCAACATCTACAATGCGAGTGTAGGCAACTGAGAAGAAGTATGGTAAATATCGGACGTGTACAACACTCTTCGGCATCACACTCTTCGGCATCGTAAGTCTTTGTACATCAGAGCCTTCCAAGGAGTATTATGGATACAATGTTTCCAACGCTCAAGACTCCGAGGAACATGGTCAATTGGATAAACATGTTCGGGAATTGTATCTGCAAGATGAAACCACCAGTTAGTAGATCTAAACTCGCCTAAATCACTAAATGGCGTACCTCCATTCCTCCTTCCATTTCTCCCATTCGAACGTGGAAAATATCCATGTAAGCAAGCATGAATATAGTTGCTGCGACTAGCAGAGAAAGCCGTGGCTGAGAAGTTACGACTACGTTCATTACGATGCCAATCACAACGGGCCAGGTCAAGATCCCAGTCCAAAAGATTCCCTGTGTGATTTGACGAGGGATACGAAGGAATCGCTGCTAGTATGATATATCAATACAATACACAGGACACATATGAAGACGATCTCTTACATTATGGGGAAAGGGGTCGACCTAATTCGCATTATCTCTCAATGTAAATGATTGTAGCCCGCCGCTGAGAAGATCACTTACGTTGAGCCTTCCTCCTCCTTGGTGTTGGTCAACCTGCAATTTATTGAATAAGACTGCAAAATGGCAGGAGGTCACATACATTAATGGGGACTTGGCGATGATTTGCTTGATTTCCGACAGTTGCTTGAGTATGTGGATGTGGATTTCCGAGAATAGGCTGAGGACGTAAATTTCCAGGGGTAGGCTGAAGATGCGGATTTCCAAGAGTAGGCTGAAAACATGGATTTCCGAGAGCAGGGTGTGAGTTTAAATCGTTCAAGGTTGGCTCATACAAGCATGAATTAGTGGCTGCTTACATTGTTAGGACCCCTATCCTGTAATGCACCGGAACTCGGGGAATTTCCAGGGTCTTGATCAACGTCCATACTAGATGTCTAGAAGATTAAGTAGATACGAAAAGCTATAACAAAATTTACTTACTTGGTTGTTTTCGCTTCCGTACTCACTCATGGTCGTCAACTTGGAGGTTGGACCTTATAACGCAAATTTTACGGCCTCATGTAGTTCATGAAGACCAGGAAACCATGCTGGTTATTAGTGTCATGGGAATATCTCCAGTGGATTATTTAATATGTCATTTTCCCGTATGGGTATCTGAAGTTTTAAGCCGGAACTTCAAAAAAATACTTACAATCTGGTAGGATCTTGACATTTTCGTCACGAATCATTGATGATCGAGATCAGCCGGAACCTGGTTAGTATTTTTCTGATTTCAGATACAACGAATTTATACGAACAATAATCGTACGTGATCAACATGTACACCGTGTTGTTCACGGTAGCCCGCGGATCTTTTTTTTGCATCTTGCCTTTTTTTAACGCTTTCTCTTGTTTTGTAGTTTCTTTTGTTGGTCGGTTGGCTTGGGCCGCTATTTTAATCGATCGCGCGAGACTTGCACAGTGATGTCCTTCAAATGAACTAAACCCAGACCATTGGGTGTCTGAGTGTAACAGTCTATGGACCGCCGATCAACGACTGTTTTACAACCCGGCAAGTCCAGTGAACGTTTTATGAATAAGAAGAATGGGACAATGAATCACAAGTACGGATTCGAGCCGACACAGAATATTCTCCCGATTTCTCTCCTGCTCCGATCCATCCTTATCGTCAAACCTCGTCTCGCTATGGACTGCAATGGTGGTCCAGAGCCATCTGACTCTTCTGTGAAGAACTCGAGGGCCAAAACATGCGAGTTCCGTCACATAGTCGACTCTTTGCTCAACGAATGGGAGAGGATATTCCGCTATACTTTCCTACCTAAAATTCCCTACGAGGACGGAAAGGCATATGAAGAAAGACTTGCGTATGCCAAAGAAATCTTTCTTTACCCAATCGTAGAAGGATTCAAAGCGATTGCAGACCATTATGAAAAGGATCCCGACAACTACTCCCTGCCCAATATTTCTTTGAAATTGTTTGAAATCCTGCTGGGAGAGAATATTTATGGCGATTATTTTTTTACGGCATCACGGGGGTGCTGATTGAAACGCCACCTTGCTTTGATCCTAAACACTTTACTGGAGGGATATGGAGAGATGGATATACCCTCTCTCTTTCATAGCTACCATTTAGAATGGAAATTTGCGAGTGGGTAAAAGCTAAGCCAGAGTCGCAGGTTCCTAACTAATATTATCGCATAGCTCCATCGGAGAGAAAATGGTACGAGGAGGGAGGGTATTCCGAACTCCAAGGTCTCGAGAGCTACGATGACTGTACTGGTGGTGTGGCAGCAGATTTCCCCGTCTACGACAAATGATATTACGTTCTCTCTGTGGGTAGGCCATCATTCAGAATGGAACGGCCCTCAATTATCACAAACGACATGGTCAATGGGTTGCAGCCAGAAATTGCGTCCTATAGGAAGCGATACTTGGATAAAGCATACTTGGACATATGGATTAGTATAGATGCTTTCAGAAACGAAGGACGACTGGGGATTGGTAGGGATATCCTGCTTGACGAACAGTTTACTGATATGTTGGCATTGTAAACACCCTCCCATTCGCGATGTTGCCTTTACTGACAAAATCACCACAGAACTGATTTGGAACTGGAAGAAGAGGGTGATGATTTCATAGCTCGTCTGGAGTAAACAGGATCGAGATTTGCCAGCTTATTAAATACCGCTTGAAATGATTGAGATTTACCTTCGGACTACCGACTGGAAAGCAAGTTTTGCTTCCACTGGTGAGATAGCACGTCGATTGCTTGACCATACCACATATATCCACTCGAGTTTGGCATCATTGAGTATAATTAACGTCCGGTTAAGAAATGTCCACGCCGGAGCTCAGCTCTGTGGATCGTGCAGTTGGGAGTAAGTCGCGTTCTGTCGCGATGATGTCCTGTGTCTCCTAATTGCGTCATCACAAAGGCATTCTCACAACGCCTTCTCTTTCCTCTATTCTTCAGCATGGGCGCTCTAGACTTAGACCTGTATTCTCAATCGTCTCTTGGAGACCTTAACAGTATGTTTAAAACGCCACGCACCCGTGAATTACAAGCAAGCATGTAAATCCTCAAATGCTCGGCATTCAGAAGGCATTACTGAGGGATTTTACTCGATTCCTTTTGCCTGAATAGCCGAGCTGGATGCGTACTTTCTTTCATCTCATTTCCAGGTTCAATCCTGGAATGGCTACTATTCACGATTACTGCCGGAAAACTGCGCTCCCTTCAATGCAATCTGCAAAAAATGGCATGATTGAGCGAGCTGCAAGGTCAAAGGCTAATTATGAAGTGGTGGCTGAGACCGATAGGCTATAATCATAAATTAACCCTGGTTAAAATCAATTGTCAAGAATCCTGAGACGAGTGTGTATCCTGAGTGCGTACTTGATGCATGTAGTTTCGATTCCTGTTTGGAACCTATTTTGAACATTCCCAATAACTGGCATTCTTCGGGACTGCTCACACTCAACTCAAAATTTCAAAGATTCAGAAAAATCATTGTTCATAGATGTTCATGTGACCAAAGTACAGTAAAAAAGCATACGGTCAAAGCATCGGTTACCTATTACCGACTTAGACCACACTGGAAGTGTCTTTACTAGATTGAAAAGAAAATTAAAATTTGCCAAAGTTTCTGAAAAATGCTATATCTATATCTTCAACCGCTTTTCCAGTGATTAAAGCACACAATATGCGAGTTTGAAACTGAATCATCCAAAACCAAGTAATTATTGCCTCTCGCCAGTTTGCAGGGAGTATCCAAAATACGAGGGAAGCAAACATGAAAAAAGTGCTCATCATCACTACCATGAGGAACAGAGCCATGGGCCACAACATGCACGCATTCCACTAGACAATATTAGTGTAGCATGGCTTCCAGTTGAGTATACAAGACAACTCACAACGGCTTTAAGAATGTCGTTTGAATCCAAAGGGAAGGCTCTGCTGTTTCCTTCTTGGGTCCAAACCCTTATTACGGTCTCGCCACCCCGAATGAATTCAGCGGTGGCTAAAAGGGAAGATCTATCTTTACGGTCGACGTAGGCCTAGGAGAGGTCAATTGGTACTCATACAATCCGTTGACATACTCACTAGAGCAGTTACTCTACTCTTTTCTGAAGGTTGTCATAAGATAATGGATGTAGAATCCTCAAAAGAAGACTCACTATTGCCATGAGCCAAAGTTTGCAATCTTCCCCCATGTTCAGAGTGGAAAATGACAGCATAACCTTTGTTTGTCCCCATTAGTACCGCTCTTCCCTTGTTTATGAACAGTACTGATGACTGGAAGTTGGTAGTTGCGTCATGGATCTCCATTGATGTGCTCGCTTTGGTGATAAGACGAGTTGTTGAAAGGCGGTACCAGTCAATGCCTGAGTGCATGTTCATGGCAACCAAAGCGCTGCAGTCGGGTGAAATGGATGTCGCTCCTCTAAAGGTCAATCAAAAACTGGAGGATAACTGAAAGGTGTTCTTGCAAACCTACATTTTTTCATTGGGACCCCAGCACCAAGCGCCTTCACCAGTCTCTATCTCAAATTTCCTAAGGAAGATATGTTGCCCACTAGCAGGATAATCATATGGGAAGATGTACCATAGGCCATGATGGAGGTATGCTACGATACAGGACGAATCGTCCTCTAGAAAATGAGCGCCAGTGGCGATGATGGGAGGCTCTTGGAATCCACGAGGCTTTGGCATTAGGCCCGGGCAGCTCAATTGAGCTTTTAAGATCCAATCACCTATAAAGATATACCCAAGAAGCCTTGGCGAGGAGGTAAACACTTACTTTTATTGGCTCTCAACACGTTTACCATCTCCCCGGCACAAACCAGCATTTTTTGGCCTGACTTGTTCAGCGAAATACAGCCAACGGGGGCCACAAATTCGTGAATGGGTGTTGGTATAACCTTTACCGACCCCCTCCGAACCAAAAACTACCAGAGTTAGAATAACGAACAGGACAACTGATGGAGCAAGTAAGTACCTGAAGCGGTTTGAACATCGTTATTTCGCCATTGGTGTTTGCTCCGACAAGAGCATTATTCTGGGTCCAAATTACAAATGTATACGCAGTGGATCCCCTGTGAGTCCAAATTGTTTTGGGGGCATACTTGCAGTCGTATACCCTGATAGTGTGATCTTCGCTGGCACAGGCAAGATACCTGCCACTAATATGGAAAGCAAGCGAGTTTATAAACCCGGAAGGGCCTCTAAACATTTGGCATTGGGCACGGTAAGTAGAATTTGTAGAGGTCATCGGGACGTGCGAGGTATCAGATGTAGTACTAGTCAAGCTTATATAGATGCCTCGTGCTCTCCATGTGTATGCACAGAATCACATTAGATCAGAGCAACTACTGAAGCACAAAGTCACTAAAGGCTCGATGTTTCAAAGAGCTCACTCCATTAGCGACTGTAGACATAAACTTGTCAGACAAAATGAAAATTTGAGGGATAGCTGATCAATGGAATTTCTGAATAATCATTCAGTCAAGAATTACTATCACATCCTAGTCGTAGTCCTAGTCGTGGTCTTTACTAGCAATCAATCACTCTCAAGGTGACACAAAGCTTCGTCTCAATCTGACGAAAGCAGAAGCCTAAAAAGTAAATCCATACTCCTGCACCGATTATTAAGGCGTATGCTGCAAAGAGTGGATGCACATAAATGATCTAAGTGCTCGCTCTAAGCAGGGCAAAGATGTAATACAATGCAGTCAGCTCACCATAATGTGTCCCTTCTCCTCTTTCTTTGACATAATGAGGGATAAGATACCTGCCAAGGCTGTAGGAACAATGTACCATGCACCGACGGTGTTGGGTCGATAGCAAAATAATGCTGTTGCAATGATCACTGCGCCCAACCCGGTGAAGAACACGGCAGTAATGGCAGCGGTCGGGACGCGTATGACTTGGCGCTGCAGTTGCATTAGCCAAAAAATGCAAAACGATTAGTAGCTAAGAAGTAAAATTGCAACACAAATATCGGCGGTGTCCATCCAATAACGCGAATAAACATGAAAACCAGGGAAAGGTGAATCATGAGGCCTATTAAGGGCAATATAATGGACAGGAAAACCACACAAGTAAACGCTCCCAAGACCCCAGTGACTTTGACGAACATAGATGATTGTCGAATAAACTACACAAACTTTGAGGTATCGATTGGAAGCTCATGGTATAAAGTGGCTCACAAGTAAAAAACCTCCACCCTGGAACTTGATTCCAAATAGTCCGGCATATATGATCGTGAAAATGACTGAGAGCAAGACTGGCATGGTAATTCTGTGACGATGGGCTCGGTCAGAGTTAAGCCAGAAACCCCCACCCAGCTAAACATTCCGACTAGATAAAGGAAACGCGCTATATGTCCAGGTATGCGAAGGATCTGATATGGTTACAATCTATGTGCATGCCAGTTACAATGATACGCACATATTCTCCGGACCGTTCATCATTGTCATCAGTTCGCGATCGACTTGTAGCACGATTTGTATTGTCTACACAAGAATCCGAGTCTGTGTCCTGATCATGACGAATATTTGCAGCAGCTGGTATTGTCATAGTAAATACTGCGTATTCACCTCTGCGTACCCTCCGGCTTGCACACCTCTATCGCAACTCTGTCGACATATTTAGAACAGTTGCTAACAATATGGCACCTTACCAGGGCATGAGTACCAAGGGACAAAGTGCGTGAGTCAATCATAAAGTGTGGGTCGGTCATGAAATGTCAGAGGTACATGAAGGGAAATTGACCTCATAAGAAGTACCTTAGCTCTTCTGGGTGCATTCTCAACCATTGATTTGGATATTTCTGGTTGTGGTAATTATGTTCGATGTTGATCGCCGTACAGCTAGAAGGAGTGCTTGGACACATTGAATTGTATGGAAGAGGCTCGGTGCTTGTGATTGGTGTGTGTAATGTTTGAAAAAAAAAAATTTCCAAGAGGCCTCGTGAATCCGTTCCGCCATTTCACCGTGTGCTTACCCTGGATCTGGATATCAATGTAATATTAAAGATACCTTGTGAAAGTTGGCAATTCCCTTCCGCCATCTAAGGGCTTCCAGGAGCATCTCCACCCGTGCACCCGTGTGCTTCTGAAGACGCGCAATTGGGACTTGAAATTAGAAGGATGATCTATTTACCTGGAGGATGCCATCTATTATCAGGAAAAGATGGTCCAAGATGAAGGAATAGCGGTGGAGTGCATGTGACGCGTTCCTAGTACGCGTCTTGCATCATGATCAGAAGCGCCCAAAGGCCCATTGTTCGACTAAAACGGAACGCTGAGTCAGTCGTGTGTATGTAATTTTTGCAAATCTTCGATTACACTTCAACTTGGCAAACCAGAAGCTAATGCCTCGAATTCAGGTTAATGTATACCATCAATACCGCTCGAATCTCTTCTAATAAAACCAGAAGCTATGCCTCGAATTACAGGATGGTTTAAACCATTATAACCACCGCTCGAGTCTCATGCTATTTCAATTCGGGCTTAGAAAATCGACCCTGACCTTGATCAAAGTGGAACATATATGAGTATACTTAGTGCGCGGTAGATTTGCGTGACGCTTGAAATGTCGGACATAATGCCAATGGTTTCGTCCATTCATTATTCTCCTAAAAATTTCTCGGGAAGAGGGTCCGTTGTACTACGGTAAATCCCATGAACAAGGTATTGGTCGGCTCTTCCCTTTCTCATGGAAAATGTGTAACACAAGCGGATTTCAGGAACATCCGTAAGACCTAAATCGCAGTATGATACTTTCCCGTCGGAGATAATAGCATCTTTTGCATACAATTTCTCTACCATGTACATACTGGTTACAATCCCATTGCCTCCGGCAGTTCCCCAACGGGACCACGCTGTGTATCGATTCTATCTTTCTATCTTCCCAAGAATCAAGAATTAATTTCGGAAAATAATGCCAATGGCTTCGTCCACTCAACATCCTCCCAAAAATCTCTCGGGACGAGAGTCCGTTGTACTATGGTAAATCCCATGAACAAGGTATCGGTTGACTCTTCCCTTTCTCGTGGAAAATGTGTAGCACAGGCGGACATTTCAGGTAGATCCGCAAGACCTAAATCGCAGTGAGATACTTTCCTGTCGGAAATAATGGCATCTTTTACATATCTTCTCCAAGAATCTCGGAAAATTGTCCAGCAGGCGGATGATGGTCTCTTTCTTTCTTTTTGCATGAGGTTGACTACTATCGTCCAACCAATTTTCAGTAAGACCCGAAACTTATCTTTTGCATGAGGCCAGCTCATGCGCTCTATATCATCCTACAGACAAGATCTGATCAATTTGTACACCCGACGTTCTTGTACAATCAATAATTCATGTCAGAAAATTATCGATATGATACATTACTTCCTTTGCTCGATTTTTATCGTCCCAATTTACCGCTCTGACTGCCCAGTCTCATTTCTTATCAAACGAGGTAAACTAGGCGTAGAAATTGCTAACTAGGCAGTTTACTTAAAGAGATGGCCAAAGCGTACAATATGATATCAATCTTCGATCATTTGATTGACTCCCGTGCCGAGATTATTTACTTTAGTTGGAAAGTGCCGGAGAAACAAAGAAAGATGGTCCAAATATCCTGGCTACCTTCAGCACTGGATACCAATCACAAAACATGCGGCACAATCCATCACAGTCAAAGCCGAGCCCAAAAATGCTCCCCAGATGGTACACCCAATGATAAAAGTCACCACCGTGTAGATTGGTGAGACGTACAGAACCTAGATATTGACCATGTTTAATATAGTAACACCGTATACCTTTAAAAATCACTTACAACAAAATCTCCCTGTTGCTCCTTCTCGAATCCGGCAAGTAGCCCAGTAAAAACAATGATATACGGGAGGAAATATTGCGCCAAATTCGGGTCCACACAAATTTGAGCAAATAAACCCAGTTGGGTTAACACCCCAGTCGCAAAGATGCCTTGGCATAGATGCACTGGAATTCGGATAGTGGGGAGCTGAAGAAGTTATTAAGTCAGACGTTGAGTTTTGAACTCCAGTGCTCACAGGAATTGGCATTGCTGAGACTTCGAGGGAAAGAATGGGAAATTTCTTGATCACTTCGTACGTGTTTTATGATCTAGGCCTCGTGTCGGCCATCATGAAAACGTCTCAGTCAACTAGCGTATGATTTCAGACAGTTCTGATAATCATATTACTCGCGCGATTAGGGTGAAATTATACTAGATTTGCATGAAAAAAGGGAAGCTTACGCTTAAATCCATATCTTTTTAGCGTAATTTTACCATTTTCAGTAAAAACTTGAACTTGTAAAAATTTGCATGCAGTGTCGGTCTGATCAGCATGTGGCGGTACAATCAAATAAGATATGCTTTGACCTCCTTCCAACTCGGTGACTCAAAATACAATATTCGCAGTATTGCTAGTACTTTGTACAGAGCACAGATGCGATTATGCTATCGAGAGAGGAGGTTTTGGACAATCACAACATTTTGTTTCTGAACGGCAGGCATAAATTACACGTTTACAACACGTTGGCTTCATGTCTGTTATTAGTCAAGGCCACGTGCCACTGGTTTATCTCAGCTCTCCGTAAGTCTTTTGAGGGCGGGATATTTTGGGACAGGGTAAGAAGTTTTAGCACCAGCAAAACATGAGGCGGAGGAACACTATCCCAGATCCAGAATTCTGGAAGGAACAGAGAATGATTCGCTCATGCAGGAACCCATGAGAAAGAACCTCACCCACTGTTGTATTAATATTCAAAAGAATCCGAGGAATCTTTGTCAATCGATTTTCAAGCCTATCGGAAATTTCGCCATGCCAGCAACCCGTTCTCAGTCTCGTTCTTCTCGCACGCCATCTGTGCTCTCAGCCTCTTCGTCGACCAAATCATCGACAGCATCGCACTCTACTCGCTTTGGTGGTGTCTTCTCCGAAACGCTCAACGGTAATATCTTACCGAAGCCTTATTTCCGAGTAAGTGGCAGTCGTTATAGCGTGCATGCAATTGTTGATGCCAAATAAATCAGGCAAAGGGGACCACATTCGGTCTACTCTTCCCTTTGCGTGGGGCAAAGGAGGTTAGGACTCAGTTTCGGAGCACCAACTCGAACGAAAAGGCCCCTGTCCGCAGGCAGCATCATCGTTACATCCATTTTTTATCTTCCTTTGCAAAAGAAGTACAAAACGATCCTCTTTATGTGGTGGTGATCATCCACCAACACCAACGATATTTGGTAGCTGGAACATTCGACGACAATATGCCTGATGAAAATCAGGCTATCAAGAGTTTAGGATGTACAAGCTCCTTCAGAGGAGATATTGCAATCTGTTTCTATAATTCCATTTCAAACCGCGAGGAGGAGTTCCTATACGGTATTCCAAGCTATCCATCCTTTCAAGACCGCAATGACGCTTTAAAGCACGTCGTGGATAGGTATGTAACTAAGGTCTCATTCCTGCGTACCCTGTGCTGATATATATTCAGATTTGTTCGACATGTCAGGAATGTTATCCTGAACGGTGGTAGTTTGAAGTCAGTAGTTGGACTTGGAGGTTGATGTTGCCCTTTTCATGACGCCTATTCCTGCATTTATATCAGTTGTTCATTACCTTGACTTCATCACATTCCTTCATGATTCGCATTATATCTTACCCTGCCACAGGCTCTATCACATTCCTTTACGACTTTCTTCTCTGCTTCTGTTCCTGCATTATATCAGTGTTTCTTAACTGTAAGCCAGCATGTTTGACATTGCACTAACTATGTGCCGTACATGTACATAAGACTCGTGAAGGTAAAGCAAAATATGAAAGCGATTTCCGACAACTCCAGTCCAAACGATATCGCAAAGAAACAAAGCACTAGTCTTACGAGGCGCCAGATGCTGAAGATACAGCTAAGAGTTCCGATAAACAGTAAAAATGTCACCCCCTGCGCTGGTAGCACAAATACCTATATAGAGACAATTAGGTATGTGTTTATTCGGAGTTTTAGTAGGTATACCATTATCACCGATGACTCGAGCTTCGACTTTTCTTGAAGGAAATACCCCATACTTATAGAGAATGAGACTTGTACTTCCCAAAAATAGACTGAGCATGACTATAGAAAATTTCTGCCCTCCTGTGTTGTTCATTAACACCCATAGATCATGCAGCATTTTCCCCCCACACATGATAGCAACAAACAATCCATAGACCAAAACACCATTGATGATAACCAAGGGTATCCTAATTGTCTAACCAGATTTCTCAGCGTGAGTTCTGTAGAAACCACCGGAAAATACCCACCGACGATTTATCGTGATTGTGTGAGATGTCTACAATCGCATGTTGGGGCGCAGTATGAGTTCTAGAGGGGGGCGCCGGCGTCTGTGGTGTAAACCATAGCGATATCAGAGTAAGTAAGGGTGGAATGAGGAGAGTAGACTCTCTTATTCACTAGCATATTCGTCGTCTCGAAAGGGTCATATTCGTGGCCAATCAGTGTTGTCAAAAGCGGTCGTGGAGTTTGCAATAAATTGTCTGATCTATCATCGAACAAGGGAGAGGGGCGCGCAATCGGAGGGGGACGATGGGTTGTGAGAAGGCCCAGTAGTAGCCAAATCATGCGCCAGGCCATACAGTCCTGAGGCGTTTCATTGAGTTTAAATAGTATTCGCCTCATGTTTGCATTTTTTACAGCATCATATCACTTGCCAATGAGGCGAGAAAACATTTCACGCCTGGTACTAGATAGGCATACATAATACGACTAATCGCACCAGTAAAGCATAGAGGGATAGTATTTGCTTTTTCTATATCTATATATCAAGGCGCAGTCGGGATGTTGAACCCGAAGGATGTAAAGCCAGTTGATTACACTTCTCACACTGCATCTCCATCGTCCCCTTTGAGTGTCAATTCGATGAGACTAATAGACAGTCAGATAGGTATCCAAGGAATCGAAATATCAATAATACAGACCGTTCAAGATCTTCAGGTAAAGAAAAGTCAATACTCGAAGTGGGCTGGAGTCGAATGTCGGTAAAGCCCTGAAACTTTGCCTCCTCCGTTTTGATCCATTCAGGGTTGTAGCAGTTAATGGGTAGGCCCATGATTGGGGAGCACTTGGTTTTGGTGTAGATATTGACCTCTAGTCTCCGACGCGGCATGGCACCCTCCCAAACGAAACTTTTCCATAGGAATCCTTCCTTTTTGTGCGCGTGGAAAGGTATAGCACATCAAGTTTCCTGCAAAACTCTCGGAAGGGTTGGCTGCGCCAAGTGAAGGTTGAGAATTTGATATTGTCTTTGGCCTTCAATGAGAACTTCCTCGTCCGAGGATGTTCCATCTACTCCTAAGATATTCCACAATTTTCGAAACCGCTGAAGTGCCTCGAATAGGTTAATCGCTTCACCGCGCATATTGTACGTCTACAAAGAGGTTTGTCAGTGCCTCAAATAGGAGAATTGAACATACATTTCTTTTTCGAGCATCCACTGTTTGCTTCCGAGCCTTCCTGTCCTGTTCCTCAAGAGTTTTCGAAGATTGGACATATTTTGAATGAAGGAAGCGAATGTGAGCTAAAAACGCTGTGCGGATCGCGTCGACTTCGTATCGGTTTTGCGGTGCTATCTTTTGGTTATCAAGCAACCAGTTAGTGAAAACAGTGGCTGCTCCTTTGTTCCACGCTGACGCTGGCTCTCCTAGCAGGTATAGCCGGAACTGTTCGTCATTGTTAAATGGAATAGCTAGACTATTTTCCTTGTACAGAGGGGCAAACGAGTCGGCTTCTTCTTTAGAGACGTTGATCAAGAGGACGTTGTCTGGTCCCATGAGCTCTTTAACCCAATCTCGTATCTCGCGCTAAAGAACATGTGATAACTGCGAGATCATGACAAAGTAGCACATACACTTCTTTCAACATTCTGGGGATTCCTATGAGATGGCGTGCGATCCGGTGGCGATGGGACTGGTTCGGCCCATACATTGCTGGATGATTGGGACGGGTTTGTGGGCTGGCGAGGTGGAGTGTTGTCACTGGACTGCCCTTCAGAGTTTGGTTTCGGTTGTTTGCCACTGGACTGCCCTTCAGAGTTTGGTTTCGGTTGTTCGCCAGAGGTGCGAAGCTTTAAGGTGTCTACAATAGAAGTAGCCATGCCTTCGATGGAATTCGTGACTCCTTGCAAAGATTTATTCAAGTCCTTATTTGACTCGAGGAGCTTGTCCAATTTTGTTTCGAGTGCGTCGGAACGGTGAAACATTTTGGAGAAACCCTGGTCGAAGAACCCTTTTATCTACCCTCAAAACATAACGATGAGATTAGCTGTCAGAATTTATTGGAATACGTACATCATCATCTGGAATGTTGTCGCTAGTATTCGAGTCAGTTCGAGCCCGGGTTTGTCGAGAACGCGATGTTCCTCGGGAACTTGTAGCAGATGGCGGTAAGGAGGACTCTGGATTAGGGCCTGTTCTCCCCCCTCTAGCAGAGGGTGAGGCTGGTGAAGTCTATGAGCTCAAATTAGCTAGCATGATCTATCCTTATCTCAGTTTCAAAGAATACTAACTGAGCGTGCCCTTCGTTGACGCGAGCTCGAAGGTTTGGGTGTGTTATCCTGAGCAGTTGTTCCATTCATGGGGTCATCAAAGGCTGAGCGGACGGGAGTGGTGGGGTTTGTATCAGACATGTCGAAGAGCAAGAAGGAGCAAGAGCGTCTGTGACAGGTGACATTGTGATACTTATTAACGACCGAAATTGGAACTGTGGATCCACAATTCGCTTAAGCGAGAGCCAGAGCTAGGATGAGTGAATGAAATAACTCCAAATATATGTGCACTAGTAACTATCGGGTAACTACCCTTCCACTTCCTAGTCGCTAGCGTTGCGTGGAATTAAAAGTCGTGAGGGCTACTTGAACTTCATCCTCCGACTCCGCACTGATGTCTACTCCCTTGGATTCCTGAGCAATCCTCAGCTGCTCTAGAGCCAATTTTTGCAGTAGGGCGGCGAACTCCACATGTTTTGCCGTCAGGACTTGGCTGGAGCTCCCATCCACTGGGCGTCTAAGACAAATAACCCTGCGTTTGGTGCCTTTCGAATTCATGATCTATTGTATTGCAGTTTGTTGATCAGCATACAATGTGCGGTTAGTAGGGCTAACACATACTACCAGCACAATTACCAAGGTGATGAAGACGCCAGCAAAAAATGCACAGAAGAGACGATTAATTTCGACATTGAGTTTCAGGATTTCCTCGATAGCTTCAGGCCACGTTTCAAAAGAGGTCATGGTATTGAAGAAAAGTAGTTAGCGTTGAAGACATTAAATGGCTCCATATTCCAAACCGCATGTTAATCCTCGCCTCATTGTATCATTCGAATTCTTGCCGTTAGTCAACGTTAGAATCTGCCTCCTGTAGCTGGCATGTTTTTGAGAGACATCCTTGCAGCTGGTCGCGACTCCGGATTCCCAGATTCGTGTATTCTAGATATATTCCGCTATTCCACCCTAACATGAGTCCTCAAATAAACTATGCACTTGATTGGTACATTGCTGCTCTTAACAGATTGATTCCCAGCCTCATGAGCGGAAGAATTGCTGATTTGGCGAATTTGGTATATTCGGGACGACGGGGGCTTGTCAGAAGAATCAGAATACTAATTAATTTGTGATCGACGGCGGAAATATGTACAATACCCATGCACTATCAAATTACTACCAAAGTGTTATCAGTGCGGAGTCGACGATTTCCGCGAACCAGTATTTTCGCTATGTCTTGAGCCATAAGTAGTTTTCGTACTACTCAGAATCCAGCTAGGCCGCGCACCACCTGTTAAGTGAAGAACGCGGTCGCTGATAAGTGGGTGCCAGACGCGTTCCGATGAATCGATGGACACTGCATGCCAAGACGGTGCACCAGCGACACTGGGCTGCCAAACCCAAAGTTGGTAGCCACCATCAGACATATCTCTGTGCAGATAAACGGTACCTATATTCTGCGGGGTGGGGGTATTTTTCGGGGGTATTCAAGATCACTGGTATCCTGGCTAGCGTACCAGAACGTCGTTCCGCCGCCTGTTTGAGAATGAAATCCGGCAGATTCCAAACGCCCGGGGCCAAACTTGCCTCCCGAAATTGGAGGCCCATTTACCAAAAATACTTTCCTGGCCTTTTGCGGGGAAGATGGATTCTCTCCTCCTGAACTCAGCTTAAGCCTTGCTAATCGATATTTGATTCCACCTTACCTGTAGTGAAACTAGTAGGGTTCCCAAATGAGGCTTCGTTGTTGGTATCTTTCGGATGGGATTGGACTGGGCTGCGATTATTATAGAATCAGCATTCACCCTCGTGAAACTGTTCGTACTCATCCTCTACGATTCTGGTTTCTCCGTCTTCTACCACGTATCGGTAGAAGGAATAATTTGTATGCTTGTAAGCGAGCGTCTAGATCAGGGTTAAGAATTCACTATTATTCATGATTTAGACCCGATATACGCACAGAAGAGATTGCCCTGGCGTTCATTGTGATGAAAATGCAAAGGAAAGGATGAATCACTTCGACTGAGCTCCAATTCCAACATGAACATGCCAGTGATGACGCGATCAAAGGCATACTAGCGCAAGTCATGCGCACGATCCGCAGTCAGAGCCGTTCTCCACAATCCAAGCGCACGCCAGGTACATCTGCTCAACGATTTGACCCCATAATTATATCTTTGAGCACATGCCATTTACCTTGACCAAATTCGTTCCTCGGCCAGAAGATCTGCTCAACGATTTGACCCCATTTGATTGAGATATTCCGGCCGATGTATTTTTCAGAAACTCATGTCATTGGGACGGAGCTGTGTGTATCTACGCCCGAAAGTCCTTTGTTGGTCTAAAATAGAAAGTTTTTCTTGAGGAATATCATTGGTCGCCGAATATATAATGCTACATATATTCCGCTTCGACATGAGCGTGAGTTTTGCACAGCATTATTGATTCAAATTTTCTTATTATGTGCTTGCAATCAAAGATTGCAGTATTATAATTATTCGGCCTCGTGTAGACCATGTGAATTATTTATCTTCGTACATGCAAGTTTTCTACTATCAAGCTTGGATGGACGAAGGAATCGCTGACTGTTCTTTACAGTAGAATAATTTTCTTGACCGGCAGTTAGGCATATCCTTGACAGGCAGGTGATTAACTATCAATACAATACGCTTTGGCTCGCTCATTCAGGTATGATCATGATGATCGAATCCGGCCTTCAATAACTGTTGAAATTTAGGCGAACGCAATGGTCTGTGACGGTACTGGTGGTAACTGTGGTCTTGGTAGTCGCGGTAGTGGTGGTAGTGGTCACATTTGTTGCAGATTCCGCACCAGTATGCATCCCCTCGGAACCTTTGACGAACACAGATTTCAAGGAGTTAATCGCGTCTGTTAAGCACTCCACGACATCCTGGAATAAAGATACATCTGTAAGCTCATATTGAAAGGATGTTATTAACATACATTGACATCGTTTTCGTGATCTCCTATGATCCTCGCACGTTTGGGCAAGGGGTAGATTGGTCTATGGGGGGCGTTCAAGGAAAGGGTCAAAGGGCCTTGTCGAAGAAGATCTCTGCAGCTCTGATCAGCAAAAATCAGCCATTTATCGAGATATTGCACGCACGACCGGTCTGGGTGTGGTCTCTCTGCCACGGGCAGTATCGATAGAGCCAGTAGTCTCTTGAAATGGTTGAGAACAGACTGGTTGAATGAATAAGGGTAGGGTTCACCTTGAGATTTCCCATTTTTCAAATTCTGGCGCCCACCAATAACCCACTGCCTCTGGGTTGGGCCAGCCAGCACTGTCTGGATAGTTTCAAAGGGTGCAGATCTTAGAAGATTTCAGAAAAAATAAAATTACAAATATGACTTCCGACTTACCGCGCATCGGCTGCTTCAAAACCATTTCTGTCCAAACTGCAAAAAAATGAAATGTAGAGTAATTGGTCCTCAGTCGTTGATATTATAGACTTACGTCCTTTCGATCTCTCTTCAGATGTTTGTAGAACTCATGGCCATTGATTCCCTCCCGATGCCAGAGCATTTGAAAATAATCTGTAGATATGGTATATAATCCAATAAATACTATCAGAATAATCCTACCTTGAAAAGCTGTTCTGGGTCCTTAACATCTTGACCAATTCGATCAGGAGGTAACCATAGGACTTGCGGTCGACCACCATGGGTCAGGATATGGCAACTCTAAGGCTGTTGTTGACTCCCCATCGTTGCCCAAAAACGAGAGCCTGAGTGGCGGCACCTGGAATGGGTCCTGGGTTACACTGTTCTCAAAGTCGGAAGTGAGTTAATTATTTGCAGCTCAGAAAGTGAGGTTCACCAGCTGGGAAGCCTTGGTTGATTCAGCCTCAACTGCGCAAGTATCAGACTAGTTTAATAATTAACAGATTAGCTTACTTACAATGTTTTTTTATCAATCCTTGCTTCAAAGACACCACAGCC